>JBBMRE010000136.1:0-64384 GCA_037974335.1 Prionace glauca
CACGTGCTCACTGTGTGGCGGAGCCGCGGGGGGGGGGCGGTGCCGCGGGGGGGGGGGCGGTGCCGCGGGGGGGGGGTGTCAGGGGCGGAGTGAAGGGAGGGGGCGTGGCAGAGGCAGGGCTAAAGGGGTCAGTGTCCAGAGAGGGTCAGTGGAGGGATGGGTTGGCAGTGGGGTGTTTTGGTGCCATGGCTGTCAGGGACAGAGGCTCTGGGAGTGTTGCCATAGCCACCTTGGTTGGTCTGTGGTTAATTTGGAGAGATTGGGTTATAGGATTATCCTTTATCTTTCTTTGGGCAGTTTGGAAGATGAAGCAGTTCTTGAACAGCTGAGTGCCCAGTGCTCAACACAGAAAGATCCCAAAACTGAGCTGGACTTTAAGCAGCAGGGGAACGCTCGGTTCAGAGTGAAAGACTACGTTCAAGCTGTGGCCTTGTATTCCAAGGTACTTCCACACGTTGCTGACTTCCGCATGCATATATGGGTGGCATTGGACATCACTGGGTGGACCTGCTCTCTGACAGCCTCTCTCTGTGCAGCAGCTACTCTCTCTGACAGCCTCTCTCTGTGCAGCAGCTACTCTCTCTGACAGCCTCTCTCTGTGCAGCAGCTACTCTCTCTGACAGCCTCTCTCTGTGCAGCAGCTACTCTCTCTGACAGCCTCTCTCTGTGCAGCAGCTACTCTCTCTGACAGCTTCTCTCTGTGCAGCAGCTACTCTCTCTGACAGCCTCTCTCTGTGCAGCAGCTACTCTCTCTGACTGCCTCTCTCTGTGCAGCAGCTACTCTCTGACAGCTTCTCTCTGTGCAGCAGCTACTCTCTCTCTGACAGCTTCTCTCTCTGCAACAGCTGCTCTCTCTGACAGCCTCTCTCTGTGCAGCAGCTACTCTCTCTGACAGCCTTTCTCTGTGCAGCAGCTACTCTGACAGCTTCTCTCTGTGCAGCAGCTACTCTCTCTCTGACAGCCTCTCTCTGTGCAGCAGCTACTCTCTCTGACAGCCTCTCTCTGTGCAGCAGCTACTCTCTCTGACAGCTTCTCTCTGTGCAGCAGCTACTCTCTCTGACAGCCTCTCTCTGCAGCAGCTGCTCTCTCTGACAGCTTCTCTCTGTGCAGCAGCTACTCTCTCTGACAGCTTCTCTCTGTGCAGCAGCTACTCTCTCTGACAGCCTCTCTCTGTGCAGCAGCTGCTCTCTGACAGCTTCTCTCTGTGCAGCAGCTACTCTCTCTGACAGCCTCTCTGTGCAGCAGCTACTCTCTCTCTGACAGCTTCTCTCTCTGCAACAGCTGCTCTCTCTGACAGCCTTTCTCTGTGCAGCAGCTACTCTCTCTGACAACCTTTCTCTGTGCAGCAGCTACTCTCTCTGACAGCTTCTCTCTGTGCAGCAGCTACTCTCTCTCTGACAGCCTCTCTCTGTGCAGCAGCTACTCTCTCTGACAGCCTCTCTCTGTGCAGCAGCTACTCTCTCTGACAGCTTCTCTCTGTGCAGCAGCTACTCTCTCTCTGACAGCCTCTCTGTGCAGCAGCTACTCTGACAGCCTCTCTCTGTGCAGCAGCTACTCTCTCTGACAGCCTCTCTCTGTGCAGCAGCTACTCTCTCTGACAGCCTCTCTCTGTGCAGCAGCTACTCTCTCTGACAGCCTCTCTCTGTGCAGCAGCTACTCTCTCTGACAGCTTCTCTGTGCAGCAGCTACTCTCTCTGACAGCCTCTCTCTGCAGCAGCTGCTCTCTCTGACAGCTTCTCTCTGTGCAGCAGCTACTCTCTCTGACAGCTTCTCTCTGTGCAGCAGCTACTCTCTCTCTGACAGCCTCTCTCTGTGCAGCAGCTACTCTCTCTGACAGCCTCTCTCTGTGCAGCAGCTACTCTCTCTGACAGCCTCTCTGTGCAGCAGCTCCTCTCTCTGACAGCCTCTCTCTGTGCAGCAGCTACTCTCTCTGACAGCCTCTCTCTGTGCAGCAGCTACTCTCTCTGACAGCCTCTCTGTGTTTGCAGGGTCTCCGTCACAGTTGTGCAGCTTCCCCTCAGGCAGCCCTGCTCTATGCCAATCGCTCAGCAGCACTGTACTATCTGCAGCGTTACCAGGCAAGTGGCACCCACACAGTTCCTGGGGGTTAGGTGGAGGCATCAGCCAAAGGGGTATCTCTGGGGGAGGGGGCTGATGGAGGCGTGAATGGGTTGATGGGGTAATAGGGTTGGTTCATTGAGGGGGTGGATGGGGTCAGGATGAAGAGGTCGGTGGGGGGGGGGTTGTTGGAGGCTAATGGTTCGGTGGGGGAGTGAGGGGTTTGGTGGTGGTTCGTGGGTTGATGGAGGGTGATGGGGTCAGGGTGAAGTGGTCAGTGCGGGTGTTGTTGGAGGGTAGTTGGATTTGTGATGGGTTCGATGGGGATGGGGTGAGGGGGTAGACGAAGGGTTTGGTAGGGGGTTTGTGGGTCGATGGAGGGCGCTGGGGTTAGAGAAGGGTCAGTGGGGATAGGGGTGAGGGGGGTCGATGGAGTGTGATAGGGTCAGTGGGGCTCGGGGGTGAGAGTGAAAGGGTCAGTGGGGGTCAGGGTGAGAGGGTCAGTGGGGCGTGAGGGAGTTAGAGTGAGGGGTCAGTGGGGGTTGGGGTGAGGGGTCTGTTGGGGGATGAGGGGGTTGGTGGGGGGATGATGGGGTTAGATTGAGGGGGTCAGTGGGGGTTGGGGTGAGGGCGTTGGTAGGAGGTTGATGGGGTTAGAGTGAGGGGTCAGTGGGGGTTGGGGTGAGGGGTCTGTTGGGGGATGAGGGGGTTAGAGTGAGGGGGTCAGGGGGTTCAGGGTGAGGGGGTTGGTGGGGGTCAGGGTGAGGGCATCGGTGGGGGGGTTGATGGGGTTAGAGTGAGGAGTCACGTGCTCACTGTGTGTTGGTGGGGGTTGAGGGGGGTCAGTGAGGGTAATGGGGTTAGAGTGAGGGGGTCAGTGGGGATTGGGATTGAGGAGGTCAGTGGGGATCAGTGAAGGTGATGGGGTTAGAATGAGGAGGTTATTGGGGTCAGGTGAAGGGGGGTCAGTGGGTGTCGGGGGCGATGGGGTACTTGGGGTTGCGTGAGGGGGTCACTGGGGGTCCGGGGTGAGGGTGTTGGTGGGAGGTTGATGGGGTTAGAGTGAGGGGTCAGTGGGGGTTGGGGTGAGGGTGTTGGTGGGAGGTTGATGGGGTTAGAGTGAGGGGGTCAGTGGGGGTTGGGGTGAGGGTGTTGGTGGGAGGTTGATGGGGTTAGAGTGAGGGGGTCAGTGGGGATCGGGGTGAGGGAGTCAGTGGGGGTCGGGGTGATGGGGTCTGTGGGGGGTGAGGGATTAGAGTGAGGGGGTCAGTGGGGGTTGGAATGTGGGGGGTCAGTGGTGAGGGGGTCAGTGGGGGTTGGAATGTGGGGGGTCAGTGGGGGGGGGGATGAGGGGGTTAGAATGAGGGGGCTAATGGGGGCCTGAGCGAATGGGGATTGGGGGCTCTGTGCTTTGTCCCTCGGGAGACACTAACACAGAGATATTCCTCTTCTGTCTGCACCCAGGAATGTTTGGAGGACATCCGGAGAGCTCGGGAACATGGCTATCCACAGCAACTGGAACATAAAATCCTGGCACGTCACACGTCATGTTTACACCACCTCAGAATTCCCGATACGGCCTCGGCTCTGCAAAGTGGAGAGGATCTCAGTGACGGAGGGGGTCAGAGCACTCGAGCCGCAGCCTTGCCCAGTGTCGGGGCCCAATCCCAATCCCAAAGCTACCCCTGTGCACAGAATGCCTCTGCTACCATCCTGTACGAAGTATCTCCGGCTCTCACCTTGCACTCAGACACTCTCCGAGGCCGCCACCTGATTGCAACTGAGGAGCTGAGGCCAGGGGAGGCCCTGCTCCAGGAGGAGGCATTTGCAGCTGTGTTGATTCCTGGTGGGAGAGGAAAGGAGTTACCCGGCAGTGAGGATCTCTACTGCCACCATTGCTTCGGCCAGACTGACCTCCCACTGCCTTGCACGACCTGCAGTTTCAGTAGTTACTGCAGCGAGCTGTGCCGACAGTCCGCCTGGCGACAATATCACTGGTTAGAATGCTGCCTCGGGGGCCTTCTCCTGGCACTGGGCACTTTCGCCCACCTTGCCCTCCGCACTGTCCTGGTTGCGGGCATGCAGGAGGTGGTGAAGGTGCAGAATGAAGGTGACCAGTATCCGGGTGTACAACTGAGCAAGAGGGAAGACCCTAACCACAGGACAGGGCAGATGGGCTGCAGTGGAGCTGGAGGGTTCTCAGGGAAAGCCGACTGGATGTCCAAAGATGGTCCGAGCCGTTATAAGATGATCCACAGTCTGCTGACACACACTGAGCAACAGAAACCCAAGCACCGCTTCCTGTGTGCCTTCACGGCGGCTGCTGTGTGCAGAGCGATCAGGCAAAAGGGGCTGGAGCCACAGCTGCTGAGTGGGGAACTGGAACTAGAGAGTGCCCAGGGCCAGAGGCTCAGCACACTGGGGGTGGCATTGCTCCAACACATGCTGCAGCTGCAGTGTAATGCCCAGGCGATCACAGCACTCCGAGACACGGGTAAGCATCAGGGTGTGAGGATTGGCACACTACACCCCAGTGGGAATGCCACAGTCTCTGTGGCAGTGCACTGAATGGTCGGTGTGGGACTGAAGGTCAGAAACAACAGAGCTTGGACTCTGGCTTGATGCAAGGAACCATTGAATGGTTACATTGCAGAGGGAGGCCATTCAACCCATTGTTTGTGCTAGCTCACTGCAGATGCAGTTGACCTAGTCAAAGCTCCAATTCCCATTGGAAACCACAATTCAATCTGTCTCCACCCACCACACTCTCAGACACTGCATTCCAGATCCTAACCACTCGCTGTGTAAATCTGTCTCTACCACACTCTCAGACAGTGCATTCCAGATCCTAACCACTCACTGTGTGAATCTGTCTCCACCACACTCTCAGACAGTGCATTCCAGATCCTAACCACTCACTGTGTGAATCTGTCTCCACCACACTCTCAGACAGTGCATTCCAGATCCTAACCACTCACTGTGTGAATCTGTCTCCACCGCACTCTCAGACAGTGCATTCCAGATCCTAACCACTCGCTGTGTGAATCTGTCTCCACCACACTCTCAGACAGTGCATTCCTGATCCTAACCACTCGCTGTGTGAATCTGTCTCCACCACACTCTCAGACAGTGCATTCCTGATCCTAACCACTCACTGTGTGAATCTGTCTCCACCACACTCTCAGACAGTGCATTCCTGACCCTAACCACTCACTGTGTCTACGTCTTTTGCCAGTCACTTTTATCCATGTCCTCTAATTCACAATCTCAGTGCCATAGGGAAGTTTCTCTCTATCTGTTCTGTCACTCTGTTAGAGTAGTGAGTCAGGAATATCATTAAATTCCATGTCCACAAATAGGCGGCTGCAAAAATCAGCCCATGATCTCATGCCAACCCTTTGTGGGATGCTCGGTCTTGTTTTTTTTTATTCATTCGTGGGGGCATGGGCATCAGTGGCTGGGCCAGCATTTATTGTCCATGTCTAGTTGCCCAAGGGTAGTTGAGAGTCAATGACATTGCTGTGGGCTCTGGAGTCACATGTAGGTCAGACTGGGTAAGGACGGTAGATTTCCTTCTCTAAAGGACATCAGTGAATCAGATGGGTTTTTCCGACAATCGACAATGGTTTCACTGGCATCAGTAGATTCTTAATTCCAGATATTTTTACCAAATTCAAATTCCATCATCTGCTGTGGTGGGATTCGAATCTGGATCCCCAGAACTTTCACTGAGTTTCTGGATTAACAGTTTAACGATAATAGCAGTGGACCTTCGCTTCCCCAGAGGCCCTGATTCCACCTGTGCCTCAGTCAGCTCACTCTAGCTCTTGCTGTTGAGGAATCGGAGCTTCAGCTACTTGTTCTGTTGCAGGAGTGGGAAATTCCCATGTGGCAGAGGTGGAAGAGATCAGGATTGCGACTGCTTTCTACTCTGGAATGAGTCTGCTCAACCACTCGTGTGACCCCAACACCAGCATCACATTCCGTAACACCACTATCATCGTGAGAGCATCGCGACCCATCCCAGCGGGGACAGGAAGTGCTGCATTGCTACGGTAAGCTCAGCTCCCCTCATTCTCCACCCTCCACCCCCCAACACATCCCTGCCTCCTTCCCTGCCCACAACCCTCTATTACTCTTGGTACAGTTTGTTGGATTGAATTTAATTTGTGCCTGTGTCCAGGTCCACACTGGAGCCGGATGGCAGTGAAGGAACGGCAGCGAGCCCTTTGTCTCCAATACTTCTTCCAGTGTTGGTGCACTGCATGTGTTAGTGAGGAGAAGGAAGCAGCGAGGACAGAATCCCTGCTCACTCAGTATCTTTGCTCTCACTGTGGGTTTACTCTACAGGTGAGTGGAGCGACAGGAACTGGGCTGGAGGTTGGTGGATTTGATTCTGTATTGGGTGGGTGGTCATGTCCCCTCATGAGCCACTTCAGACAAACACTTGCTGCAGAGAATTCAGCCATGGAGCGGCTTCTCCTCCCCTCCCCAAATATAAAGACAAACACTCTGTGGGGTGGCACAGTGGTTGGCACTGCTGCCTCACAGTGCCAGGGACCCAGGTTCGATTCCCAGCCTCGGGTCACTGTCAGTGTGGAGTTTACACATTCTCCCCATGTCTGCATGGGTTTCCTCCGGGTACTCAGGTTTCCTCCCACAGTCCAAAGATGTGTGGGTTAGGTGGATTGGCCGTGCTAAATTGCCCCTCGTGTTGGAATTAGCAGGGGTAAATATGTGGGGTTGTGGGAATGGGACCTGTTTGGAATTGTGGTCGATGCCTTCTGCACTGTAGGTATTCTATGATTCTCCCCAGCAATCAGGGGTGGGACATTCTATCCACTCTACTGTCTGTCTCAGAAACCTGGACAATAAATAACAATCTGTGGCCTTTGGAATGTGGATGCTGAGATGTTTGTTAAAAATTCCATCTACAGATTATCAGAGGCACAGAGAGGTGTTTGAAATAACAAGAACAAAACGTCACTGCAAAGTGACATCCAGAAAAGAAAGTGTCCGTATTTCAGTCACAGTCAGAGCTGAAATTTCACAGATCTCTGCCTCAGGAGAACGGGGGGAGGGGGGGGAGCCGAGGCAGAGAGGGGGGGGGTCGGCCGAGGCAGAGAGGGGGGGGGTCGGCCGAGGCAGAGAGGGGGGAGTCGGCCGAGGCAGAGAGGGGGGGGGAGCCGAGGCAGAGGGGGGGGGGGGGTCGGCCGAGGCAGAGAGAGGGGGGTGGCCGAGCAGAGGAGAGAGGGGGGGGGTCGGCCGAGGCAGAGAGGGGGGGGTCGGCCGAGGCAGAGAGGGGGGGGGGTCGGCCGAGGCAGAGAGGGGGGGGTCGGCCGAGGCAGAGAGGGGGGGGTCGGCCGAGGCAGAGAGGGGGGGTCGGCCGAGGCAGAGAGGGGGGGGTCGGCCGAGGCAGAGAGGGGGGGTCAACCGAGGCAGAGGGGGGGGGGTCGGCCGAGGCGGGGGGGGGGGGGCGGCCGAGGCAGAGAGGGGGGGGGTCGGCCGAGGCAGAGAGGGGGGGGTCGGCCGAGGCAGAGAGGGGGGGGTCGGCCGAGGTAGAGAGGGGGGGTCGGCCGAGGTAGAGAGGGGGGGTCGGCCGAGGCAGAGAGAGGGGGGTCGGCCGAGGCAGAGAGGGGGGGGGTCGGCCGAGGCAGAGAGGGGGGGGGTCGGCCGAGGCAGAGAGGGGGGGGGTCGGCCGAGGCAGAAAGAGGGGGGTCGGCCAAGGCAGAGAGTGGGGGGGTCGGCCGAGGCAGAAAGAGGGGGGTCGGCCGAGGCAGAGAGGGGGGGGGTCGGCCGAGGCAGAGAGGGGGGGGGTCGGCCGAGGCAGAGAGGGGGGGGGTCGGCCGAGGCAGAGAGGGGGGGGTCGGCCGAGGCAGAGAGGGGGGTTCGGCCGAGGCAGAAAGAGGGGGGTCGGCCGAGGCAGAGAGGGGGGGGGTCGGCCGAGGCAGAGAGAGGGGGGTCGGCCGAGGCAGAGGGGGGGGTCGGCCGAGGCAGAGAGGGGGGGTCGGCCGAAGCAGAGGGGGGGGGTCGGCCGAGGCGTAGTTAGATGATCAATGTCACAAAGTGAATGTAGGTGAGCTCCGGTGAATTAGTGAGGATGAAGCTGAGTGAACAAGATCAAAGGAGAAATCTTACAGTCCACATTCCCCAAGGTAGCAGGATAGGCTGATCAGGTGGTAGGGAATCCTTTCATTTATTAGCCAATGGATATAGTATAAGAGCGGGGATGTTAGCTGGATAATATAAAGATTACTTGGGCCACAACTTGCATGCTGTTCTAGTCACCTCATTACAGAAAGGATGTCATTGTGTTAGAGAGGGTACAGAGCAGATTTACAGAGATGTCGCCAGGTTGGAAAATTGCAGCTATAAGGAAAGATTGTCCAGGCTGCAGTTATTCCCCTTGGAACAGAAGAGGAAAGATTTGATCGAGATAAACACATTTGTGAGGGAATGGATAGATTGGATGAGGATTTATTTAGTGCAGCAGAGAGGTCAGTGACTAGGACTTAAAGTGGGGTAGCACAGTGGCATAATGGTTAGCACTGCTGCCTCCCAGCATATGGAGCCAGGTTCAGTTCCCAGCTTGGGTCACTGTCTGTGTAGAGTCTGCACAATCTGCACGTGTCTATGTGGGTTTTCTCTGGGTGATTCAGTTTCTCCTCTCAGTCTGAATGATGTGTTGGATAGGTGCATTGGCTGTGCTAAATTCTCCCTCAGTGTACCCAAACATGCGCCAAAGTGTGGCAACTAGGGGATTTTCACAGTAACTTGAAAGTGATTGCTAGAAAGATTAGAGGAGAGATGAGAAAATGTGCATTTGGGCGGCACGGTAGCACAGTGGTTAGCACTGCTGCTTCACAGCTCCAGGGTCCTGGGTTCGATTCCCGGCTCGGGTCACTGTCTGTGTGGAGTTTGCACATTCTCGTGTCTGCGTGGGTTTTCTCCGGGTGCTCCGGTTTCCTCCCACAGTCCAAAGATGTGCGGGTTAGGTTCATTGGCTATGCTAAAATTGCCCCTTAGTGTCCTGGGATGTGTAGGTTAGAGGGATTAGCAGGTAAAATGTGTGGGGATATGGGGGTGGGGTCTGGGTGGGATTGTGTTCGGTGCAGACTCGATGGGCCGAAGGGCCTGTTTCTGCACTGTAGGGTTCTATGTCTATGTCTATGTCACCCACAGGGTTGTTGGGTCTGGAACTCTCTGCCTGAAAGGGTGATAGATGCAGAAACTCTGAACTGAAGGTGTCTGGATATCCATCTGTCGGGATACAGAAAAACGGATGCTGAAAACGGGGTTAGGCTGAGTGGCTCATTTCTCAGCCATATGATGGGCAGAGTGGGCTTTATCCGAACCATTAACTGTGATTCTATACACTGTGATGACTGATCTCCTGACTGGCAGCCACTGGGCAGATTTAACTAGATCCCATTGGAGGAGCTAACACAGTAAAAATCACACATTGCTCCTGGTTACACCAGGTTAAACACTTTCTAACAGTGCCTTGTGATATACCCTCTGATTATACACTCCGTCTCCATGCTGAGTTATTCTGATGAGTTTTTGTTCTGTGCAGGACACAGAGGAAGCAGATTGTAGATGCTCCTGTGGCCACCTGGTCTCCAAACTCTCTCTCACTCAACAAGTGCAACAAATAATCAGCAAGATGGATATCGCCAGGGGATTGAGTGTCGAGAACCCAGGTACGGCGCCCGGCGCTGACCGCTTTATGGTGACACACAGGGTGAGAGCACCATGGGGATGTTTTACCGGTTGCTCTCTTTCAGATGCTGCTTTTCAAATCCTCTCCGAGTGCCAGCAGACAGCACAGAACCTCCTGTCCAGTCAGCACCCAGTGCAAGGAGAGATCGAGGACTGCCTGGCACAGCTTTACGCATCTCAGGGTGAGCTCACTGTCTGCACTATGGGGTGTGGGGCTGTGTGTGGGGATGAGGGAGGGGCGGGGTACTGTGATGATGGGGAGGGTCTGGTTAGGGCAGTGGGGTGAGGGTGGGGGCTGTGTAGGTTTTGGGCTGGGGATCTTTCCGGAACTCTGCTGATCGTTGCTATGCCTGCAGCTGATTGGAGCGCTGCTGCCGGGCACCTGAGGCGGAGCTGTGAGCTGGTTGGTGTGCAGTTTGGGGATCGCAGCGTGGAACTGGCAAAGCAACTCTTCAAACTGGCACAGACTCTCTTCAACGGGTAAGCTGCCCAGACTGGGGGTCAGGGGGTGAACTGGGGGTGGACTGGGGGTCAGGGGGTGGGGGGCTGGACTGGGGGCGGGGGGGTGGACTGGGGGTCAGGGGGGTTAGACTAGGGGTGATAAGGGGTTGGGCGAGTCAGACTGGGGGTGAAGGGGTTCAGACTGGGGGAGTGACGGGGTTCAGACTGGGGGAGTGACGGGGTTCAGACTGGGGGAGTGACGGGGTTCAGACTGGGGGAGTGACGGGGTTCAGACTGGGGGAGTGACGGGGTTCAGACTGGGGGAGTGACGGGGTTCAGACTGGGGGAGTGATGGGGTTGAGACTGGAGGAGTGACGGGGTTCAGACTGGGGGAGTGACGGGGTTCAGACTGGGGGAGTGACGGGGTTCAGACTGGGGGAGTGATGGGGTTCAGACTGGGGGTGACGGGGTTGAGACTGGGGGAGTGACGGGGTTCAGACTGGGGGAGTGACGGGGTTCAGACTGGGGGAGTGATGGGGTTCAGACTGGGGGTGACGGGGTTGAGACTGGGGGAGTGACGGGGTTCAGACTGGGGGAGTGACGGGGTTCAGACTGGGGGTGACGGGGTTGAGACTGGGGGAGTGATGGGGTTCAGACTGGGGGAGTGACAGGGTTCAGACTGGAGGAGTGACGGGGTTCAGACTGGGGGGGGTGAAGGGGTTCAGACTGGGGGTGACGGGGTTCAGACTGGGGGAGTGACGGGGTTCATACTGGGGGTGACGGGGTTCAGACTGGAGGAGTGACGGGGTTCATACTGGGGGTGACGGGGTTCAGACTGGGGGAGTGACGGGGTTCAGACTGGGGGAGTGACGGGGTTCATACTGGGGGTGACGGGGTTCAGACTGGGGGAGTGACGGGGTTCAGACTGGGGGAGTGACGGGGTTCAGACTGGGGGAGTGACGGGGTTCAGACTGGGGGAGTGACGGGGTTCAGACTGGGGGTGTGACGGGGTTCAGACTGGAGGAGTGACGGGGTTCAGACTGGGGGAGTGACGGGGTTCAGACTGGGGGAGTGACGGGGTTCAGACTGGGGGAGTGATGGGGTTCAGACTGGGGGAGTGACGGGGTTCAGACTGGGGGAGTGACGGGGTTCAGACTGGGGGTGTGACGGGGTTCAGACTGGGGGTGTGACGGGGTTCAGACTGGGGGTGTGACGGGGTTCAGACTGGGGAAGTGACGGGGTTCAGACTTGGGGTGAAGGGGTTCAGACTGGGGGAGTGACGGGGTTCAGACTGGGGGAGTGACGGGGTTCAGACTTGGGGTGAAGGGGTTCAGACTGGGGGAGTGACGGGGTTCAGACTGGGGGAGTGACGGGGTTCAGACTGGGGGAGTGACGGGGTTCAGACTGGGGAAGTGACGGGGTTCAGACTGGGGGAGTGACGGGGTTCATACTGGGGGTGACGGGGTTCAGACTGGGGGAGTGACGGGTTCAGACTGGGGGAGTGACGGGGTTCATACTGGGGGTGACGGGGTTCAGACTGGGGGAGTGACGGGGTTCAGACTGGGGGAGTGACGGGGTTCAGACTGGGGGAGTGACGGGGTTCAGACTGGGGGAGTGACGGGGTTCAGACTGGGGGAGTGACGGGGTTCAGACTGGGGGTGACGGGGTTCAGACTGGGGGTGACGGGGTTCAAACTGGGGGAGTGACGGGGTTCAGACTGGGGGAGTGACGGGGTTCAGACTGGGGGAGTGACGGGGTTCAGACTGGGGGAGTGACGGGGTTCAGACTGGGGGAGTGACGGGGTTCAGACTGGGGGTGACGGGGTTCAGACTTGGGGTGACGGGGTTGAGACTGGAGGAGTGACGGGGTTCAGACTGGGGGAGTGACGGGGTTCAGACTGGGGGAGTGACGGGGTTCAGACTTGGGGTGACGGGGTTGAGACTGGAGGAGTGACGGGGTTCAGACTGGGGGAGTGACGGGGTTCAGACTGGGGGAGTGACGGGGTTCAGACTGGGGGAGTGACGGGGTTCAGACTGGAGGTGACGGGGTTCAGACTGGGGGAGTGACGGGGTTCAGACTGGGGGTGTGACGGGGTTCAGACTGGGGGAGTGACGGGGTTCAGACTGGGAGAGTGACGGGGTTCAGACTGGGGGAGTGACGGGGTTCAGACTGGGGGAGTGACGGGTTCAGACTGGAGGTGATGGGGTTCAGACTGGGGGAGTGACGGGGTTCAGACTGGGAGAGTGACGGGGTTCAGACTGGGGGAGTGACGGGGTTCAGACTGGGGGTGTGACGGGGTTCAGACTGGAGGAGTGACGGGGTTCAGACTGGGGGAGTGACAGGGTTCAGACTGGGGGAGTGACGGGGTTCAGACTGGGGGGTGACGGGGTTCAGACTGGAGGTGACGGGGTTCAGACTGGGGGAGTGACGGGGTTCAGACTGGGGGTGTGACGGGGTTCAGACTGGAGGAGTGACGGGGTTCAGACTGGGGGAGTGACGGGGTTCAGACTGGGGGAGTGACGGGGTTCAGACTGGGGAAGTGACGGGGTTCAGACTGGGGGAGTGACGGGGTTCAGACTTGGGGTGAAGGGGTTCAGACTGGGGGAGTGACGGGGTTCAGACTGGGGGAGTGACGGGGTTCAGACTGGGGGAGTGACGGGGTTCAGACTGGGGAAGTGACGGGGTTCAGACTGGGGGAGTGACGGGGTTCAGACTTGGGGTGAAGGGGTTCAGACTGGGGGAGTGACGGGGTTCAGACTGGGGGAGTGACGGGGTTCAGACTGGGGGTGTGACGGGGTTCAGACTGGGGGAGTGACGGGGTTCAGACTGGGGGAGTGACGGGGTTCAGACTGGGGGAGTGACGGGGTTCAGACTGGGGGAGTGACGGGGTTCAGACTGGGGGAGTGACGGGGTTCAGACTGGGGGAGTGACGGGGTTCAGACTGGGTGTGACGGGGTTCAGACTGGAGGAGTGACGGGGTTCAGACTGGGGGAGTGACGGGGTTCAGACTGGGGGAGTGACGGGGTTCAGACTGGGGGAGTGACGGGGTTCAGACTGGGGGTGTGACGGGGTTCAGACTGGAGGAGTGACGGGGTTCAGACTGGGGGAGTGACGGGGTTCAGACTGGGGGAGTGACGGGGTTCAGACTGGGGGAGTGACGGGGTTCAGACTGGGGGAGTGACGGGGTTCAGACTGGGGGAGTGACGGGGTTCAGACTGGGGGAGTGACGGGGTTCAGACTGGGGGAGTGACGGGGTTCAGACTGGGGGGTGACGGGGTTCAGACTGGAGGAGTGACGGGGTTCAGACTGGGGGTGTGACGGGGTTCAGACTGGGGGTGTGACGGGGTTCAGACTGGGGGTGACGGGGTTCAGACTGGGGGGTGACGGGGTTCAGACTGGAGGAGTGACGGGGTTCAGACTGGGGGTGTGACGGGGTTCAGACTGGGGGTGTGACGGGGTTCAGACTGGGGGTGACGGGGTTCAGACTGGGGGAGTGACGGGGTTCAGACTGGGGGAGTGACGGGGTTCAGACTGGGGGTGTGACGGGGTTCAGACTGGGGGTGACGGGGTTCAGACTGGGGGAGTGACGGGGTTCAGACTGGGGGAGTGACGGGGTTCAGACTGGGGGTGTGACGGGGTTCAGACTGGGGGTGTGACGGGGTTCAGACTGGGGGTGACGGGGTTCAGACTGGGGGAGTGACGGGGTTCAGACTGGGGGAGTGACGGGGTTCAGACTGGGGGAGTGACGGGGTTCAGACTGGGGGTGTGACGGGGTTCAGACTGGGGGTGTGACGGGGTTCAGACTGGGGGTGTGACGGGGTTCAGACTGGGGGTGTGACGGGGTTCAGACTGGGGGTGTGACGGGGTTCAGACTGGGGGAGTGATGGGGTTCAGACTGGGGGTGTGACGGGGTTCAGACTGGGGGAGTGACGGGGTTCAGACTGGGGGAGTGACGGGGTTCAGACTTGGGGTGAAGGGGTTCAGACTGGGGGAGTGACGGGGTTCAGACTGGGGAGTGACGGGGTTCAGACTGGGGGAGTGACGGGGTTCAGACTGGGGGAGTGACGGGGTTCAGACTGGGGGTGAAGGGGTTCAGACTGGGGGAGTGACGGGGTTCAGACTGGGGGGTGACGGGGTTCAGACTGGAGGTGATGGGGTTCGGGTGTCAAACTTGGAGTGACGGGGGGGTTGGGTGGGTCAGACTGGAGGTGGGGGGTGATTCAGAGAGGGGGTGACAGGATCACAGTTTGCACTCTGTCTGTCTGACTGTTCCTTGCTGTGATTTGTAGACAGGTTGTGGATGAAGCATTGGGTGTGATTGAACAGGCCGAGTGCCTTTTCTCTCTGCACTGTGGCTCTGACAACCAGATGCTGATAGAGTTGAAGGAAATGAAGTCGTGCCTGCAGCCCCTGGCCAGTGTGTTCCCTGTCACTGCCCAACACTCACTCCATCACACACACTGACTGCATTCTCAGCCAACCAGAACGGGAATGATTTCGTCTGTGTACAGTAAGTGCCTGTGTGTACTCTCTGACTGCGCATGCCTGTGTGTACTCTCTGACTGCGCGTGCTTGTGTGTACTCTCTGACTGCGCGTGCCTGTGTGTACTCTCTGACTGCGCGTGCCTGTGTGTACTCTCTGACTGCGCGTGCCTGTGTGTACTCTCTGACTGCGCGTGCCTGTGTGTACTCTCTGACTGCGCGTGCCTGTGTGTACTCTGACTGCGCGTGCCTGTGTGTACTCTCTGACTGCGCGTGCCTGTGTGTACTCTGACTGTGCATGCCTGTGTGTACTCTGACTGCGCGTGCCTGTGTGTACTCTCTGACTGCGCGTGCCTGTGTGTACTCTGACTGTGCGTGCCTGTGTGTACTCTGACTGTGCGTGCCTGTGTGTACTCTGACTGTGCGTGCCTGTGTGTACTCTGACTGTGCGTGCCTGTGTGTACTCTGACTGTGCGTGCCTGTGTGTACTCTGACTGTGCGTGCCTGTGTGTACTCTGACTGTGCGTGCAAACGCATCTATGCACCTGTATTCTCTGGAAGGAGCAAGATCAACCTGACAATATTAAGACATTTTTATTCAAGAAATAGATGGCGAGATAGATATGAAATATTGTGTCAAAAATTGAACAACTAACTCATCCTCTCAGGTAAAATAATCTTCTGGTTACCTTGGTAACAGCTGATTAGAACTCTCATAACAACATAAGAACATAAGAAATAGGAGCAGGAGTAGGCCATCTGGCCCTTCGAGCCTGCCCCGCCATTCAATAAGATCATGGCTGATCTGTCGTGGATCAGTTCCACCTTCCTGCCCTCTCCCCATAACCCTTAATCCCCTTGTCTATCAAATTCTTGACACTTGTACTCCTTTCCTTGTAAAGGTGTTTCTTCACATAGAGCGGCAAGTGGGAAAACACCCAGAATAAAACCCCATCAAACACTCCCAGGACAGGTACAGCACGGGGTTAGATACAGAGTAAAGCTCCCTCTACACTGCCCCCCATCAAACACTCCCAGGACAGGTACAGCACGGGGTTAGATACAGAGTAAAGCTCCCTCTACACTGTCCCCCCCATCAAACACTCCCAGGACAGGTACAGCACGGGGTTAGATACAGAGTAAAGCTCCCTCTACACTGCCCCCCATCAAACACTCCCAGGACAGGTACAGCACGGGGTTAGATACAGAGTAAAGCTCCCTCTACACTGTCCCCATCAAACACTCCCAGGACAGGTACAGCACGGGGTTAGATACAGAGTAAAGCTCCCTCTACACTGTCCCCCCCATCAAACACTCCCAGGACAGGTACAGCACGGGGTTAGATACAGAGTAAAGCTCCCTCTACACTGCCCCCCATCAAACACTCCCAGGACAGGTACAGCACGGGGTTAGATACAGAGTAAAGCTCCCTCTACACTGTCCCCATCAAACACTCCCAGGACAGGTACAGCACGGGGTTAGATACAGAGTAAAGCTCCCTCTACACTGTCCCCATCAAACACTCCCAGGACAGGTGCAGCACGGGGTTAGATACAGAGTAAAGCTCCCTCTACACTGTCCCCCCATCAAACACTCGCAGGACAGGTACAGCACGGGATTAGATACAGAGTGAAGCTCCCTCTACATTGTTCTGTCATTGATTAATGTGGCCATGAGTTTGGAATTATGACTTTAGGTTTCGCCATTGATAAATTATAAAACTAAATTCTGTATCGGAGAATCCTACAGTGCAGAATGAGGCCATTCGGCCCATCAAGTCTGCATCATCCACAATCCCACCTAGGCCCTATTCTGTAACCACACATATTTAGCCTCTTAATCCCACGTGCTCACTGTGTTAATTTAGCATGGCCAATTCACCTAACCCACACATTTTGGAGTTTGGGAGGAAACCGGAGCACCCGGAGGAAACTCACGCAGACATGGGGAGAATGTGCAGGCTCCTCACAGACGGTGACCCTGAGGACGGAATTGCCCACTGTGGGGCAGCAGTGCTAACCACGGTGTCACCCTGCCAGCCTAAGGGAATTTAGGGATTTGTGCTGTGACCCAGAGTAAAACCACTGGGGAAACTGTCGTCTGTCAGTCTGCCAATCCACTGGTCTGGTTCCGAAAGCAGCTCCTTTAGCATCCATCACTCTCAGGCTGTAGATTTTGCTGAATTTCACTCACTGTTTGTGGATTGTTTTATGTCCTGGATATACAGTTCTGGGAGACAGGAAATGCATTCTCTGCACAGAACAGTTTGATATCTTGCTGCAGGCTTCTCAGCACCTCATCCTTCGAGTCCTTGTCAGCATAAAAGCTCAGAGACCATTTCTTTCCTCCCTTTAAGGTGCTGACTTTCGTTGTGAGAAACATATCCTCTGAAATATCAGCAACTCTCTTTCCCCTGAGCTTCAGGCATGAAGAATCGAGTGCTATCTGGCCCCAAGCAGACTCCAACCCTGCCGCTGATTAGATACAGGATTGTGCTGAGCAGGAAGGTCAGTGAAGCCAACGTAACTCCGTTACCCTCCCTCGCTGATTGAGTCGGATCCACATTGCCTGAGAATGGAATTCCCCTGTGATGGACTCGCTTATTACATTCAATCTGCTGCTTATTAAACTGGCTGAAGATCCTCAGCTACACACTGTTGATCTTACTCCAAACACATGATTAAAAATCCCAGAGCAACCAGTGCCTCTGTCATCTGTACGTGAGCTGTTGTCCATGTGCCCCCACCCCTGGCTGCATTTAGCATGTACATGCAGACTTATTCCTTATCTTCCCAGGCCTATTGACAAATGGCAGTGTGTTCATGGTGTCCGTGAGGCTGAGAGGTGAGGGGAGAGACGCAATCTGTAAATGAACAGCAAGTGATTTCATTGTCAGGGAGGGAGTGCCATAGTCAGATGGAGAGAAAGAAGGACAGCTGTGTAACTGAGTGTGAGAGACCAGGGCAAATGTGATTGTTTAAGTTGCCCCAAGATAGCAGCAGCAGTTTACTGTTTCTGTAGGGGATGGAATTGTTCCTCTTGGGATCTGTCATTGCAATGATGAAGATCCTTATGGAATACCCTATACTCTGTTCACCATTAACCCTTTCTATACTGCACATGTTGAGTCTTCCTCACTAAGCAGGTTGGAGGCTTGCTGAATTAGGTGAAGTTAGCTGAAGCCTCTCACTGTGTGTCAGAGGCTCTTACCCAGTGTCAGCAGACTGTAGCTGATGGTTGTCGCTTCCCTAAGTGTTTACTCTGTTGTTCATGTCTCTTTAACCTTTTAGCTGCCAGCTAGCTCAACAAATCACTGCCTCCCACATTTGGAAACAATTTGGAGCCATTTCTGGAATCCAGTGATTAAATTGTGGATATTTTGTAAACTACTGGCAACAGACACACTGAAACATCCCGAGTGTGACCATATCAACTGGGTACCCCCACCCAGAGCCTGGACACATCCAGATCTCAACCCTGACCCCATCCTGTCCCTCACCCTGACCTCAACCCTGACCCCATCCTGTCCCTCACCCTGACCCCATCCTGTCCCTCACCCTGACCCTGTCCTGTTCCCCACCTTGATCTCATCCCATGGCTGGCCTGGTTGAGGTCTCAGCTGTGTTTTGCTGTGACCCCTCTGGATATGAAAGGGTTGATGCTGAGTATGTGAATGGACACTCTTTATCTTCAGTGATGATCTGACAGCACGGTACAGTGAGGGATAGTTTCTGTGGGCAGCCTCGTGCTAAGCCTGACCTGTGCAGTCAAACACTCGCCTTGGTTCCAGCAGTCTCAATCTGTCCTGACCAGACTCAGACCTCAGACCCACAGCGACAATAACACAGTCTCCAGACGTGCAATTTGAAGTGGATTTATTTGCACCTCACAGCAACATAACCTTTGCCCAAAGGAGCATTACATGTGGTGGTGAATACACGGTAGAGTGTGTACCCACACTCACTGCTGCCTCTCGCTGCATTCACTCCCAATAAACACTGCAAAATCAGAAACCATTCTAAACTGAAAGTTGAGGAGGGGGGTTTTTATCTGAATATAGGCAGCAATTAATATGCCAGTGAAATATAATTCAGTGTGATGGATGCTGTAAGATTCTGTCCTTTACTGTGATTGTTGTCTGTGCTTTATATGCTCTGTCTGAGGCCAGAACTCTCCATTCACCTGACGAAGAGGGTAACCTCGAAAGCTTGTGAGAATATTATCAAATAAATCGGTTGGACTAAAACCTGGTGTTGTCAGACTTTTTACATTGTTAAAATAGGCAGTGGTATTCAGTCGCTGTTCGATGGAGCAGTCTCTGACCTTCCATTGAGCACAGTTTGTGTTTGCAGTTTCACTCACTGCTTTGTGTGTCAGAGGCAGTTACCACAGCTTCAGACACCAACACCCCCACACTACAATCAACTGACACCCATTGTATCCTAATCCTCCGATATCCCAACCTCTTCCCCCACTGCACATTCTTCAGCTGCAAGTCTCTGCTGCCTATTCAACTATCAGAAGCATCACGGCCAATGTTGTCCTTTTTGGGCTTTGGACTCTCTGCTTTCAGGGATGGTGGAGTGTTCGGAGACAAGGTCACTTCCCAATTTACTGCTCCCTCCTGTAAAGAGAACTCGACGATGGGGCCTGGACTGTGTAACTGCAATGGGAGAGTCAGCGAGCAGGACTGATGTGGAGCAGCTGTGGGGGGGGAGCAGGATGGGAGGGAAAGGGCCCCATAATGCAGAGGGAGAGAGACTAATCCTTCATTATTACTGCTAGGTGGAAAGTAGCAGCCTAATAGGAGCTCCTAAATCCAGAGCTCTGATGTCAGAAATTACTAGGGGGTGGGCCTAGTCTGCAGGAGCAGATGGAAGGCAGAGCAGCAGCACAGAATGAGTATAAAACTAACTTACCTTGGGGATCCACGGCCTAGTCTGCTTGAATCATTCCAAGCTGTGATTCATCCAGAAAGGATGCATCTGTAAAAATAGGTGAGAGTTATAGCAGACAGGCCAAATTTCCTTAGCTTCCTGAGAAAGTGATGGGTTTAGTGGCACCATGATGTACCACATACAGATCATCTCTAATAACAACCAGGATTCAATCCAGATTATCAACCTTCCTGGTGCAGAGATTTTCCACATAAAGCCCCCTGTCCTTGTTCCAGTGAGTCCGACATCTGAGCTTTCAGGTTATAGACTAAATCAAATAAAAACAGAAAACTTTGTAAATTGACAGCACCTGAACCATGTCAGAGAAGAACATAGATTCAGGAGCTGATAATAATGATTTTGAAGATTATATTCCCCTTCACAACTGACCAAGTCCTTTTCCAATCCACTGGAATGGCACTGTCTGTCCCCAGTGGGATGAGGTTCCTTTAAAAGTTTGGTCATGTGACATATGACATCATCAGCACTTGGGGGACACTTTTCCCGATAGTTTTATACCTTTATTGTCTACAAGTCTCTTAAAATACCGGAGAGAAAACTGGAGCTGAGCTGTTTGAATCCAAACTGCGAACGCTCACCTACAAAAACCCAGTGAAGAACAGTTTTTGCTCAGTGCTGCATTTTCAAATGACAACCATAAGACATCACTACACAAAGCTGATGGCTGGGGGGTGGGAAGGGAAGAAGAGCAGCAATGTACCAAAGAAATATCATAGAATCCTACAGTGTAGAAGGAACCATTCAGCCCATCGAGTCTGCACCAACCACAATCCCACCCAGGCCATATTCCCATAACCCCATACGTTTACTCTAGTTAATCCCCCAGAAACAAAGGGGCAATTTAGCATGGCCAATCCATCTAACCCATACAGCTTTGGAATGTGGGAGGAAACCGGAGCACCTGGAGGAAACCCACACAGACTCGGGCAGAACGTGACCCAAGCCGGGATTCGAACCCAAATCCATGGCACCATGAGGCAGCAGTGCTAACCACTGTGCCAACATGCCACCCTGTGCTCCAGAATACTCTGGAGCAGTGCTCCCTCTACTGTGAGTAGTAACTATTACATCAATTAATTGATCACTTGGAGAAGGCAGAGGAGAACTCAGGTGATCGAATTTGAAAGAAAGAACAAGGTAGAACATGTGGTCCTTGGTCATTTTCCAGCTGGGAGATCAAGGTTCGAGAAGATAAAGCTTAACCGGAGTGCTGTCAACAGATTGGTCAATGCCAAAACAGACCTACAGCATCTTCTGAATATGTACAAGGGATTATTGGAAGAGATACTTGGCTCAATGAATGGACTTCAAGTGAAACTCAAGATTAAGTCTAATGGTTAACCATAGGTTTCAAAGAGAGAGTGGTGCCATAAGCAATTCACCCCAAGGTTGAAGAAGAATTAGTACGATTTGTTAACACTGGTGTGTTAGCACCAGTTACAATGAGGACTGGGCTACCCCCATTGTGCCTGTCATGAAACCAGATGGTTCAGTTTGTACTTGTGGTGATGCTAAAACAATCATTAACCCAGTGCTGTGTGCTGATCAGTATCCGCTTCCGTTAATTGAAGATTTGTTTGCTGGGTTATCAGGTGGACAGAAATTCAGCAAGATTGATCTTTTAAACATATTTACAGATGTGTGCAGCTGCTGAATTATAACCATTGCTTATCATCGTTACTCATAAAGGTTGTTTTCATTTTAAAAGATTGCCTTTTGGAATAATATCCGCACCAGCCCTATTCCAAAAGATCGATGGATCAGATTGTAAGTGGTCTCTCTGGTGTATAATGTTACCTGGATGCTGTGCTAATTAGAGGGCCCAGTGAACATGAGCACTTGAATAATATGGAAGCAATATTAGGATATCTTCAAGCGCATGATCTGTGTATCAAGAAAGAAAAGTGTGATTTTTTGCAGATGTCAATCCAGTATTTGAGTCACATTATTGATAGCAAAGGCCTACATAAAGCATCTAAAAAGATGGAAGCTATTTTAGATGCGCCACGTATAATGATTATGATTCAATAGAGATCTTTTCTGGGATTAGTGAATTATGGAAAATTTGTCCCTAACTTAGCTACATTATTGAAGCCAATGCATAATTTACTCTGTGTGAAACAGTTATGGGACTGGAGAACAGAATGTGAGAAAACAAACAAACAAAGATGTCAGAGATGCTTTTCAGAAGTCTAAAGTATTGGTTCATTCTAATCCAAAATTAACAATTTTGCTTGCTTATGACACTTCACCTTATGGAGTAGGGGCAGTAGTCTCACATATTATGCCTTTGGAAAAAGAATGGCCAATAGCTTTTGCTTCATGTTCTCTGACTAGTGTTGAGTCTAACTATGCTCAGCTAGGAAAAGAAGCTTTGAGTATAATTGAGAATAATACCAAAGGTTCCATCATTATTTATATGGTTGACATTATTGACTGATCATCGACCCTTAGCTACTGTTTTGGGGGCGTTTAAAGCTTATCCTAGTTAGTTTGCTAGCTGATTGCAAAGATGGCACTGATCTTATCTGCACATTTTATTGTAAAGTATTGTCAATCAGAGTGTCACGCTAGTGCTGATACATTAACACGTTTACCTTTACCTATTCAGCAGATGCTGGTTTTGCTCATATTCTTTAATATTCACTAGTAGATCATTTACTTGTAACAGCTTCTAAAGTTCAGAGGCACCTCAGACTTGTGTAGACACTGTAGATGTTGCACTGATGGCTCTGGACTTGCACAGCTCGCGCTTAAGTTGTGCTTCAGCAATGCACTTTGCTTTGTGAGCTTGACAGCCTATGTGGATGAGGCAGTGCCAGGTAGGGCAGTTTTGTGCCAGCGTTTCCCAGGTGATTGTGTCAATGTGTCAAGCAACTTCAGGGAGGCTTTGAGTGTGTCTTTGAAACGTTTCTTCTGTCCTCCATGCAAGCCTCTTCCAGCAGAGAGTTCCCCAAAAAGGAGCTGCTTGGGTATGCACTCATCTGACACACGGATGATATGACCTGCCCACCAGGTCTGCGCTCTCATCAGCAGTGTGTGGACTGATGGTAGACTTGCTCTAGAGAGAACTTCAGTGTCTGGTACTTTGCCTTGCCATTGGATGCGTAATATTCTGTGAAGTCACATGGAAATGATTGAGCTGTCTTGCATACCTTTGATACACAGTCCATGTTTCACGGGCATACAGGAGGGTAGTGAGTACCGCAGTGCTGTAGACCTTCAGTTTTGTTGCTGGGCTGATTCCTCAACGTTCCCATACAGTGGAGCGCAGTTTACCGAAAGCAGAACTTTCCTTTGCTATTCTGCAATTAACTTCTGTATCAATAGTTACTGCTTGAGAGAAGGTGCTGCCAAGATAAGAGAACTGGTCCACTGCCTGTAGTTTCTGCCCTTTGATTGTGATTATGGGTTCTGTGTACGGTGCATGAGGACCAGGCTGGTGCATGACTTCGGTCTTTTTAATGTTTATGGTGAGTCCAAAGTTGTCAAAGCCGTGGAAAATTCATCCATACTGACTTGCATCTCTGGCTCTGAGCCAGTATACAGGGCGCAGTCATCGGCAAAGAGGAAATCTCTCAGAACAGTCTCCTTCACTTTGGTAACAGCTTGAAGTCTCCTCAGGTTGAAAAGCTTCCCATCCACTCTGTACTTGAGGCTGATTCCAGCAACACTGTCCTGGAAGGCATCATTCAGCATGGCAGTAAACATCATGCTGAACAGTGTGGGTGTGAGCACACAGCCTTGTTTGACACCACTGGTGACTGGGAAAGCCTCAGAGGATTCTCCGTCATCCACTCTGGCCATCATGGAACTGGCGAACCATCTGAATGAATTTAGGGGGGCAGCTGAACTTTGACATGATCCTCCACAGGTATTGTCAGTTTACAGTATTGAAGATTTTCACAAGGTCAACAAAGGTTGCGTAGAGTTCACAATTCTGCTCCTGACACTTCTCCTGAAGTTGGCGTCCAGCAAAAATCATGTCAATAGTCCCACGATCTCTGCGGAAACCACACTGAGACTCTGGAAGCAGGCCCAGCTCCAGATGAGTGACCAGATGATTTAGCAGGACTCTTGCGAGGGTTTTTCCTGTGATGGAGAGCAGCGAGATTCCTCGGTGGTTTTTGCCTACTTGCCGATTGCCCTTCCTCTTGTAGAGGTGTACAATGGAAGCATCTTTAAGTTCCCGAGGAATGGATCCTTGCTTCCAAAAGGACTAGAACAACTCGGTGAGCTTCTTGATAAGTACAGGACCAGCAGCTTTATAGATCTCTGCGGATATG
Organism: Prionace glauca; assembly: GCA_037974335.1. Taxonomy (NCBI): domain Eukaryota; kingdom Metazoa; phylum Chordata; class Chondrichthyes; order Carcharhiniformes; family Carcharhinidae; genus Prionace; species Prionace glauca. The sequence goes on from JBBMRE010000136.1 coordinate 23,948, forward strand.
GCATCTGCTCCTGGGGCTTTGCCACTGGATAGATGACTGACAGGTTTCGTGACTTTGGCTACTACCAGTGGGTCATCCATGGCGTTGTCGATGTCAGCCTGGGGAATCCTGTCTATTGCCTCACCGTTAATAGATGACGATCGGTTAAGAACAGCTTCAAAGTGTTCAACCCATCTCTGCAGGATCTGAGCCCTCTCTGTAATGAGAGTTGTACCATCTGTATTCAGGAGAGAGGAACTCCCAAGAGATTGAGGTCCATAGAGAGTGTTGAGGGCTTCAAAGAACCGTTTCAAGTTGTTTCTGTCAGCATATCCCTGTATTTCATCTGCCTTGGCGCTCAGCCAGGCATCCTGTATTTTACACAGTTTATTCTGGACTGTCCTGCGAGCACTGGGAAAAGCATTTTTCTTGGCTGCTGAAGATGGGTCATTCTGACAGGCCCGATGAAGACAGTGCTTTTCAACAAGTAGAGCCTGTATCTCCTCATCATTCTCATCGAACCAATCATGCTGCTTGCGGGTAGAGGGCCCGAGCATCATCACCGCAGACGTTTGGACAGCATCCCTGAAGCGTTCCCAGTCATCCTTAGTGCTGCCTGCGAGGTGTAGGTCAGCAAACTTGATTTCTAAATCTTCAGCCAGTGCTGAAGCGATGCTGGGGTTCTTTAGCTCGGCCGCATTGATTCTTTTCATAACCTTACTTCATATACACAGGGACTGCTATTCTCTATAATATACACAGGGACTGCTATTCTCTATAATATACACAGGGACTGCTATTCTCTATAATATACACAGGGACTGCTATTCTCTATAATATACACAGGGACTGCTATTCTCTATAATATACACAGGGACTGCTATTCTCTATAATATACACAGGGACTGCTATTCTCTATAATATACACAGGGACTGCTATTCTCTATAATATACACAGGGGCTGCTATTCTCTATAATATACACAGGGACAGCTATTCTCTATAATATACACAGGGGCTGCTATTCTCTATAATATACACAGGGACTGCTATTCTCTATAATATACACAGGGACTGCTATTCTCTATAATATACACAGGGACTGCTATTCTCTATAATATACACAGGGACTGCTATTCTCTATAATATACACAGGGACTGCTATTCTCTATAATATACACAGGGACTGCTATTCTCTATAATATACACAGGGACTGCTCAGGTGCTCACTGTGTACACAGGGACTGCTATTCTCTATAATATACACAGGGGCTGCTATTCTCTATAATATACACAGGGACTGCTATTCTCTATAATATACACAGGGGCTGCTATTCTCTATAATATACACAGGGACTGCTATTCTCTATAATATACACAGGGACTGCTATTCTCAATAATATACACAGGGACTGCTATTCTCTATAATATACACAGGGCTGCTATTCTCTATAATATACACAGGGACTGCTATTCTCTATAATATACACAGGGACTGCTATTCTCTATAATATACACAGGGACTGCTATTCTCTATAATATACACAGGGACTGCTATTCTCTATAATATACACAGGGGCTGCTATTCTCTATAATATACACAGGGGCTGCTATTCTCTATAATATACACAGGGGCTGCTATTCTCTATAATATACACAGGGACTGCTATTCTCTATAATATACACAGGGACTGCTATTCTCTATAATATACACAGGGACTGCTATTCTCTATAATATACACAGGGACTGCTATTCTCTATAATATACACAGGGACTGCTATTCTCTATAATATACACAGGGGCTGCTATTCTCTATAATATACACAGGGACTGCTATTCTCTATAATATACACAGGGACTGCTATTCTCTATAATATACACAGGGGCTGCTATTCTCTATAATATACACAGGGGCTGCTATTCTCTATAATATACACAGGGGCTGCTATTCTCTATAATATACACAGGGACTGCTATTCTCTATAATATACACAGGGGCTGCTATTCTCTATAATATACACAGGGACTGCTATTCTCTATAATATACACAGGGACTGCTATTCTCTATAATATACACAGGGGCTGCTATTCTCTATAATATACACAGGGGCTGCTATTCTCTATAATATACACAGGGACTGCTATTCTCTATAATATACACAGGGACTGCTATTCTCTATAATATACACAGGGACTGCTATTCTCTATAATATACACAGGGGCTGCTATTCTCTATAATATACACAGGGGCTGCTATTCTCTATAATATACACAGGGGCTGCTATTCTCTATAATATACACAGGGGCTGCTATTCTCTATAATATACACAGGGGCTGCTATTCTCTATAATATACACAGGGGCTGCTATTCTCTATAATATACACAGGGACTGCTATTCTCTATAATATACACAGGGGCTGCTATTCTCTATAATATACACAGGGACTGCTATTCTCTATAATATACACAGGGACTGCTATTCTCTATAATATACACAGGGGCTGCTATTCTCTATAATATACACAGGGGCTGCTATTCTCTATAATATACACAGGGACTGCTATTCTCTATAATATACACAGGGACTGCTATTCTCTATAATATACACAGGGACTGCTATTCTCTATAATATACACAGGGGCTGCTATTCTCTATAATATACACAGGGACTGCTATTCTCTATAATATACACAGGGACTGCTATTCTCTATAATATACACAGGGACTGCTATTCTCTATAATATACACAGGGGCTGCTATTCTCTATAATATACACAGGGACTGCTATTCTCTATAATATACACAGGGACTGCTATTCTCTATAATATACACAGGGACTGCTATTCTCTATAATATACACAGGGACTGCTATTCTCTATAATATACACAGGGGCTGCTATTCTCTATAATATACACAGGGACTGCTATTCTCTATAATATACACAGGGACTGCTATTCTCTATAATATACACAGGGGCTGCTATTCTCTATAATATACACAGGGACTGCTATTCTCTATAATATACACAGGGAGTGCTATTCTCTATAATATACACAGGGAGTGCTATTCTCTATAATAGAACAAAGAACAAAGAACAAAACAGCACGGGAAACAGGCCCTTCGGCCCAACGAGCCCGCGCCGCCGTCCCATGGTCAGTGACCTATTCATGACTCTAGTCTATGCCTAATGTGTGAGGATCAGGGAGGTCCAATATAGGGACAATTTGTTACCCAATCAATCAGCCTAAAAGCACATTTTTGGGATGTGGGAGGAATCCGGAGCACCCGGAGGAAACCCACGCAACCATGGGGAGAACGCGCAAACTCCCACGGACACAGGCCTAACTCCATGTGTCCGCACAGCATCAGAGATAGCCTCTGTGCTGCCATGATGCCCCTCGAGATGGTAAATGCCTGTGGATAAAAATTTCATTATTAAAGACTCTATATCCCTGAGACTAAAACTGACCCCAAGCCTACAATGCTTAGTAAGGCCTGTTATATCCCCCTATATGTAAACTGCTCATGTGGCTGTCCAAGTGACTCTTGAACAACCCTAGCGTGCCTGCTTCCACCACCTTACTCGGCAGTGCATTCCACATCCCCACTACCCTTTGTGTGAAAAACTGCCCTCTAATATTAGTCTTATATCTAGCCCCCCTCACCCTAAGCCCGTGACCCCTCGTTCTATCCATTTCTAATAGCGGAAAAAGCTTATCACCATCTACTCTATCTGTCCCCTTCATAATCTTATAAACCTCTATTAAATCCCCCCTCAGCCGATGTCTCTCAAGGGAAAACAGCCCAAGTGCGTTCAATCTTTCCTCGTAAGACAGCCCTTCCATACCAGGCAACATCCTGGTAAATCTCCTCTGCACTCTCTCCAGGATCTCTACATCCTTCCGGTAGTACGGCGACCAGAACTGGACGCAGTACTCCAGGTGAGGCCTAACCAACGTTCTATACAACTGCAACATCAGACTCCTACTCTTATATTCTATACCCCTTCCTATGAAGGCTAACATGCCATACGCTTTCCTCATCACATTCTGCACCTGCACTGACACCTTCAGGGACTTGTGTACCTGCACCCCCAGGTCTCTCTGCGTATCTATACTCCGGATAGTTCTACCTTTTATCATATAACTCCCTTCCACATTATTCCGGCCAAAGTGCATCACCTCGCATTTCTCCGGATTAAATTCCATTTGCCATCTATCTGCCCAATCTACCAGCCTATCTATGTCCTGTTGCATTGCCAGGCACTGCTCCTCAGTACCCACCAATCCAACCATCTTAGTGTCATCAGCAAATTTGCTGATCACACCACCTACCCCCTCTTCCAAGTCATTAATATATACTACAAATAGTAGAGGTCCTAGTACCGAGCCCTGCGGCACCCCACTGGTGACAGACCTCCAATTGGAAAAGGAGCCCTCCACTACTACCCGCTGTCTTCTCCTCCCAAGCCAGTTCTTCACCCATCTACATACCTGGCCTTGTATCCCATGAGCCTTCACCTTTTCTATCAGCCTACCGTGAGGGACCTTGTCAAACGCCTTACTGAAATCCATATAGACAACATCAACGGCTTGTCCTTCGTCAACCGTTTTTGTCACCTCTTCAAAAAACAAGTAAGGAAAACATGAATAAATAATTTATATTGATACCAGGAGCAGTAAAAGCTTGAGGACATCAGCCATGGGGAAGGGTTATGTTTGTGATATATGCTAGGTACAAAGTGCATTAAATTCATTAACCCTTTCCCTTCTTCAGTGTCATCTGCAAATTTTGACACACTACACTTGGTCTCCAACACCAAATCATAGAATGTAGAACATAGAACAGTACAGGCCCTTCAGCCCTCGATGTTGTGCTGAGCTATGTCTGAACCCACGATCAAGCTATCCCTATCATTCCGGAGTGCTCCATGTGCCTATCCAATAACCGCTTGAAAGTTCCTAAAATGTCCGACTCCACTATCACAGCAGGATATGTAAATCGTAAACAATTGTGGTCCTAACACTGATCCCTGAGGCACACCACTAGTCACTGATGATCAACCAGAAAAACACCCATTTACCCCCACTCTTTGCTTTCTGTTAGTTAACCAATCCTCTATCCATGCTAATACTTTACCCATAACACCATGCACCTTTATCTTATGTAGCAGTCTTTGGTGCGGCACCTTGTCAAATGCCTTCTGGAAATCCAGATACACCATATCACAGGTTCCCCATGTATATTACAGAGAATAGCAGTCAATGTGCATATATAAAATTGGCAATCCCTGTGTATAGTATAGAGAATGGCAGTCCCTGTGTATATTATAGAGAATAGCAGTCCCTGTGTATATTATAGAGAATAGCAGTCCCTGTGTATACTATAGAGAATAGCAGTCCCTGTGTATATTATAGAGAATAGCAGTCCCTGTGTATATTATAGAGAATAGCAGTCCCTGTGTATATTATAGAGAATAGCAGTCCCTGTGTATATTATAGAGAATAGCAGTCCCTGTGTATATTATAGAGAATAGCAGTCCCTGTGTATATTATAGAGAATAGCAGCCCCTGTGTATATTATAGAGAATAGCAGCCCCTGTGTATATTATAGAGAATAGCAGCCCCTGTGTATATTATAGAGAATAGCAGTCCCTGTGTATATTATAGAGAATAGCAGCCCCTGTGTATATTATAGAGAATAGCAGTCCCTGTGTATATTGTAGAGAATAGCAGCCCCTGTGTATATTATAGAGAATAGCAGCCCCTGTGTATATTATAGAGAATAGCAGTCCCTGTGTATATTATAGAGAATAGCAGCCCCTGTGTATATTATAGAGAATAGCAGTCCCTGTGTATATTGTAGAGAATAGCAGCCCCTGTGTATATTATAGAGAATAGCAGCCCCTGTGTATATTATAGAGAATAGCAGTCCCTGTGTATATTATAGAGAATAGCAGTCCCTGTGTATATTATAGAGAATAGCAGCCCCTGTGTATATTATAGAGAATAGCAGCCCCTGTGTATATTGTAGAGAATGGCAGTCCCTGTGTATATAGCCTCAGCTATTTATCATTTATATAGATGATCTGGAGGAGGGGGCTGAGTGTAGGGTGATTTGCTGATAACATGAAGATGAGTGGAAAAGCAAATTGTGTGGAGGGTGTGGAAAGTCTGCAGAGGGACCTGGATAGGCTGAGCGAGGACCTGGCAGATGGAGTATAATGTTAGCAAGTGTGAGGTTATCCACTTTGGCAGGAATAATAGTGGAGGGATTACTATTTAAAGGGCGAAAAGCTGCAGCATGCTACGGTGCAGAGGGACCTGGGGGTCCTTGTGCATGAGTCAAAAAAACCCAGTCTGCAGGTGCAGCAGGTGATCAAGAAGGCGAATGGAATGTTGGCCTTCATAGCGAGGGGGATAGAATATAAAAGCAGGGAGGTCTTGCTGCAACTGTACAGGGCACTGGTGAGGCCACAGCTGGAGTATTGTGTGCAGTTTTGGTCGCCGCACTTGCAGAAGGATATATTGGCCTTGGAGGGAGTGCAGAAGAGGTTCACCAGGCTGATACTGGAGATGAGGAGGTTGGACTATGAAGAGAGACTAAATAGACTGGGTCTGTATTCATTGGAGTTTAGAAGGATGAGGGGGGGGATCTTATAGAGACATATAAGATAATGAAAGAGATGGATAGGGTAGAGGGTAGAGAGATTCTTCCCACTTAAAGGATAGCAGAACTAGAGGACACAGCCTCAAAATAGTGGGGGGGGACAGTTTAGATCGGAGTTGAGGAGGAACTTCTTCACTCAAAGGATGGTGAATCTCTGGAATTCTCTGCCCGTTGAAGTGGTGGAGGCTACCTCGCTAAATATATTTAAGTCACGGGTAGATAGGTTTCTGATAGACAAGAGAATTAAGGGTTATGGGGAGAAAGTGGGAAAGTGGAACTGATCCACTTCAGATCAGCCATGATCTTATTGAATGGTGGGGCAGGCTCGAAGGGCTAGATGGCCTACTCCTGCTCCTATTTCTTATGTTCTTATACTATAGAGGATAGCACCGTCCCTGTGTATATTATAGAGAATAGCGGGCCCCTGTGTATATTATAGAGAACGGCAGTCCCTGTGTATATTATAGAGAATAGCAGCCCCTGTGTATATTGCAGAGAATAGAAGTCCCTGTGTATATTATAGAGAATAGCAGTCCCTGTGTATATTATAGAGAATAACAGTCCCTGTGTATATTATAGAGAATAGCAGCCCCTGTGTATATTATAGAGAATAGCATTCTCTGTGTATATTATAGAGAATAGCAGCCCCTGTGTATATTATAGAGAATAGCAGTCCCTGTGTATATTATAGAGAATAGCAGTCCCTGTATATATTATAGAGAATAGCATTCTCTGTGTATATTATAGAGAATAGCAGCCCCTGTGTATATTATAGAGAGTAGCAGTCCCTGTGTATATTATAGAGAATAGCAGTCCCTGTGTATATTATAGAGAATAGCAGTCCCTGTGTATATTATAGAGAATAGCAGTCCCTGTGTATATTATAGAGAGTAGCAGTCCCTGTGTATATTATAGAGAATAGCAGTCCCTGTGTATATTATAGAGAATAGCAGCCCCTGTGTATATTATAGAGAATAGCAGTCCCTGTGTATATTATAGAGAATAGCAGCCCTGTGTATATTATAGAGAATAGCAGTCACTGTGTATATTACAGAGAATAACAGTCCCTGTGTATATTATAGAGAATAGCAGCCCCTGTGTATATTTGTTCATGTCTTTCATTCTTTAACTTTCATTTCCATAAAGACAGATAGTTAAATGTGAATGTTATTTTGTAGACATTGTGGACTTTACCTGTTTGTACTGGCTAAACATAGTTAAACAGCTGCAGATGGTAGAGTGCGATAACGACTATTTGACAGCAGGACTCCTGCTGGGAAGCTGCAACCAGACAAGTTACTTGAATGGAGAAGGTGCTGAAGCCGCTGGAAAAGCTGTGGATTGTGACTGTACCAATGGCGGTGTCATGACTGAAGCTGCTGGACAAGCTGTGGATCCTGGCTGAAGCCAGGGGTTGCATCGTGGCTGGAAGGGAAGCATTGCGGATCCTGACTGACACCAGAGTTTGCGTCATGACTGATGCTAAGAATCATGATGTATAAATACCCACTCTTATTTGTGTTCAATGAGAAGCCTGATAAACTGCTGTTAGGTACCAGGTCTCTCCCAAAGGCTTTTGAAATAAAACTACTGTACTTTGACTCACTAACAGTCTTAGAGGTGTCTTTTACCTGTGACAACACTAAGATGGGTGGAAGAACAAAGTGCGCAGGGGACGCTGAAAGTCTGCAAAGGGATATAGATAGTCTATATCTAGTGGGCGAGAGTCTGGAAGTTGGAGTACAATGTTGGTAAATGTGAGGTCATCCATTTTGGTAGGAATAACAGCAAAATGAACTATTATTTAAATTGTAAAAAATTGCAGCATGCTGCTGTGCAGAGGGATCTGGGTGTCCTTGTGCAGGAATCTCAAGGAGTTGGTTTGCAGATGCAGCAGGTAATTAAGAAGGTAAATGGAATTTTGTCCTTCATTGCTAGAGGGATGGAGTTTGACCTCGGGGTCCTTGTGCATGAGTCGCAAAAACCCAGCTTGCAGGTGCAGCAGGTGGTCAGGAAGGCGAATGGGATGCTGGCCTTCATAGCGAGGGGGATTGAATATAAAAGTAGGGAGGTCTTGCTGCAGCTGTATAGGGCATTGGTGAGGCCGCAGCTGGAGTACTGTGTGCAGTTTTGGGCGCCGCACCTGCGCAAAGATATTTGGCCTTGGAGGGAGTGCAGAGGAGGTTTACTAGGCTGATAACGGAGTTGAGGGGGTTGAGCTATGAGGAGAGGGTGAATAACTAGGCTTGTACTCGTTGGAGTTTAGAAGAATGAGGGGAGATCTCATTGAGACGTATAAGATGATGAATGGATGGATAGGATAGAGGTGGAGAGACTCTTCCCGCTCAAAAAAGACAGTAGGACTAGGGGGCACAGCCTCAAGATAAAGGGGGGGGCATTTTAGAACGGAGTTGAGGAGGAACTTCTTCACTCAAAGGGTGGTGAATCTCTGGAATTCTCTACCCGTTGAAGTGGTGGAGGCTGCCTCACTAAATATTTTCAAGAAGCGGGTTGATGGGTTTTTGATAAGAGAAGGGATTAAGGGTTATGGGGAGAGGGCGGGAAGGTGGAACTGAGTCACGACAGATCAGCCATGATCTTATTGAATGGCGGGGCAGGCTCGAAGGGCCAGATGGCCTACTCCTGCTCCTATTTCTTATGTTCTTAAAAACAGCGAGGTTATGTTACAGCTGTATAAGGTGCTGGTGAGGCCACACCTGGAGTTACTGTGTACAGTTTTGGTCTCCTTACTTGAGAAAGGATATACTGACACTGGAGGGGGTGCAGGTGGAGATTCACTAGGATGATTCCAGAGTTGAGAGGGTTGGCTTATGAGGAGAGACTGAATAGACTGGGGCTATACTCATTGGAATTCAGAAGAATGAGGGGAGATCTTATAGAAACATATAAGATTATGAAGGGAATAGATAAGATAGAAGCAGGGAAGTTGTTTCCACAGGTGGGTGAAACTAGAACTAGGGGCATAGCTTCAAAATAAGGGGGGAGCAGATTTAGGACTGAGTTGAGGAGGAACTTCTTCACACAAAGGGTTGTGAATCTGTGGAATTCCCTGCCCAGTGAAGCAGTTGAGGCTCCCTCATTGAATGTTTTTAAGGCAAAGATAGATAAATGTTTGAACAGTAAAGGAATTAAGGGTTATGGTGAGTGGGTGGGTGAGTGGAGCTGAGTCCATGAAAAGATCAGCCATGATCTTATTGAATGGGGGGAGCAGGCTCGAGGGGCCAGATGGCCTATTCCTGCATGGAGTTCTTAAGTTATGTTATGTTCTTATTCTTGAGCCTTGACAAAGGGTCATCTGGACTCAAAATGTCAGCTCTTTTCTCTCTTTACAGATGCTGCCAGATCTGATGAGATTTTCCAGCGTTTTCTCTTTTGGTTTCAGATTTCAGCATCCGCAGTAATTTGCTTTTATTTGTGTTTCTCTGTGTGTCTCTGTGTTTATGTCTTTGTCTCTCTCTATCTATATTTCTGTCTGTGTGTGTGTGTCTGTGTTTCTCTGTCTCTCTGTGTGTCCCTGTGTGTGTGTGGGTTCTGGCTCTCTGTGCTGGGGGCTGGATTGTTTGCAGTGCTGGGTGTCCAGGGGAAGGTGTGAACTTGTGTCTGGCTGTGTGTGTGTTTCTGTGTCTGTCTCTGTGTTTCTGTGTGTGTGTATTATTGTGTGTGTGTTTCTCTGTCTCTGTGTGTGTCCCTGTGTGTGTCTGGGTTCTGGCTCTCTGTGCTGGGGGGCTGGATTGTTTGCAGTGCTGGGTGTCCAGGGGAAGGTGTGAACTTGTGTCTGGCTCTCGGACGCTGTCCCGCTGTGAGAGCAGCTCAGTTTGAAAGCGGAGCCGGAGTTTCACCTCCGAAAGGAGCAGCAAGATCCCGCTCCACTTCCCTCGGCTGGATGGAGGAAAGGCTGGAATCACAGCCCCCGGGGCTGGAAGCAAAGGGTGAGCGGGGTCCCCAATCCCAGCAAACCGCCGGCGGCTCCGGCAAACTCACCGGGAATTTCCCGGAGCCACAGGGACTGGGAGGGAGAGAGAGGGAGAGGGAATGAGGGACTGAGGGAGGGAGGGAGTGGGGCAGAGACACTATGGTTGGGAGGGGGTGGTTTTGGGGAGGGGGTGGTTTTGGGGAGGGGGTGGTTTGGGGAGGGGGTGGTTTGGGGGGAGGGGGGGTGGTTTGGGGAGGGGGTTTTGGGGAGGGGGGTGGTTTTGGGGAGGGGGTGGTTTTGGGGAGGGGGTTTTGGGGAGGGGGTGGTTTGGGGGAGGGGGTGGTTTGGGGAGGGGGTTTTGGGGAGGGGGTGGTTTTGGGGAGGGGGGTGGTTTTGGGGAGGGGGTGGTTTGGGGAGGGGGGTGGTTTGGGGGAGGGGGTGGTTTTGGGGAGGGGGTGGTTTGGGGGAGGGGGTGGTTTTGGGGAGGGGGTTTTGGGGAGGGGGGTGGTTTTGGGGAGGGGGTTTTGGGGAGGGGGTGGGTGGTTTTGGGGAGGGGGGTTTTGGGGAGGGGGTGGTTTTGGGGAGGGGGTTTTGGGGAGGGGTGGTTTTGGGGAGGGGGTGGTTTGGGGAGGGGTGGTTTGGGGAGGGGGTGGTTTGGGGAGGGGGTGGTTTTGGGGAGGGGGTGGTTTGGGGAGGGGGGTGGTTTGGGGAGGGGGTGGTTTGGGGAGGGGGGTTTTGGGGAGGGGGTGGTTTTGGGGGAGGGGGTGGTTTTGGGGAGGGGGTGGTTTTGGGGAGGGGGTGGTTTGGGGAGGGGGTGGTTTGGGGAGGGGGTGGTTTTGGGGAGGGGGGTGGTTTGGGGAGGGGGTGGTTTTGGGGGAGGGGGTTTTGGGGAGGGGGGTGGTTTGGGGGAGGGGGTGGTTTGGGGAGGGGGGGTGGTTTGGGGAGGGGGTTTTGGGGAGGGGGTGGTTTGGGGAGGGGGTGGTTTTGGGGAGGGGGGGTGGTTTTGGGGGGGAGGGGGTGGTTTGGGGAGGGGGTGGTTTGGGGAGGGGGGTGGTTTTGGGGAGGGGGTGGTTTGGGGAGGGGGTGGTTTGGGGAGGGGGTGATTTGGGGAGGGGGTGGTTTGGGGAGGGGGTGGTTTTGGGGGAGGGGGTGGTTTGGGGAGGGGGGGTGGTTTTGGGGAGGGGGGTGGTTTTGGGGAGGGGGTGGTTTGGGGAGGGGGTGGTTTGGGGAGGGGGGTGGTTTTGGGGAGGGGGTGGTTTGGGGAGGGGGTGGTTTGGGGAGGGGGTGATTTGGGGAGGGGGTGGTTTGGGGAGGGGGTGGTTTGGGGAGGGGGTTTTGGGGAGGGGGTGGTTTTGGGGAGGGGGTTTTGGGGAGGGGGTGGTTTGGGGAGGGGGGTGGTTTGGGGAGGGGGGGGTTTTGGGGAGGGGGGTGGTTTGGGGAGGGGGTGGTTTGGGGAGGGGGGGGGTTTTGGGGAGGGGGTGGTTTTTGGGGAGGGGGTGGTTTGGGGAGGGGGGGTTTTGGGGAGGGGGTGGTTTTGGGGAGGGGGTGGTTTGGGGAGGGGGTGGTTTTGGGGAGGGGGTGGTTTTGGGGAGGGGGGGGGTTTTGGGGAAGGGGTGGTTTGGGGAGGGGGTGGTTTGGGGAGGGGGGGGTTTTGGGGAGGGGGTGGTTTGGGGGTAAAGATATATGAAGGGGATTGGATGGTTTATATCCGTGTGTCTCTGTGTTTGGATCTAATTTTGTTTTATTGGTCTATCAGGTGTGGGGCTGCGGGAGCTCGACTTGGGGTTTCTGAGTGAGGGGCAGCGAAAACGAAAGAGAACCATCTTCAATCGGTGGCAGCTTGGAGAATTGGAGAGAGCTTTCATCGTGACACCTTATCCTGATATCAATATCAGAGTGACTCTGGCTGAGATTACCAAACTGCCAGAATCCAAGATCCAGGTAATATTTCCCCAAATTCCACCATTAACCCCACTCTGAACAATCACATTTGCTTTCTGATAAGAACATAAGAAATAGGAGCAGGAGTAGGCCATCTGGCCCTTCGAGCCTGCCCCGCCATTCAATAAGATCATGGCTGATCTGTCGCTGCTCAGTTCCACATTCCCGCCCTCTCCCCATAACCCTTAATCCCCTCTCTTATCAAAAACCCATCAACCCGTTTCTTAAAAATATTTAGCAAGGCAGCCTCCACCACTTCAACGGGCAGAGAATTCCAGAGATTCACCACCCTTTGAGTGAAGAAGTTCCTCCTCAACTCCGTTCTAAACCGCCCCCCCCCTTTATCTTGAGGCTGTGCCCCCTCGTCCTACTGTCTTTTTTGAGCAGGAAGAGTCTCTCCACCTCTATCCTATCCATCCCATTCATCATCTTATATGTCTCAATGAGATCTCCCCTCATTCTTCTAAACTCTAACGAGTACAAGCCTAGTTTATTCACCCTCTCCTCTGGCTCAATAAATAGTTCCAAACTGAGCAAGGTTAAATACTGAACCTGAGTTCAATGGGGAGTTGGGGTGAGATCAATTCATCTTTGGAGAATTAATCACAAAACAATAATAGGGCAGAGCGATTAATTGCAAATCGAGAGCTTTCTGTCTCCACATTGAGCACGGAGGGGCTGGTGCCCACCTCCCACCCTCCCCCCCAGAAACAGCCCTCTGTCCATCACTGACCTCATTCCTCTGTCCCCTACTGGCCCCCCTCTGTCCACCACTGGCCTCCCCCCATTCCCCACTGCCCTCTCCCCTTTGCCACCCCTCCCACTGGCCTTCTCCCCATCCCTGTCTCTGGAATCTCCTCCAAGATTTTTCTGCTTCTCTCATTCTGACCTGGGGACATCCGCAGTTTAAATCACTCCATCATTGCTTCCTTCAGCTGTGTGAGCCCCAAGCTGCTGCATTCCCTCCATAAAACTTCATAAACTCAACTCATTCAACAGGTGGGTGACACAGTGGTTGGCACTGCTGCCTCACAGTGTCAGGGACCCGGGTTCACTTCCCGACATGAGTCACTATCTGTGTGGAGTCTGCACATTCGCAGTGAACAGATATTGTAAAGGGACTGTATGGTCAGAATTTTCGAGTTGATTCAATTTCTAGTACTCTGTGGTTCACAGACTCTGTCAGAGGGTTCACACCAGTGGGGCAGGGTATGGCCTAAACCTGTGTGAGAGGCTGGCATCTGTGCACAGAGAGGGGCCACTGTGCACACTCCAGTCTCCTGATGGCCTTTCTAACCTCCCCCCTCCACCGCTCACTGCACAGAGTGCGCAGCACTGCCCAAGGGGCAGCCCCCTGCCCCGGAGCTCTCAGGGGTGGAGAGTGGGGAGGGTGCAATGGCCTCTGCCCCACCAGCTGGGCCATCATACCGGTTCCTTGTTGATGCGGACTGGCTTTACTCCTCGCTGGTGGGAACAGCTCCCTGCAGGATGGGAAACATTAGCCATGCCATCCCAGGCTCACTGAAAAGATGCTAATCTCTGTTGTACGGTAGCACAGTGGTTAGCACTGCTGCTTCACAGCTCCAGGGTCCTGGGTTTGATTCCCGGCTCGGGTCACTGCCTGTGTGGAGTTTGCACATTCTCCTCGTGTCTGCGTGGGTTTTCTCCGGGTGCTCCGGTTTCCTCCCACAGTCCAAAGATGTGCGGGTTAGGTTCATTGGCTATGCTAAAATTGCCCCTTAGTGTCCTGGGATGTGTAGGTTAGAGGGATTAGCAGGTAAATGTGTAGGGATATGGGGATAGGGTCTGGGTGGGATTGTGTTCGGTGCAGACTCGATGGGCCGAAGGGCCTGTTTCTGCACTGTAGGGTTCTATGGTAATCAGCCTGTCGCTGCTTCCCGCCGTGAAGGTGATTATACCATAAAAATTGGTTGGGGAAAGTTGTGACAGGCGGACTCAAGCAGCAGAGCGGGCTGGCAAATTCACACTGATGGGTGACTCCCCTGCCTGTATTTTGGTCGAACTTAGTTAGTTGGTAGGTCTGGCATCAGCATCCTGAGTGGGTCACTGCATATGTGCCAATCTGTCAGATTAAGTGTCACAAGTAAGGCTTCCATTAACACTGCAATGAAGTTACGGTGAAAATCCCCTAGTTGCCACACTCCAGTGCCTATTTGGCTACGCTGAGGGAGAAGTTAGCACGGCCAATGCACCATAACCAGCACATCTTTCAGACTGTGGGAGGAAACTGGAACACCCGGAGGAAACCCACGCAGACATGGGGAGAACATGCCAACTCCACACAGTGACCCAAGCCGGGAATCGAACCCAGGTCCCTGATGCTGTGAGGCAGCAGTGCTAACCACTGTGCCACCACGTCATTCAGTAGGGAGATTGGCATATGCATGCTGGCCCCCACCCATCACCTCTATGATGACTTCGCCAATGTCCCTCCGCCACTGCGCCCCCCTCTCCGATCATTGGCCCTGACAGCCCCCCCCCCACCCCGATCGCACACCTTCCTTTCCCCCCCGTTGCTGTGCAGAGTGCGCAGCCCCCCGCCCCACCCCACCCCACCCCACCAATTGGCCCACCCTGAGAGAGTGCATGTGGGAGACAGACAGTGTGCAAGGGAGAGTGTGTGCCTAAGAGGGAGACAGAGAGAGTCTGGTGTCTGGTTCACTCTCAGTCTCTGGCACATTATATGCTGATCTTTATTAATTACTCCTATTTAGTTATTAATTCATTGCTTTAACATGGTTTTATTTATGTTCAGCTAATTGATTTGAGCACACCTCCATGTCTGTTTTCAAATGTTGTGTTTAATGTCATTCCAATCCTGGTCTTTCCAAAATATATCCATTGGCTGTGAGTGAGAACATGAAAGTGTCTCTCTGCCCTCTCACTGTGAAAAGAGCAGAGAAACCAGATTGATAATCATCTCTCAGTCCAGTCTCTCACAGGGGGAACTGGAGCCCCTCCACTGCCAACTCCAGTTACAATCCAGGTAATCTCTGTTAGCTTATCTCACTCCGCTGGGCAGTTGTTCACGGGTAACGGGAATGAACGAGAAGGAAGTGGAGTAGGGAAAGGGCAGTGTGATTGAACCAAAATAACCTTTCACTGTGCTTCTTATTTCCTAGTTTTTTGCTTCTTGTTTTCCAGGTCTGGTTTCAGAACCGTCGTGCTCGCTGCACTAAACAGTACAAGAAGGCGAGGAACCATCACCTGGGACAGTCTGCAACCCAGGCTCAGAGCTACTTCCAAACCGCTGTTACTGCCAGGGTACCAGACAGAGCTGCCCTCTGCAACACCCCACCGATGGGCAGGGACACCAGACACACCCTGAGTCATGGCAGCTCCCCAGTACAGCAGCCAGGCTGCCTGTCAAACCTCTCTCCAGCCTTCCTGGACCAGTTTATGTGGGAGAATAACTCCGTTTCCAGCTCCCTGCCTCAGCCACCAGGACAAAGTATTCCTCGACACAATGCCTGCCCTGGATTTCAGGATAAAGGTGACACAGTGACTCCCTCCAAAATCCAGGCTGCCAATCTTACACACCTCACAGGATCTGACCAAGTGAAGCCATACCTGGAGCCAGCAGTGGGACAGCAGGAGGACACAGCAACACACACCTCCCTCCGTCACACCTCTGATCTCATCTACAATGCTGCCATTGTCACCAATGTGTAAGCAATACTGCCCCAGGCTTGGAGGAAAGAGAGGCTGGAACTGCACCTCGTGAACCAGACTCAGGGAATCTCTCCCTCCTTTCCAGACATCCCTGAGAGTGAGCTGCAGGGAACCAGGCTGCCTGATTTACTATCAATATATCCCTTCCTCACAGGCCACGAGTGACATCTCCTTTCCTTGGGAACTGCACCATCAGCTCAGGTTGATGAGAGCCTGGTTTCCCTAGCCTGCTGATGCCTGTGGGTGCAGAGAATGTAACACAGAATACCAATCCCCTCCTGTTCGGTACCTCACTCGCTGTCCCACTCATCCTGTACCTCACCCTCTCTGGGCGCTGCGTTCCATTATGGAGCTGGTGGAAGTCTCAGAACAGAGCCACATCTGCCATCAGTGAACAGTGGGTGATTGAGGGGCAGTGGGGTGAGGAGTAACGAGTAGCGGATGAGGCAGTGGGCGGGGTACATCAGCACTGGCTCCCTGCGCTGGTCTGGTTTTTATATGTAATCATGATGTGGGTATGCCTGCGTTGGACTGGGGTAAACACAGTAAAAAGTCTGACAACACCAGGTTTTAGTCCAACCGATTTATTTGATAATATTCTCACAAGCTTTCGAGGTTACCCTCTTCGTCAGGTGAATGGAGAGTTCTGGCCTCTGCTCTGTCTGAGGTCAGAACTCTCCATTCACCTGACGAAGAGGGTAACCTCGAAAGCTTGTGAGAATATTATCAAATAAATCGGTTGGACTAAAACCTGGTGTTGTCAGACTTTTTATTGTATTTTATATGTAACACAGTGTGATACACACGTGGCTGACGTGTCTCCTAACACAGCTGAGTGCGGCATTCCTACTCTCCGTGCCCCAGATGGGAATGTGATTCCACAGCTCAGTCCCACTGTCCATGCTGGCAGTGTGCAAGGACTAGGTTTCTACTCTCCCTGGTCAAACATCCGCAATCACCTGTGAACAATGAGCCCAGGGAATTGGGAATCACTCACTTTCAGCAGACAGGGAGAGACAATTGGAAGATTGTTGAAGAGTTCACTGCACCATCTTGTCTTTGTGATCCATTCTCCGTATTGAGATTTCTCTCTACTTGACCTTTCATAAACCGGGTTTTTCTTGCTCTCTCTCCCTTCCTGTAACTGTTAAACCTGTGGAGATTCGCAATGAAATAAAGATGCTATAATCTTTGGCTCCTGAACATTTTACTCCAAGAATTTCTGATCCTTTTTCTAATCCAGACTGAAGTACAATTTCCCTAGCCCCATTTAAAAGACAAAGTCATAATAACATTTTTTCATTATTTTAGATCTAAAAACCCTTAGAAGAATCAGATCAGATGATAGACAGGAGCCTCACAGATGATCCTTTTAATTACAGGGGGATTTTTCAGGATCTAGATATCAGCAGCTATTATTCTATAGCAAGGTTTGATGATCTGACCGCTTCCTCAGCCCCTGTGCAGCTGCCTCTATAGGGCAGTCAGTGTATAGCGAGACCACGGCAACCAGAATAATCTTCAACAATCCCTTAATCCTACTCTCAGAATGAAATTGAGTGCAACAAGGAAGAACAGTGTTTACACCGACTCCCACACTCAGGTCACTCATAAAACCCTGCATTCATTTTTGAAAAAAAAATTGTTTTAGCATAAACAAGGGAATTTAGCTGGTTTAATAGACATTACAACATTAATCAACATATCCAGTGGCTACAGGCCAGAGTGAAGCTGTATTTCAGTTCATATCTCTCTGCCTGTGGTCTAATCCTCATAGGCAGCTTCTGACCACTCAGTCCGACTCCTCACAGTGATCATCAATGCTGCACACACTTCACCCGATCTCCTGGACAGCCTGGGTGAAGATGGAATTTGCAAAATTAAGATAAAAATCAAGGCCGTTATGTTGAACCAGGCACTGTGGCCAATTCTCAGCACCAGCAGGCTGCAGGGAGAGCGGATGTGAGTTTACTGGCAGTGGGAGCAGGGATACGGAACAGCTAGAGGGGCCTCGTCTTCTCACAGAGCAGAGATGAAGGGAAGAGTTCAATAGAGTACGAGAAACTGTTTCCAGTGGCAGGAGGGCTGGGAACTGCACAACTCGGATTTATGATGACTGGTAAAAATTGGGAGGGGTTGGGGGGGAATGAGAACTTAAAAATACCCCAGTTGTGATCTGGAGGGCACTGCCTGAAAGAGCACTGGAGGCAGATTCAATAGGAGCTTTCAAAATAGAAATGGCCAAATATTTGAAAGGCAAAAAAAAATTGCCACCAGTTCCTGTCACTGCAATGTCAGTTTCCATGGTGGTACGGCGTGGTGGCACAGTGGGTTAGCACTGCTGTCTCATAGCGTCAGGGACGCAGGTTCAATTCCTGGCTCGGGTCACTGTCTGTGTGGAGTCGGCACATTCTCCTCGTGTCTGCATGGGTTTCTTCCAGTTTCCTCCCACAATCCAAAGATGTGCGTGTTAGGTTGACTGGCCATGCCAAATTGATCAGAGTGTTCTGGAATGTGTGGGTTAGCAGGGTAAATGTGTGAGGTTGTGGGAATAGGACATGGGGGGGGGGGGGGGGGAGATTGTTGTTGGTGCAGACTCAATGGGCTGAGTTTCTGTGATTGTTTTGCATGGACACCGTTCAGCCCAGCCACTGGAATGATTTGAAAACATCCTGCAACATTCAGTCAGTTCCAGGTGTTCATTACTCCCCTGAAGTTTTTGGGTAGGATTATGTGTTAAAGATGCTGCAGATACAATCTCTCTCTCTCTGTGTCACAAAACATTGCTCACATTGCCCACTTCCTGTTGCTGTCACTGTTTTTCAAACACTGCCAGCACAGGTACAGCACGGGGATAGATACAGAGTAAAGCTCCCTCTACACTGTCCCCCCATCAAACATTCCCAGGACAGGTACAGCACGGGGTTAGATACAGAGTAAAGCTCCCTCTACACTGTCCCCATCAAACACTCCCAGGACAGGTACAGCATGGGGTTAGATACAGAGTAAAGCTCCCTCTACACTGTCCCCCCATCAAGCACTCCCAGGACAGGTACAGCACGGGGATAGATACAGAGTAAAGCTCCCTCTACACTGTTCCCCCATCAAACACTCCCAGGACAGGTACAGCACGGGGTTAGATACAGAGTAAAGCTCCCTCTACACTGTCCCCCCATCAAACACTCCCAGGACAGGTACAGCACGGGGTTAGATACAGAGTAAAGCTCCCTCTACACTGTCCCCATCAAACACTCCCAGGACAGGTACAGCATGGGGTTAGATACAGAGTAAAGCTCCCTCTACACTGTCCCCCCATCAAGCGCTCCCAGGACAGGTACAGCATGGGGTTAGATACAGAGTAAAGCTCCCTCTACACTGTCCTCCATCAAACACTCCCAGGACAGGTACAGCACGGGGTTAGATACAGAGTAAAGCTCCCTCTACACTGTCCCCATCAAACACTCCCAGGACAGGTACAGCACGGGATTAGATACAGAGTAAAGCTCCCTCTACACTGTCCCCCCAACAAACACTCCCAGGACAGGTACAGCACGGGGTTAGATACAGAGTAAAGCTCCCGCTACACTGTCTCCATCAAACATAGTAAAAAGTCTGACAATACCAGGTTTTAGTCCAACCGATTTATTTGATAATATTCTCACAAGCTTTCGAGGGGGCTGCCTCTTCCGGCATACCCACATCATGTCCATCAAACACTCCCAGGACAGGTACAGCACGGGGTTAGATACAGAGTAAAGCTCCCTCTACACTGTCCCCCATCAAACATTCCCAGGACAGGTACAGCATGGGGTTAGATACAGAGTAAAGCTCCCTCTACACTGTCCCCCATCAAACACTCCCAGGACAGGTACAACACGGCGTTAGATACAGAGTAAAGCTCCCTCTACACTGTCCCCCATCAAACACTCCCAGGACAGGTACAGCACGGGGTTAGATACAGAGTAAAGCTCCCTCTACACTGTTCCCCCCATCAAACACTCCCAGGACAGGTACAGCACGGGGTTAGATACAGAGTAAAGCTCCCTCTACACTATCCCCCCATCAAACACTCCCAGGACAGGTACAGCACGGAGTTAGATACAGAGTAAAGCTCCCTCTACACTGTCCCCATCAAACACTCCCAGGACAGGTACAGCACGGGGATAGATATAGAGTAAAGCTCCCTCTACACTGTCCCCCATCAAACACTCCCAGGACAGGTACAGCACGGGGTTAGATACAGAGTAAAGCTCCCTCTACACTGTCCCCATCAAACACTCCCAGGACAGGTACAGCAAGGGGTTAGATACAGAGTAAAGCTCCCTCTACACTGTCCCCCATCAAACACTCCCAGGACAGGTACAGCACGGGGTTAGATACTGAGTAAAGCTCCCTCTACACTGTCCCCCCCATCAAACACTCCCAGGACAGGTACAGCACGGGGTTAGATACAGAGTAAAGCTCCCTCTACACTGTCCCCCCCATCAAACACTCCCAGGACAGGTACAGCACGGGGTTAGATACAGAGTAAAGCTCGCTCTACACTGTCCCCCCATCAAACACTCCCAGGACAGGTACAGCACGGAGTTAGATACAGAGTAAAGCTCCCGCTACACTGTCCCCCATCAAACACTCCCAGGACAGGTACAGCACAGGGTTAGATACAGAGTAAAGCTCCCTCTACACTGTCCCCCCCATCAAACACTCCCAGGACAGGTACAGCACGAGGTTAGATACAGAGTAAAGCTCCCTCTACACTGTCCCCCCATCAAACACTCCCAGGACAGGTACAGCACGGGGTTAGATACAGAGTAAAGCTCCCTCTACACTGTCCCCATCAAACACTCCCAGGACAGGTACAGCACGGGGTTAGATACAGAGTAAAGCTCCCTCTACACTGTCCTATTTCTTGCTGGATAAACAGAATGGTTTTGTTGGGTTCTTCAGTAGTTTGGATGTTCGCCTATCACTGGGTTTCCATCAGTCACTAGCTCAGCTCACCAATAATCAGAGATGACACATCAGGAAAGTGGATTTTATTTCACCTGTGACGCTTGGTTTACATTTATAAATTTCCAGATACTTTTCTGTCAATAGTTTGGAAAAGGGGGCTGGTCTCTACGAGGCAAAGATTGAGAGGACGTTTAATTGAGGTGCTAAAATCATGAGGAGTTCTCACCAGAGCAGAGGCAGAATTTGTTCCCCCTGATAGAAGGCTTGAGAAGCAGGTGGTAACAACTTAAAACAATTGGCATAAGTGACAGTGACACCAGGAAAAACATTTTTACACAGTCAGTGGTTAGGTTGTGGAACGTGCTGCCTGAGAGTGGTGAAGGCAGGTTCATTCACAGCTTTCAGAAGGGAATTGGACAATAATCTGAAGAGAAAATATCTGCAGGGTTACGGGGAAAAGGCAGGAGACAGATACTAAGTGAAAAGAGCCAGCACAGCACAATGGGTCAAATGGCCTCCTACACTGTAATGAGTTGAGCTGTTCAGTTTGAAAGTAGAGAATTCCTGATGGGGACAAGGTGGAGTAACACTGACCAAGTGAGGCTCACCTCACGCTGGCAGCCGCACCGAAGGAAAGCAGGTTCCCTCTAACTATAGCTGGTTCACTCCTTAAAGACCTCAAAGCAACAGAAGGACAGGAATGGGGACATTACTGCTCCAAGCTTAGGATTGAGTGAAGAAATACAGGTATCCCTAGCACAAACCCAGACATCCCCACAGTAGTGTCATCCCAAGCAGCTACACAGCAAACTCAGCTGAAACATTAGAACATACGCACACACACAGGTCAAGGTAGGTGTAGGAAAATGCTTTGTTAAGATGGCGGCGTGGGCTCGTTGGGCTGAAGGGCCATGCTGGGTTGTTCTTTGTTCTTAACATCAATCCCAGCCTGTGAAACAAGCTTTCAACATAGCAGTTTTGGGCGCCGCACCTGCGCAAGGATGTTTTGGCCCTGGAGGGAGTGCAGAGGAGGTTTACTCGGCTGATACCGGAGTTGAGGGGATTGAGCTATGAGGAGAGGCTGAATAAACTAGGCTTGTACTCGTTAGAGTTTAGAAGAATGAGGGGAGATCTCATTGAGACGTATAAGATGATGAATGGGATGGATAGGATAGAGGTGGAGAGACTGTTCCCGCTCAAAAAAGACAGTAGGACTAGGGGGCACAGCCTCAAGATAAAGGGGGGGCGGTTTAGAACAGAGTTGAGGAGGAACTTCTTCACTCAAAGGGTGGTGAATCTCTGGAATTCTCTGCCCGTTGAAGTGGTGGAGGCTGCCTCGCTAAATATTTTTAAGAAACGGGTTGATGGGTTTTTGATAAGAGAAGGGATTAAGGGTTATGGGGAGAGGGCGGGAAGGTGGAGCTGAGTCACGACAGATCAGCCATGATCTTATTGAATGGCGGGGCAGGCTCGAAGGGCCAGATGGCCTACTCCTGCTCCTATTTCTTATGTTCTTATGTTCTTATGTTACACGTTAGCGTTACACATTAGCGTGCTACATCTCTCCCAGTTCTCCTTCCATGGCTCGTACTATCACATACAGCTCTGCCAAACCAACCACGGAGGACACAATCAGTGCAGACAGGACCCGCTGAGAGAGAGAGAGAGAGAGAGAGAATATATTACACAGCACTTTGAGAACACATCAGCCCCATTCTTTATCTTGCAGCACTCAACAGCAGACCGGTTGCAGCTCAGTACAATATATTCCCCGTGACATGTTGACTTACTGTATGTACCAGAGTCCCAGTTATATTCCGCTGAATAAAGCATTTGGCCCACAAGGAATCAAGCATATCCGTGTACAGTTGTCAACAAGTGAAGCTTGGGCAAGGCTGAGCCAGAGAATCAGCACATTACAGAGGGTATCACAGCCCAATCCTGCATTCAGCTCAGGCCCTGGTTTACCAGCTGCGACAGAGGTTGGCACTGATTGCTTTTTGAACACACTTCTGATTTTACAACCTTTAGGTGTTTTATACACATTGACCAGTGAAACATGCACAGGCTCAGAGTGTCCAGAGCCTGAGTAATTGGGAGACTGTGGCTCAGCCAATAGCAGAGACTGAGGCTGAGCCGGCCATGAGGTGTACTCGATCTGTGTCTCGCTCACATTGGAGAAATTGTGAGCAGGATCTCATTTCACACAAGCAATGATCCCACAATTCATTCACTTTCAAATATTGTTCAGAGTTTATCGATTTCTTAAAGTGCACTGTGCAGTAAAGGAGGCGTTTTCCCAGTGAAACTGATGTAAGGCCTGTGACACTGTTGCTTCACTGTGTCAGGGACCCAGGTTTGATTCCCAGCTTTGGGTCACTGTCTGTGTGGAGACTGCACGTTCTCCGTGTCTGCGTGGGTTTCCTCTGGGTGCTCCGGTTTCCTCCCACAGTTCAAAAGACGTGCTGGTCAGGTGTGTTGGCCATGCTAAATTCTCCCTCAGTGTACCCTAGTGTGATGATGAGGGGATCATAGAGCATTGAAAAACTACAGCACAAACAGGCCCTTCAGTCCACAAGTTGCACCGATCATATCGCTACCTACTAGGCTTACCTATATCCCTCAATCCTATTAAGTCCCGTGTACTCATCTCAGTCTCTTAAAAGACCCAATCGAATCCGCCTCCACCATCACCGACGGCAGCCGATTCCACGCACCCACCACCTCTGAGTGAAAAACTTACCTCTGACATTTCCTCTGTACCTGCTCCCCAGCACCTTAAACCTGTGCCCTCTTGTGACAGCCATTTCAGCCCTGGGAAAAAGCCTCTGAGAATCCACATGATCAATACCCCTCAACATCTTATACACCTCTATCAGGTCCCCTCTCATCCTTCGTCTCTCCAAGGAGAAAAGATCGAGCTCTCTCAACCTATCCTCATAAGGCATGCCACCCAATCCAGGCAACATCCTCGTAAATCTCTTCTGCACCCT
The DNA here is from genome assembly GCA_037974335.1 of Prionace glauca. Lineage (NCBI taxonomy): Eukaryota > Metazoa > Chordata > Chondrichthyes > Carcharhiniformes > Carcharhinidae > Prionace > Prionace glauca. The sequence goes on from JBBMRE010000136.1 coordinate 48,112, forward strand.
TTCAATGGCTTCCACATCCTTCCTGTAATGAGGCGACCAAGTGGGGTCTGACCAGGGTCTTATACAGCTGCAGCATTATCTGCCGACTCCTAAACTCAATTCCTTGATTGACGAAGGCCAGTACACCGTACACCTTCTTAACCACATCCTCTACCTGCGAAGCCGATTTGAGAGTCCTATGGACCCAGACCCCAAGATCCTTCTGATCTTCCACACTGCCAAGAATCTTACCCTTAATATTATATTCCTTAATATTATATCCCATTGGATCTGCCAAAATGAACCACTACACATTTATCCGGGTTGAAGTCCATCTGCCACTTCTCCGCTCAGTCTTGCATCCTATCTGCATCCCAACTTCTGACATCCCTCCAAACTATCCACAATACATCCGATCTTCATGTCATCGGCAAACTTACCAACCCATCCCTCCACTTCCTCACCCAGGTCATTTATAAAAATCACAAACAGCAAGGGTCCCAGAACAGATCCCTGGGGCACTCCACCGGTGACCGACCTCCATGTAGAAAAAGGCCCATCTACAATCACTCTCTGCCTTCTGTGGGCAAGCCAGTTCTGGATCCACAAAGCACTGTCCCCTTGGATCCCATGCCCCCTCACTTTCTCAATAAGCCTTGCACGGGGGACTTTATCGAACACCTTGCTGAAGTCCATATAAATCACATCCACCGCTCTTCCTTCGTCAATGTGTTTAGTCACATTTTCAAAAAACTCAACCAGGCTCGTACGACACGATCTGCCTTTACCAAAGCCACGCTGACTACTTTTGATCGTACTATACTTCTCTAAATGTTCATAAATCCTGTCTCTCAGGATCTTTTCCATCAACTTACCAACCACTGAGGTTAGACTCACCGGTCGGTAATTTCCTGGGCTATCTCTTCTCCCTTTCTTGAATATAGGAGCCACATCCACAATCCTCCAATCCTCCAGAACCTCTCCCGTCTCCATCAATGATGCAAAGGTCATCGCAGAGGCTCTGCAATCTCTTCCTTCACCTCCCACAGTAACCTGGGATATATCCCACCCGGTCCTGGCGACTTATCTATCTTGATGCTTTTCAAAAGCTCCAACACATCCTCTTTCTTGATGTCCACATACTCGAGCTTTTCAGTTCGCCACAAACCTGCACTACAACCACCAAGATCCTCTCATTCTTCCAAACTCCGAAGAGTAATGGTCCAGGTCTATTTAATCTTTTCTCCTTGAGCAATCCCTCCACTCCAGCAATTTGTTTAGTGAACTTTCACTGCACTCCCTCTACACTAAATAAATCTTTCCTTAGCAAGGAGGGTAAAACTGCACACAATACTCCAGCTGCAGTCTCAGTAATTGCAGTAAGACATCTTTACTCTTCGCGTAATAAGGCCAACTTAACTGCGTGCTCTATTTGCCTATTAGCTTTCAGTGTCTCATGAACAAGGACACCCCGGACCCTCTGAAGTCCACCACTTCCCACACTCATTATCTAAGAATGAATTGGCAATTCTCTTATTCCTACCAACGTGGATAAATTCACATTTCTCCACATGTATCACAGACAATTTTTCACCACTCACTCAGCCTCTCTAAATCCCATTTCAATGTCTTTGTATCCTCCTCACAACTCGCACTTCCGCATGGGTTTTGTGGTCATCCGCAAATTTGGAATTCCTCATGCTCTAATAGGTTTGCAGAGCGCTGCAGAAGGCCATTTGGACAGCTGTACCTGAACCAGTTTTCTGAAAGATTCATTAACCCATTCTATCCCACAGCCCAGAATGTTTTCCACAAGTCCAATTGCCTCCTGAAAATTCCTCTGCACTCTGGTTCCACCACCTCCTCAGGTCTGCAGTTCCAGATCAGAACAATCCTCAGTGTGAAAACAATTCTCATTTCCTCATCTTTTGCAATGATTTTAAATTCCTGATTCACTGGCTAAAGGAAACAGTTTCTGTGTTTGTCTGACTTATAACATTACTCTCTTCATACTCCTAAACTTTATTACGTTTTCCCAGAGCTCGTCCCTATTGTACTTTGTGAGTGATGTTTCTCATTTTCCTTCTGTTGTGTGGGCTGCAGCAGATTCTGTTGTACTCACCGCTGTGATGTCTGTGAAGAGGTACTGACTGCCGAGGTATGTGCAGGCAAATGCAGCGCCCACTGTCACCAGGAAGTTAAAGATGGTCACAACCACTGCCTTCACCGATCGCACTGCATCAAAAACAGCAGAGATTAGGAGAGCACAGCATGGCTTCAAGAAGCTATGGCCAGCCAGGGTCACCGGGACAGCCAGAGTTACTGGGTCAACCCCAGAGGTGCTGAAATGACAACAGTGACATTACAGCAAAGTTCAACCGTACCAGCAGCTCCTCACAACAGCAACAGCCGCTGGGAGCGCTGGGTTTAAAGGGACTGCGGATCTTTACAGACACAGTGCCTATTACACAGAAACATTCTGGAACAAATCTTCCCACGTCATCACAAAAGGAGACCAAGCTGCTACTTCCTAACTGGACACTGTGATGCTGAGGTTACAGCATTGCTCCTGTCAGAATCCAATCCTCACCAAGTCAACATTGGCAAAGGAAGCGTATCCAACACCCAAACAGCACCCATACCACTCCACCATGAGTGGGAGGGACAGAGGGAAGGACAGCAAGAGAGAGTGGTCCATTATCTTAGTTTGAACTTTATGTTCAAGGAGGCAGGATGTTCACATCCAGCAGTCCGAATATGTGTGTGAGCACCCACAGTGATGTACCCATTCTATCGAGCCTGTAGCACAGGGTGAGGTGTTGAATAGGCTGGAGGTAAAGCTCCCAACATTATCGAAGTTTGACCTTTCCCTAGTTGCACTGTGGCACCTCAGGAATACAGCTGAATTCGGTGTGAGGCTGTCTGTGTGGAGAAACAGGAACCAATCCAGAACAAACTCACCTTGTCTTCCCAAATCTCCCAGAGTGCCGTACCGGCGTATCTGCTACAGAAACAAGGAGAGAAGGTTATAATCAGGATGTAATTTCAGTGCCAAGCTCGACCAAACAAACACGACAGAATCAGAGTGAGAAAGGCTGAGATCCATTACAACACCTGGCAGTTGACATTTTTAGTAATGCGTCTGTACTCTTGGTTTGCAAGATTCGCTTTGATTGTCTCCAATCTGGCCACCAGCTCTGGGTTCTGAAAGAGACGTCCAAGTGAGGTGAGGGAAGAACCTTTTAAAATTCCAACACTTACAATGTCTACAACATCCCCAGTGTCCCTTGAACTGAGAGGCTTCCTCAGCCAGAGGGGAATTTGCAGCAGGAGGGTAAAGATCCAGTTGTCATGGTTCACACCAATGACATAGATAGAAAAAGGGTAGAAGTTCTGCTGAGGGAAAGTGAGCAGCGAGGGACTAAATTAAAAAGCAGAACCAAAGGGTAATAATCTCGGGATTACTCGCTGAGCCATGAGCTAATTGGTACAGAGTCAATAAGACCAATGAGATAAACATGTGACTTAAGGACTGGTGGGGGAGAAATGGGTTTGAATTCATGGGACTTTGTCACCAGTATTGGGGAAGGAGGGAGCTATTCCAATGGGACGGACTCCACTGAATCATGGTGGGACCAGAGTCCTGGTGAATTGCATAACTGGGGCTGTAGATAAGGCTTTAAATAGTCGGCGGGATGGGTTCAAATGTGTGGGAAATTATAAAAAAAACAGATAAAGGGAAGGAGAGCTCAGGAGAGATTATTAAAGTCTCAAACAAATAATAGGACAGAGTTTAGAAAGGGTTAGGTATCTAACTTCAGGCACAGCAGGTAAGGGGAGGACAAGGAGAAGGGAGGCAGTATGCGCAGGGACAAGGCTGTTGGATTTGAATGAATGCAGTATACAAAATGAAGTAAATGAGCTAATAATGCAGATTGAAATTGGCAGGTCTGATGTTATGGGTGTTACAGAGATGCAGCTGCAAGGGGATCAGGGCTGGAAGCTAAATATCTGAGGATAAGTGTCCCATCGAAAGGACAGGCAGGAGGGGGCGGGGTTGCCCTGTGTACCAGCCTCTGAGCAGTTGTTGGGATCTGGGACACGAAATACACAACTCTATCTTCTGGTGTGAGAAAAGCAAGATTACGATGGTCACGGAGACTTCAATATGCAGGTGGATTGAGAAAAATAGGTTGGAAATAGATCCCAAGAAAAGGAATTTGTGGAATGTCTACTAGATGGCTTTTTGGAGCAGCTTGTGGTAGAGCCCACTAGGAAAAAGGGAATTCTGGATTTAGTAATGGATACAACGAGGCAAACTTGCTTTGGGAGCTTAAGGTGAAGGAACCCTTAGGAGGCAGTGACTATAACATGATAGAATTCACCCTGCAGTTTGAGGGGGAGAAGCTGTATTACAGTTGAGTAAAGCCAACTACAGATAGTGAGGGAGGAGCTGGCCAGAGGTGATTGTGGGGGGAGCCTCGCAGGACAGACGTTGGAGCAACAAAGTTTTTGGGAGACACGGCAAAATTTCATTTCTAGGAAGAAGCATACTAAGGGAAGGATGAGGCATCCTTGGCTAACAAGGGAAGTCAGGGATTGCATAAAAGCAAAGGAAAGAGCATATTGTGAGGCGAGGAATAGTGGGAAGCCAGGGGATTGGGATTGGGAAGACAGGGGAATGGGATTGGGAAGCCAGGGGAATGGGATTGGGAAGCCAGGGGATTGGGATTGGGAAGACAGGGGAATGGGATTGGGAAGCCAGGGGAATGGGATTGGGAAGCCAGGGGAATGGGATTGGGAAGCCAGGGGATTGGGATTGGGAAGCCAGGGGAATGGGATTGGGAAGCCAGGGGAATGGGATTGGGAAGCCAGGGGAATGGGATTGGGAAGCCAGGGGAATGGGATTGGGAAGCCAGGGGAATGGGATTGGGAAGCCACTAAAAACCAACAGAGGACAACTAAAAAACCAAGTAAGGGGAGAAAATGAAATATGAAGGTAAACTATCCAGTAATATAAAAGATGACTGCAAGAGTCTTTTTAGATACATAAAGGATAAGAGTGGACCTTGGACTACTGGAAAATGATGCAGGTTGAGTTGATAGTTAGGAAAGCAAAGGCATTGTTAGCATTACTTTCGAGAGGACTAGAATACTAAAACAGAGACGTACTGCTGAGGCTTTATTTGGCTCTGGTCAAACCACATTTGGAATATCATGAGAAATTTTGCGCCCTCTGTCGAAGGAAAGATGTGCTGGGCCTGGAAAGAGTCCAGAGGAGGTTCACGGGAATGATCCCTGGAATTACGAGCTTATCGTGGATGTGGTGAAGATGTTTCCATTACTAGGACAGACTGGGATCCAAGGGCACAAGCCCAGTGTAAACAGATGACCGTTTAGAACCAAGATCTAAAACAAGTCGTCACTGGTATAGGTGGAGAGGCAGTAGATTTAAAACTGAGATGAAAAGGAGCTACTTCTCACAGAGGGTGATGAATTTGGGAAACTCACTGCCCCATAGCGCGGTGGAGCATGAAAAATTAAATGGTTTCAAGAAGGAGATAAATATATTTCTCATAAACTGGGTTAAAGAGATATGGGGAACAGGTGGAGGGGTGATCTGAGATCAGGGGGAGATCAGTCGGGCGGAGCAGGCTCAACGCCTGGAATTAGCTGACTTGTGCGCCTAATTCCTACGTTCCGATGGGATGAGGAGGAATTTCTTCAGCCAGAGGGTGGTGAGTCATCGGAATTCATTGCCACAGAGGGCTGTGGAGGCCAGGTCATTGAGTGTATTTACGACAGAGATAGGTCGAATAAGAGGATCAAAGGCTATGGAAAAAAGGCAGAAAGGGGTTGAGAAAAATATCAGCCATGACAGAATGGCGGAGCAGATTTTAAATTCATTTATTTGTGTCACAAGTGAGGCTTACATTAACACTGCAATGAAGTTACTGTGAAAATCCCCTAGTCGCCACACTCCGGACCTGTTCAGGTACACTGAGGGAGAATTTAGCATGGCCAATCCATCTAAGCAGCATGTCTTTGGACTGAGAGAGGAAACCCAGGCAAACACGGGGAAAACGTGCAGACTCCACGCAGAGAGTGACCCAAGCTGTGAATTGAACCTGGGTCCCTGGCACAGTGAGGTAGCAGTGCTAACCACTCCACCATCATGCTACCCTTTAATTCTGCTCCTATATCCTCAGGTCTAACTTTTTGAAAGCTCCCTCACTGCACTCCTGTAATGGCTGGGATTTGATCAGTGATTGGTCAGACACAATTTAACAGCCTTGCATTAAAAACTTAAATCTTTCACTACTTCAGCTCCATTTCAAAAATAAATTAAGCTCCAATCTCTACTCAAAACACACACAGTGGGGAGGTGATGGCCTAGTGGTATTATCCCTCAAACTGTTAATCCACAAACCCCGATAATGTTCTGGGGACCTGGGTTCAAACCCCACCAACGGCAGATGATGGAATTTGAATTCAATAAAAATATCTGGAATTAAGAATCTACTGATGACCATGAAACCATTGTCGAAAAACCCATTTGGTTCACTCATGTCCTGTAGAGACATCTTTATTTGGTCCAGCCTACATGTGACTTCAGAGCCACAGCAACGTGGTTGATTCTTAACTGCCCTCTGAAATGGCCAAGCAAACAACTCAGTTCAAATAATTGCTACAAATTCTCAAAGAAATGAGACCGGACGGACCACCTGACATTGACCTCAGCACCAGAAAAGTACAAAACAAACTGCCCTATCGGCCCTGCATAAGTTCTCCTCACTAACACCCGGGAGCTAGTGCCAAAATTGGGAGAGCTATCTCACAGACTAGTCAAGGAACAGCCTGACATAGTCATTCTCATGGAATCATACCTTACAGATAACATCCCAGACCATGCCATTACCATTGAGGGCCGAAGGGCCTGTACTGCGCTGTAATCTCTGGATATGTCCTCTCCCACCGGCAGGACAGACCCATCAGAGGTAGCAGCACAGTGGTATGCAGTCAGGAGACAGTTGCCTTGGAAGTCCTCAACATTGACTCTGGACCTCGAAGTCTCATGGTTTCAGGTTAAACATGGGCAAGGAAACCTCTTACTGGTTCCCATGTACTGTCCTCCCTCGGCTGATGAATCATGTTGAACATTTGGAGGAAGCAGAGGGTGGCAAGACATACTTGGGCAATTTTCTACTGGCAGGAATGGCTGGGCAGCAGCATTACTGATCGAGCTAGTCGGGTCCTGAAGGATTAACGGCTAGACTGGGTCTGCAGCAGGTGGTGAAGGAACCAACAAGAGGAAATAATATACTTAACCTCATCCTTACCAATCTGATAGCAGCGGTGACCACCGTACAGTCCTTATGGAGATGAAACGCAGCGTTCACATTGAGAATAACCTCCATGGTGTTGTGTGGCACCATCACCGTGCTAAATGGGACAGACTTCAACCAGATCCAGCAACTCAACACAGGCACTGTGGGCCATCAACAGCAGCAGAACCATACTCCAGCACAATCTGTAACCTCATGTTCCAACATTTCCCCCACTCAACTATTCCTATCAAGCCAGAGGATCAAACCTGGGTTAATGGAGAGTACAGGAGGGCGTGCCAGGAGCAGCACCAGGCATACCTAAATCTCTGTCCTGTAACTCTCCCCAATGCCCTACCATTAACTGAGTAAGTCCTGTTCTTGTTCAATCAAAATGCATCACCTCGTATTTGTTTAAATTAAACTGCATCTGTCATTCGTCAGCCCACTGGCCCAATTGATCAAGATCCTGTTGCAATCGGAGATAACCTTCCTCATTGTTCACTGTGCCAACAATCTTGGTGTCATCTGCAAACTTACTAGCCATGCCCCCTACATTCTCATCCAAATCATTAATATAAATGATAATTAACAGTGGGCCCAGCACTGATCCCTGAGGCACACCGCTGGTCACAGCCCTCCAGTTTGAAAAACAACCCTCCACAACCACCCTCTGGCTTCTGTCAAGAAGTCAATTTTGTGTCCATTTAGATACCTCATCCTGGATCCTGTGAGATTTAACTTTATGCAACAACCTATCATGTGGTACCTTGTCAAAGGCCTTGCTAAAGTCCATGTAGACAACATCAATTGTACTGCCCTCATCTACCTTCTTGGTTACCCCTTCAAAAAACTCAATCAAATTTGTGAGACATGATTTTGCACTCACAAAGCCATGCTGACTGTCCCTGATCAGTCCTTGCATCAAAAACAGCAAGTGATAGAGAGCTAAGCGATCCCACTATCAATGGGTCCAAGCTAAGCTCTTGTAGTCCTGCCACATCCAGTCATGAACGATGATGGACATTTAAACAACTGACTAGAGGAGGAGGCTCCACAAATATCCCCATCCTCTATGAGGGAGGGCCTGGTACATCACTGCAAAAGATAAGACTGAAGCATTCACAGAAGTGCTGAGTGGATGATCCATCTCTGCCTCTGTCAGTGCTCCCCAGCATCTCAGATGTCAGTCTCCAGTCAATTCGATTCACTCCACATGATATCAAGAAGAGTCACTGGATGCTGCAAAGACAATGGGCCCGGATAACATTCTGGCAATAGTACTGAAGATTTGTACTCCCAGAACTTGCTGCTTCCCTCGTCAAGCTCTTCCAACAGTTATAATTCTGGCATCTACCCAACAATGTGGAAAATTGCCCAGCTATGTCCTGTACACAAAAAACAGGACAAATCCAACCCCGCTAATTACTGCCCAGTCTACTCTCCATCATTAGTAAAGTGACGGAAGGGATTATCAACAGCGCTATCAAGCAGCACCTGCTCAGTAACACCCAGTTTGGGTTTCGCCACGATCACTCAGCTCCTGACTTCATTACAGCCTTGGTTCAAACATGGACAAAAGAGATGAATTCCAGAGATGAGGTGGGAGTGACAGCCCTTAACATCAAGGCCACATTCGACCAAGTGTGGCATCAAGGAGCCCGAGTGAAACCGGAATCAATGGGTATTGGGGGGCAAACTCTCCACTGGTTGGAGTCAAACCCGATACACAGGAAGATGGTTGTGGGGGGTCCAGGACATCTCTGCAGGAGTCCCTCAGGATAGTGTCCGAGGCCCAACCATCATCAGCTGCTTCATCAATGACCTTCCCTCCATCATAAGGTCAGAAGGGGGGATGTTCACTGATTGCACAATGTTCACCATTCGCAACTCCTCAGATACTGAAGAACAAAGAACAAAGAACAAAACAGCACGGGAAACAGGCCCTTCGGCCCAACGAGCCCGCGCCGCCGTCCCATGGTCAGTGACCTATTCATGACTCTAGTCTATGCCTAATGTGTGAGGATCAGGGAGGTCCAATATAGGGACAATTTGTTACCCAATCAATCAGCCTAAAAGCACATTTTTGGGATGTGCAGCCTGTGTTCAAATGCAGCAAGATCTGGATAATATCCAGGCTGGGCTGACAAGTGACAGTAACATTCGTGCCACACAAATGCCAGGCAGTGACCATCACCAATAAGAGACACTCTAACCACTGCCTCTTGACACTCAATGGTGTTACCACCACTGAATCACCTGCTGTCAACATCCTTGGGGTTACCATTAACCAGAAACTCAAGTGGACTCACCACATAAACACAGTGGCTACAAGAGCAGCTCAGAGGCGGTGAGTAACTCACCTCCTGATTTCCCAAAGACTGTCCACCATCTACAACGAACAAGTCAGGAGTGTGATAGGATAATCCCCACTCACCTGGATGGGTGCAGCTCCAACAATACTCAAGATGCTCAACACTATCCAGGACGAAGTAGCCGCTTGATTGGTACCACATCTATAAACATCCCCTCCCTCTACCGCCCATGCTCAGTAGCAGCAGTGTGTACCATCTACAAGATGCACTGCAGCAATTCATCAAAAATCCTTACAGAGCACCCTCCAAACCCACGACCACTTCCATCTAGAAGGAGAAGGACAGCAGATACATGGGAACACACCACCACCTGCAAGTTCCCCTCCAATCTACTCACCATCCTGACTTGGAAATATATTGACATTCCTTCACAGTCACTGGGTCAAAATCCTGGGATTCCCTCCCTAACGGCATTGTGGATCAACCCACAGAACATGGACTGCAGGGCGGCACAGTAGCACAGTGGTTAGCACTGCTGCTTCACAGCTTCAGGGGACCTGGGCTCGATTCCCCGGCTCGGGTCACTGTCTGTGTGGGGTTTGCACATTCTCCTCGTGTCTGCGTGGGTTTCCTCCCACAGTCCAAAGATGTGCAGGTTAGGTTGATTGGCCATGGTAAAATTGCCCTTCAGCGTCCTGAGATGCGTAGGTTAGAAGGATTAGTGGGTAAAATATGTAGGATATGGAGGTGGTAGGGCCTGGGTGGGATTGCGGTCAGTGCAGACATGATGGGCCGAATGGCCTCTTTTTTGTGCTGTAGGGCTTCTAAGATTCAAGAAGCCAACTCACTACCACCTTCTCAACGACAGCTAGGGGTGTGGGCAATAAATGCTGGCCAGCCAGCGACGCCCATATCCCACGAACGAACGAATAAAGAAAGAACAAAACTCAAACACTCGGAGTCATTTACACCGAGGAGTTTCCGGCCTCCATGCTTTTAACTGATTGAGAAATCTAGATGAGAAGCCAAGAGCCAGTGCGCAGGCCAGCACCATGGGAAACACCGCAGAACAGGACCAGAATCCTTGGCCATTCTGCCAATCGAGACTACTCCACCACTCAATGAGATCCTGACCAATCTAATAGATACTCCTCCTTTCCCACCACAGGATGAGGTAAATTTAATGTACGACATCAAACTGGGTTTTAAAGGAAAGCAAATGAAGAAATCCACTCCTGGAAATGAGTGATCGTTTCCCGATAGAGGGTAGTTAGTGTAAGAAAGGGACATTGAGCTACAGAGACATCTCAACAACAATTGCAATGACAGCATTCCTGAAAAAAAAATCAGCAAATTATTCAGATTTGTAACAAATAGATCACATTCTCCAGGATATCAGAGTGTGGCAGCATGTCAAGATATCAGTTAATGTTTCTCATTGTTTCAGCTTACAGGGGACATTCCCCCCTCCCTGAGCACTGTGCAGGAGATTGATCCTAATTGGAATTAACCCACTATACTCACTCTCTCCGGCAGTCTCACTTCTGGTGTGAATATTTCTGCTCCTTCCAGAAGTTCATGTAGATAGATGGGGAACCCTGCAAACAAAACAACTTTTTAAAGCAAATATATATATTATACATATTGTTTTATTTCTTCTTTCACATCCATAATTGCCTTTGAGAAGGAGAGGTGGTGAGTTGCTGCAATCCATGTGGTGTATGTAGGTACATCCACAGTGCTGTTAGGGAGGGGAGTTCCAGGATTTTGACACAGCAACAGTGAAGGAACAGTGATATATTTCCAAATCAAAATGGTGAGTGACTTGGGGGGGGAACTTGCAGGTAGTGGGTGTTCTCAGATATCTGCTGCTCTTGTTCTTTTAAGCAGTAGAGACTGCAGATTTGGACAGTGCTGTCTAAGGAGCCTTGGTGAGTTGCCACAGTGCATCTTGTAGATGGTACACACAGCTATTACTTGTGCTCCCAGTGGTGAAGACACTACATTTTAAGATGGTGGACTGGGGTGTTGATTCAGTGGGCTGTTTTGCCTTGGATGATGTCAAACTTCTTAAGTCTTGTTGGAGCATCCAGGCAAGTGGAGAATGCTACATCACACTCTGACATGTGCCTTGTAGATGGTGGACAGGCTTTGTAGGATTTGGATTCCTACGCTCTGACCTGCTCTTCGTCACAATATTTATGTGGCTAGCCAGGTTCAGTTTCTGGTCAATTTTTCAAAATCTGGTTGTCCTCTCAAAATTCTATAGGTTCTTGGCGCAGTTCCTGCAGATTGGAAGATAGCAAATGTAACCCCTTTAAGAAAGGAGGGAGAGAGAGAAAACAGAGAACCACAGATCTGTTAGCCTGGTGTCTGTAGTGGGGAAGAAACTAGGATCTATTATAGAGGATGTGATAACCTGCCATTTCAAAAGAGATTAGGAATAAGCAGGTCATTCTGAGCTTGGCTGACCGTGGTTTAGTGGCATATTAATACCATAAGAAATTGGAGCAGAATTAAGCCAATCATCCCATCAGCTCTGCTCTGCCATTCACTCATGGCTGATAATGATTCTCATTCCCATTCTCCCACCTTCTTCTGTAACCCTTGATCCCCTTATTGACCAAGAACCTAACTATCTTTGTCTTAAAGACACACAATGACCTGGCCTCCACAGCCTTCTGTGGCAAATGAATTCCACAGACTCACGAACCCACCGGCTGAAGAAATTCCTCCCCGTCTCAGTTTTAAAGGAGTGCCCCTTCACTCTGAGGTTGTAGTGCCCTCGAGTTTAGTTTCTGCCACTAGCAGAAACATCCTCTCCACATCGACTCAATCCAAGCCTCAGTGTTCTGTAAGTTTCAATTAGAATCCTCCCACATGTCCTTCGAAAGCTATTTACCATTTATATATAGATGATCTGGAGGAGGGAACCGAGTGCAGGGTGTCAAAATTTGCTGATGACACCAAGATTGGGGGAACGGCAAATTTTTGCGGAGGGGTGTGGAGAGTCTGCAGAAGGATCTAGATAGGCTGGGCGAATGGGCCAGGAAATGGCAAATGGAATTTAATGTTGGCAAGTGTAAGGTGGTCCACTTTGGTAGGAGGAATGGTAGGAAGGACTATTACTTACGTGGCGGAAAAACTGCAGCAGGCGACGGTGCAGAGGGACCTCGGGGTCCTTGTGCATGAGTTGCAAAAACCCAGCTTGCAGGTGCAGCAGGTGGTCAGGAAGGCGAATGGGATGCTGGCCTTCATAGCGAGGGGGATTGAATATAAAAGTAGGGAGGTCTTGCTGCAGCTGTATAGGGCATTGGTGAGGCCGCAGCTGGAGTACTGTGTGCAGTTTTGGGCGCCGCACCTGCGCAAGGATATTTTGGCCCTGGAGGAGTGCAGAGGAGGTTTACTAGGCTGATACCGGAGTTGAGGGGATTGAGCTATGAGGAAGAGGCTGAATAAACTAGGCTTGTACTCGTTAGAGTTTAGAAGAATGAGGGGAGATCTCATTGAGACGTATAAGATGATGAATGGGATGGATAGGATAGAGGTGGAGAGACTCTTCCCGCTCAAAAAAGACAGTAGGATTAGGGGGCACAGCCTCAAGGTAAAGGGGAGGCGGTTTAGAACAGAGTTGAGGAGGAACTTCTTCACTCAAAGGGTGGTGAATCTCTGGAATTCTCTGCCCGTTGAAGTGGTGGAGGCTGCCTCGCTAAATATTTTTAAGAAATGGGTTGATGGGTTTTTGATAAGAGAAGGGATTAAGGGTTATGGGGGAGAGGGCGGGAAGGTGGAACTGAGCCACGACAGATCAGCCATGATCTTATTGAATGGCGGGGCAGGCTCGAAGGGCCAGATGGCCTACTCCTGCTCCTATTTCTTATGTTCTTATGAAACTCCATTGAGTATAGACCCCAGACTCCTCAAACTTTTCATTCCTGGGATCATTCTTGTGAACCTCTTCTGGATCCTCTCTAAGGCTAGCATACCCTTCCTTAGGTATGGCGCCCAAAACTGCTCATAATATTCCTAATGGGGTCTGACCAGAGCGTTATACAGCCTCAGTGTTACATCCCCTGCCCTTGTATTCTAGCCCTGTAGAAATGAACGCTAACATTGAATTTGCCTTCTGAACTGCCGACTGAACCTGCAAGTTAACCTAGAGAGCCCTGAATCAGGACTCCCAAGTTCCTTTGTGTTTCTGATTTCCAAAACCTTTCCCCATTTACAGAATAGTCTATGCCTCCATTCCTCCTTCCAAAGTGCATAACTTCTGATTTTTCCACATTGTATTCCATCTGTCACTACTTTGCCCACTCTCCTAGCCTGTCCAAGTCCTTCTGCAGCCTCCCATTTCCTCAACATTACCTGGCCCTCCACATATCTTTGTATCATCTGCAAATTTAGCAACCATGCCCCTCAGTTCCACCCTTCCAGACCATTAATGTATATTGTACTGAACAATGCTTGGACCTCAACTGTTAAACAATTTATATTAATGATCTGGATATGGAATCAAGTATAATATTTCCAAGTTTGCAAATGACACAAAACTAGGTGGGAATATGTGTTGTGAGGATGATGTAAATAGGTTTTCAGGGGGATTTGGGCCAGATTAATGAGTGGGAAAGAACATGGCAGATGGAATATAATGTGGATAAATGTTACGTTACCTACTTGGGTAGAAAGGAATGGAGGTGCAAGGAGTTCAATTCAGGTGAGATATGAGGAAATATTGATGTCAAAAAGAAAGGAATTTGGTCAAAGGGTAACATGCAAGTTCAGCAAGATATTAGGAAGGCAAATCAGTATGTTGGCCTTAATGCAAGAGGATTTGAGTATAGGAGTAAAGTATTCTAGCTTCAGTTGTGCAAAACTTTGGTTAGACTGCACCTGGAGTATTGAGCATAGTATTGGTCCACTTATCTAATGAAGGATATACTTGCCAAAGAGGGAGTGCAGTGGAGGGTCACCAGACAGGTGCCCAGTGGGATTGTCCTAGAAGGAGAGATTGAGGAGACTGGACCTGTATTCTCTAGAGGAGTGATCTCATTGAAACTTACAAAAATTCCTACAAGGCATGACAGGGTAGATATTTCCCTTGAATGGTGAGTCTGGAACCAAGGGACACAGTCTCAGAATAAGGGACAAGGCATTTAAGACTGAGAAAAGGAGGAATTTCTTCACTCAGAGGGCGGGTGAACCTTTGGAATTCTCAATCTCAGAGGGCTGTGAAAGATCAATCGTTGACAGCGTTCAGAGATTAATAGATTCCTGGATACTAATAACATTAAGAGCAACATAGTGGCACATTGGTTAACACTGCTGCCTCTCACAGCATCGAGGACCTGGGTTCAATTCCGGCCTCGGGTCACTGTGTGGAGTTTGCACATTCTGCAGGTGTCTGTGTGGGTTTCCTCCCATACTCCAAAGATGTGCAGATTAGGTCAATCGACCATGCTGAAGTTGACTCTGGTAGTCAGGGGATTAGCAGGGTAAATATGACATCTCATCAGAACGGGACAGGAGGAGCCTGTTGAATAAAGGCTTTTGGTGTCCTGTTTACATCTTCAAGATGTCTGCATAGCCTGATCCAAATACGAGCAGGCACCAACACAGTTAGGAGCTTGCAAAAGACACTCGGTATGTCACACCAGGCTGGGTGACCCAGACAGGAAACTATCTGAGAAGCTGGCCACTCACCTTTTTGTTGTAAGAAGCGGTGAGAAGTTTTCTCAGCAGGTGGAAGGGGGACAGTGCGGGGGGAATGGACATTGTCAAGACAGGACTGGAGATCAGATTGCAGATCCTCAGGCATGGAAAGATCCTCTTTGAGGACCAGGTGGAGTTGCTGCTGGAAGGTATCCTGGACTCTCAGAGCAGCTGCCATTCTCTTCACACTCAGCAATGCCACCAGGCAGGGCAGCGAGGGAGACAACCTGGGGACAAACACAGCCAGACACAGTCAGCAAGGAGGACAGTCATTTCCAACTCACTCCTCAGTGAATAATTTCAATACAAAGCCCCAGAAACCTGTACTTGAGACACACAAAACCTGAGGATAAACAGTGTCCTTTACCCGAGTTTTATAGGAGGTTATTGAACAGAAACATTTAGAGAGGGCGGTGAGCCGGTGCTGCGGTATTTAATCTTTCTCATTGGCCGCGGCACCGCCTCCGCTCCGACTACATCCGCAGGCTGCAGGCTGCACTAGGCCCCCACTAGGCCCCGTCTCCATGGCAACCGCCCCCAGGCCGCCGCCATCTTTTTTGGGGGGCAGAATTACGACCGGAGGGATAGGAGCGGGTAGAGGGAGGAGTGGCCACAGGCTAGGAGCGGGAAGTGAGCGAGGCGTGGGGGCGCGCAGAGCCAGCGGGAGCGCGCGCGCGGGCCCAGGCGGCTGGTTGCGGGGTTTGGGTTGTGCTTCGGGTCGGGGGCTCCGGTTGTGGTCGGTGAGGCGAGGCTGGTCTCGGCGCTGATGGCGGCCCCGGGCCTCAGGCGCTGTCTCTGGGCTCTGGCCCGGCTCCGGGCGCTTCCCCCTCGGCGGCTCTCCCGGCAAGCAGCGAGTCGCCCGCTCTCCTCCAGGTAAGCGGCAGCGCCGGGCCCCGAACTCGCACCCCCCCCCACCTCACCCTCAGCACGACACAGTGACGCACG
>JBBMRE010000238.1:0-62500 GCA_037974335.1 Prionace glauca
TCACGTGCTCACTGTGTACTGAGTGAGACACAGGGACCGAGAAAGACACAGGGAGCAAGAGAGAGACACAGGGAACGAGAGAGACCCCGGGACCGAGAGAGACACAGGGACCGAGACAGAGACACGTACCGAGTGAGAGACACAGGGAGCGAGTGAGAGACACAGGGACAGAGAGAGAGACAGAGGGACAGAGAGAGAGACACAGGGACCGAGAGAGAGACAGGGACCGAGAGAGAGACACAGGGACCGCGTGAGACACAGGGACCGAGAGAGAGAGACAGGGTCCGAGAGAGGGAGACACAGGGACCGAGAGAGACACAGGGAAAGAGAGAGTGACAGGAACCGAGTGAGACACAGGGACCCAGAGAGACACAGGGACCGAGAAAGACACAGGGAGCAAGAGAGAGACACAGTGACCGAGGGAGAGACACAGGGACCTAGTGAGAGACACAGGGACTGAGCGAGTCACAGGGACCGAGAGAGACACCGGGACCGAGAGAGAGCCACAGGGACCGAAAGGGACACAGGGACCATGAGAGAGACACAGGGACCGAGAGAAACACAGTGACCGAGAGAGACACAGGGACCTAGAGAGAGACACAAGGACCGAGAGAGACACAGTGACCGAGGGAGAGACACAGGGACCTAGTGAGAGACACAGGGACTGAGCGAGTCACAGGGACCGAGAGAGACACAGGGACCGAGAGAGAGACACAGGGACCGAGAGAGAGGCACAGGGACCGAGAGAGAGACACAGGGACTGGGATAGAGACACAGGGACGGAGCGAGAGACACAGGGACCAAGAGACACACCAGGGCCGAGAGAGACACAGGGACCGAGAGAGACACAGGGACCGAGAGAGAGAGAGACACAGGGACTGGGATAGAGACACAGGGACGGAGCGAGAGACACAGGGACCAAGAGAGAGACACAGGGACCGAGAGAGAGGCACAGGGACCGAGAGAGACACAGGGACTGAGGGAGTCACAGGGACCGAGAGAGAGACCACCGGGACAGAGAGAGAGAGACACAGGGACCGAGAGAGACACAGGGACTGAGGGAGTCACAGGGACCGAGAGAGAGACACAGGCACCGAGAGAGAGACACAGGGACTGGGATAGAGACACAGGGACGGAGCGAGAGACACAGGGACCAAGAGACACACCAGGGCCGAGAGAGGCACAGGGTCCGAGAGAGAGACACAGGGACCAAGTGAGAGACACTGGGACTGAGCAAGTCACAGAGACCGAGAGAGACACAGGGACCGAGAGAGAGAGACACAGGGTCCGAGAGAGACACAGGGACCGAGAGAGAGAGAGAGACACAGGGACCGAGAGAGAGAGACACAGGGACCGAGAGAGAAACACAGGGAACGAGAGAGACACAGGGACCGAGAGAGAAACACAGGGAACGAGAGAGACACAGGGACCGAAAGAGAGACACAGGGACTGAGCGAGTCACAGGGACCGAGAGAGACACAGGGGCCGAGAGAGAAACACAGGGAACGAGAGAGACACAGGGACCATGAGAGAGACACAGGGACCAAGAGAAACACAGTGACCGAGAGAGAGAGACAGGGACCGAGAGAGAGACACAGGGACCGAGTGAGACACAGGGACTGAGAGAGAGACAGGGACCGAGTGAGAGACACAGGGACCGAGAGAGACACAGGGACTGAGAGAGAGATACAGGGACCAAGAGAGACACAGGGACCGAGAGAGAGAGACACAGGGACCGAGAGAGAGACACACGGACCGAGTGAGAGACACAGGGACTGAGCGAGTCACAGGGACCGAGAGAGACACAGGGACCGAGAGAGAGATACAGGGACCGAGAGAGAGTGAAAGGGACCGAGAGAGACACAGTGACTGAGAGAGACACAGGGTCCGAGAGAGAGACACAGGCACCGAGAGAGAGAGACACAGGGACTGAGAGAGAGAGACACAGGGACCAAGAGAGACACCAGGACCGAGAGAGACACAGAGGTGAGAGAGAGATACAGGGACCGAGAGAGACACAGGGGACCGAGAGAGAGACACAGTGAACGAGAGAGAGACACCAGGACAGAGAGAGAGACACAGGGACTGAGAGAGAGAGACAGGGGACCGGGAGAGACACAGGGACCGAGTGAGACACAGGGACCGAGAAAGACACAGGGAGCAAGAGAGAGACACAGGGAACGAGAGAGACACCGGGACCGAGAGAGGACACAGGGACCGAGAGAGAGACACAGGGACAGAGAGAGAGACAGAGGGATAGAGAGAGAGACACAGGGACCGAGACAGAGACACGTACCGAGTGAGAGACACAGGGGAGCGAGTGAGAGACACAGGGACAGAGAGAGAGACAGAGGGACAGAGAGAGGAGACACAGGGACCGAGAGAGAGACAGGGACCGAGAGAGAGACACAGGGACCGCGTGAGACACAGGGACCGAGAGAGAGAGACAGGGTCCGAGAGAGGGAGACACAGGGACCGAGAGAGACACAGGGAAAGAGAGTTTGACAGGAACCGAGTGAGACACAGGGACCCAGAGAGACACAGGGACCGAGAGAGACACAGGGACCGAGAGAGAGACACAGGGACCGAGTGAGACACTGAGACCGAGAGAGACACAGGGACCCAGAGAGAGCCAGTGACCGAGAGAGACACAGGGACTGAGAGAGAGAGACACAGGGACCGAGAGAGAGGCACAAGGACCGAGAGAGACACAGGGACCGAGAGAGACACAGGGACCGAGAGAGAGACAGGGACCGTGGGAGAGAGACAGGGTTCCAGAGAGAGAGACACAGGGACCGAGTGAGACACAGGGACCGAGAGAGAGACAGGGACCGAGTGAGACACAGGGACCCAGAGAGAGACACAGGGACCGCGAATGAGACACAAGGACCTAGAGAGAGACACAGGGACTGAGAGTGAGACACAGGAACCAAGAGAGACACCAGGACCGAGAGAGACACAGGGTGAGAGAGAGATACAGGGACCGAGAGAGACACAGGGACCGAGAGAGAGAGAGACAGGGACCGGGAGAGACACAGGGACCGAGAAAGACACAGTGACTGAGAGAGACGCAGGGTCCGAGAGAGAGACACAGGCACCGAGTGAGAGACACAGGGACCGAGAGACACACCAGGACCGAGAGAGACACAGGGACTGAGAGAGAGAAACACAGGGACCGAGAGAGACACAGGGACCGAGAGAGAGAGAGACACAGGGACCGAGAGAGAGACATAGGGACCGAGTGTGAGACACTGGGGACTGAGCAAGTCACAGAGACCGAGAGAGACACAGGGACCGAGAGAGAGACACAGGGACCGAGAGAGACACAGGGACCGAGAGAGAGAGACACAGGGACCGAGAGAGAGAGGACACAGGGACCGAGAGAGAAACACAGGGGCCGAGAGAGACACAGGGAACGAGAGAGACACAGGGACCGAGAGAGAGAGACACACGGACTGAGCGAGTCACAGGGACCGAGAGAGACACCGGGACCGAGAGAGAGCCACAGGGACCGAAAGGGACACAGGGACCATGAGAGAGACACAGGGACCGAGAGAAACACAGTGACCGAGAGAGACACAGGGACCTAGAGAGAGACACAGGGACCGAGAGAGACACAGTGACCGAGGGAGAGACACAGGGACCTAGTGAGAGACACAGGGACTGAGCGAGTCACAGGGACCGAGAGAGACACAGGGACCGAGAGAGAGACACAGGGACCGAGAGAGAGGCACAGGGACCGAGAGAGACACAGGGACTGAGGGAGTCACAGGGACCGAGAGAGAGACACAGGGGCCGAGAGAGAGACACAGGGACTGGGATAGAGACACAGGGACGGAGCGAGAGACACAGGGACCAAGAGACACACCAGGGCCGAGTGAGACACAGGGACTGAGAGAAAGACACAGGGACCGAGAGAGACACAGGGACCGAGAGAGAGAGAGGACACAGGGACTGGGATAGAGACACAGGGACGGAGCGAGTGACACAGGGATCAAGAGAGAGACACAGGGACTGAGAGAGAGGCACAGGGACCGAGAGAGACACAGGGACTGAGGGAGTCACAGGGACCGAGAGAGAGACACCGGGACAGAGAGAGAGAGACACAGGGGACCGAGAGAGACACAGGGACTGAGGGAGTCACAGGGACCGAGAGAGAGACACAGGCACCGAGAGAGAGACACAGGGACTGGGATAGAGACACAGGGACGGAGCGAGAGACACAGGGACCAAGAGACACACCAGGGCCGAGAGAGGCACAGGGACCGAGAGAGAGACACAGGCACCGAGAGAGAGACACAGGGACTGGGATAGAGACACAGGGACGGAGCGAGAGACACAGGGACCAAGAGACACACCAAGGCCGAGAGAGGCACAGGGACCGAAAGAGAGACACAGGGGACTGAGCGAGTCACAGGGGACCGAGAGAGACACAGGGACCGAGAGAAACACAGTGACCGAGAGAGAGAGACAGGGACCGAGAGAGAGACACAGGGACCGAGTGAGACACAGGGACCGAGAGAGAGACAGGGACCGAGTGAGAGACACAGGGACCGAGAGAGACACAGGGACTGAGAGAGAGATACAGGGACCAAGAGAGACACAGGGACCGAGAGAGAGAGACACAGGGACCGAGAGAGAGACACACGGACCGAGTGAGAGACACAGGGACTGAGCGAGTCACAGGGACCGAGAGAGACACAGGGACCGAGAGAGAGATACAGGGGACCGAGAGAGAGTGAAAGGGACCGAGAGAGACACAGTGACTGAGAGAGACACAGGGTCCGAGAGAGATACACAGGTACCGAGAGAGAGAGACACAGGGACTGAGAGAGAGACACAGGGACCAAGAGAGACACCAGGACCGAGAGAGACACAGAGGTGAGAGAGAGATACAGGGACCGAGAGAGACACAGGGACCGAGAGAGAGACACAGTGAACGAGAGAGAGACACCAGGACAGAGAGAGAGGACACAGGGACTGAGAGAGAGAGACAGGGACCGGGAGAGACACAGGGACCGAGTGAGACACAGGGACCGAGAAAGACACAGGGAGCAAGAGAGAGACACAGGGAACGAGAGAGACACCGGGACCGAGAGAGACACAGGGACCGAGAGAGAGACACAGGGACAGAGAGAGAGACAGAGGGGATAGAGAGAGAGACACAGGGACAGAGAGAGAGACAGGGACCGAGAGAGAGACACAGGGACCGGGAGAGAGACACAGGGACCGCGTGAGACACAGGGACCGAGAGAGAGAGACACAGGGACCGAGAGAGAGACACAGGGATCGTCTGAGAGACACTGGGACTGAGCAAGTCACAGAGACCGAGAGAGACACAGGGACCGAGAGAGGGAGACACAGGGACCGAGAGGGAGACACAGGGACCGAGTGAGAGACACTGGGACTGAGCAAGTCACAGAGACCGAGAGAGACACAGGGACCAAGAGAGACACAGGGACCGAGAGAGAGACACAGGGACCGCGAGAGACACAGGGACCGAGAGAGAGACACAGGGACTGAGCGAGTCACAGGGACCGAGAGAGAGACAGAGACCGAGAGAGACACAGGGACCGAGAGAAACACAGTGACCGAGAGAGACACAGGGAACTAAAGAGAGACACAGGGACCGAGAGAGACACAGGGAGCTAGTGAGAGACACAGGGACTGAGCCAGTCACAGGGACCGAGAGAAACATAGTGACCGAGAGAGAGAGGCAGGCACCGAGAAAGAGAGACAGGGACCGAGAGAGAGTCAGGGACCGAGTGAGAGACACAGGGACGGAGAGAGACACAGGGACTGAGGGAGTCACAGAGACCGAGAGAGAGAGACACAGGCACCGAGAGAGAGACACAGGGACTGAGAGAGAGATACAGGGACCGAGAGAGACACAGGGACCGAGAGAGAGAGACACAGGGACCGAGAGAGAGACACACGGACCGAGTGAGAGACACAGGGACTGAGCGAGTCACAGGGACCGAGAGAGACACAGTGACCGAGAGACAGATACAGGGACCGAGAGAGAGTGACAGGAACCGAGAGAGACACAGTGACTGAGAGAGACACAGGGACCGAGAGAGAGTCAGGGACCGAGTGAGAGACACAGGGACCGAGAGAGACACAGGGACTGAGCGAGTCACAGGGACCGAGAGAGACACAGTGACCGAGAGAGAGATACAGGGACCGAGAGAGAGTGACAGGGACCGAGAGAGACACAGTGACTGAGAGAGACACAGGGACCGAGTGAGAGACACAGGCACCGAGAGAGAGACACAGGGATTGAGAGAGAGACACAGGGACCAAGAGAGACACCAGGACCGAGAGAGACACAGAGGTGAGAGAGAGATACAGGGACCGAGAGAGACACAGGGACCGAGAGAGAGACACACTGAACGAGAGAGAGACACCAGGACAGAGAGAGAGACACAGGGACTGAGAGAGAGAGACAGGGACCGGGAGAGACACAGGGACTGAGTGAGACACAGGGACCGAGAAAGACACAGGGAGCAAGAGAGAGACACAGGGAACGAGAGAGACCCCGGGGACCGAGAGAGACACAGGGACCGAGACAGAGACACGTACCGAGTGAGAGACACAGGGAGCGAGTGAGAGACACAGGGACAGAGAGAGAGACAGAGGGACAGAGAGAGAGACACAGGGACCGAGAGAGAGACAGGGACCGAGAGAGAGACACAGGGACCGCGTGAGACACAGGGACCGAGAGAGAGAGACAGGGTCCGAGAGAGGGAGACACAGGGACCGAGAGAGACACAGGGAAAGAGAGAGTGACAGGAACCGAGTGAGACACAGGGACCCAGAGAGACACAGGGACCGAGAAAGACACAGGGAGCAAGAGAGAGACACAGTGACCGAGGGAGAGACACAGGGACCTAGTGAGAGACACAGGGACTGAGCGAGTCACAGGGACCGAGAGAGACACCGGGACCGAGAGAGAGCCACAGGGACCGAAAGGGACACAGGGACCATGAGAGAGACACAGGGACCGAGAGAAACACAGTGACCGAGAGAGACACAGGGACCTAGAGAGAGACACAAGGACCGAGAGAGACACAGTGACCGAGGGAGAGACACAGGGACCTAGTGAGAGACACAGGGACTGAGCGAGTCACAGGGACCGAGAGAGACACAGGGACCGAGAGAGAGACACAGGGACCGAGAGAGAGGCACAGGGACCGAGAGAGAGACACAGGGACTGGGATAGAGACACAGGGACGGAGCGAGAGACACAGGGACCAAGAGACACACCAGGGCCGAGAGAGACACAGGGACCGAGAGAGACACAGGGACCGAGAGAGAGAGAGACACAGGGACTGGGATAGAGACACAGGGACGGAGCGAGAGACACAGGGACCAAGAGAGAGACACAGGGACCGAGAGAGAGGCACAGGGACCGAGAGAGACACAGGGACTGAGGGAGTCACAGGGACCGAGAGAGAGACACCGGGACAGAGAGAGAGAGACACAGGGACCGAGAGAGACACAGGGACTGAGGGAGTCACAGGGACCGAGAGAGAGACACAGGCACCGAGAGAGAGACACAGGGACTGGGATAGAGACACAGGGACGGAGCGAGAGACACAGGGACCAAGAGACACACCAGGGCCGAGAGAGGCACAGGGTCCGAGAGAGAGACACAGGGACCAAGTGAGAGACACTGGGACTGAGCAAGTCACAGAGACCGAGAGAGACACAGGGACCGAGAGAGAGAGACACAGGGTCCGAGAGAGACACAGGGACCGAGAGAGAGAGAGAGACACAGGGACCGAGAGAGAGAGACACAGGGACCGAGAGAGAAACACAGGGAACGAGAGAGACACAGGGACCGAGAGAGAAACACAGGGAACGAGAGAGACACAGGGACCGAAAGAGAGACACAGGGACTGAGCGAGTCACAGGGACCGAGAGAGACACAGGGGCCGAGAGAGAAACACAGGGAACGAGAGAGACACAGGGACCATGAGAGAGACACAGGGACCAAGAGAAACACAGTGACCGAGAGAGAGAGACAGGGACCGAGAGAGAGACACAGGGACCGAGTGAGACACAGGGACTGAGAGAGAGACAGGGACCGAGTGAGAGACACAGGGACCGAGAGAGACACAGGGACTGAGAGAGAGATACAGGGACCAAGAGAGACACAGGGACCGAGAGAGAGAGACACAGGGACCGAGAGAGAGACACACGGACCGAGTGAGAGACACAGGGACTGAGCGAGTCACAGGGACCGAGAGAGACACAGGGACCGAGAGAGAGATACAGGGACCGAGAGAGAGTGAAAGGGACCGAGAGAGACACAGTGACTGAGAGAGACACAGGGTCCGAGAGAGAGACACAGGCACCGAGAGAGAGAGACACAGGGACTGAGAGAGAGAGACACAGGGACCAAGAGAGACACAGGACCGAGAGAGACACAGAGGTGAGAGAGAGATACAGGGACCGAGAGAGACACAGGGACCGAGAGAGAGACACAGTGAACGAGAGAGAGACACCAGGACAGAGAGAGAGACACAGGGACCTGAGAGAGAGAGACAGGGACCGGGAGAGACACAGGGACCGAGTGAGACACAGGGACCGAGAAAGACACAGGGAGCAAGAGAGAGACACAGGGAACGAGAGAGACACCGGGACCGAGAGAGACACAGGGACCGAGAGAGAGACACAGGGACAGAGAGAGAGACAGAGGGATAGAGAGAGAGACACAGGGACAGAGAGAGAGACAGGGACCGAGAGAGAGACACAGGGACCGGGAGAGAGACACAGGGACCGCGTGAGACACAGGGACCGAGAGAGAGAGACACAGGGACCGAGAGAGAGACACAGGGACCGACTGAGAGACACTGGGACTGAGCAAGTCACAGAGACCGAGAGAGACACAGGGACCGAGAGAGGGAGACACAGGGACCGAGAGGGAGACACAGGGACCGAGTGAGAGACACTGGGACTGAGCAAGTCACAGAGACCGTGAGAGACACAGGGACCAAGAGAGACACAGGGACCGAGAGAGAGACACAGGGACCGCGAGAGACACAGGGACCGAGAGAGAGACACAGGGACTGAGCGAGTCACAGGGACCGAGAGAGACACCGGGACTGAGAGAGAGACAGAGACCGAGAGAGACACAGGGACCGAGAGAAACACAGTGACCGAGAGAGACACAGGGAACTAAAGAGAGACACAGGGACCGAGAGAGACACAGGGAGCTAGTGAGAGACACAGGGACTGAGCCAGTCACAGGGACCGAGAAAGACACAGGGACCGAGAGAGAGACACAGGGACCGAGAGAAACATAGTGACCGAGAGAGAGAGGCAGGCACCGAGAAAGAGAGACAGGGACCGAGAGAGAGTCAGGGACCGAGTGAGAGACACAGGGACGGAGAGAGACACAGGGACTGAGGGAGTCACAGAGACCGAGAGAGAGAGACACAGGCACCGAGAGAGAGAGACACAGGGACCGAGAGAGAGACACACGGACCGAGTGAGAGACACAGGGACCGAGAGAAACACAGTGACCGAGAGAGAGTGACAGGGACCGAGAGAGACACAGTGACTGAGAGAGACACAGGGACCGAGAGAGAGTCAGGGACCGAGTGAGAGACACAGGTACCGAGAGAGACACAGGGACTGAGGGAGTCACAGGGACCGAGAGAGAGAGACACAGGCACCGAGAGAGAGACACAGGGACTGAGAGAGAGATACAGGGACCGAGAGAGACACAGGGACCGAGAGAGAGAGACACAAGGACCGAGAGAGAGACACACGGACCGAGTGAGAGACACAGGGACTGTGCGAGTCACAGGGACCGAGAGAGACACAGTGACCGAGAGAGAGATACAGGGACCGAGAGAGAGTGACAGGGACCGAGAGAGACACAGTGACTGAGAGAGACACAGGGACCGAGTGAGAGACACAGGCACCGAGAGAGAGACACAGGGATTGAGAGAGAGACACAGGGACCAAGAGAGACACCAGGACCGAGAGAGACACAGAGGTGAGAGAGAGATACAGGGACCGAGAGAGACATAGGGACCGAGAGAGAGACACACTGAACGAGAGAGAGACACCAGGACAGAGAGAGAGACACAGGGACTGAGAGAGAGAGACAGGGACCGGGAGAGACACAGGGACCGAGTGAGACACAGGGACCGAGATAGACACAGGGAGCAAGAGAGAGACACAGGGAACGAGAGAGACACCGGGACCGAGAGAGACACAGGGACCGAGACAGAGACACAGGGAGCGAGTGAGAGACACAGGGACAGAGAGAGAGACAGAGGGACAGAGAGAGAGACACAGGGACCGAGAGAGAGCCAGGGACCGAGAGAGAGACACAGGGACCGCGTGAGACACAGGGACCGAGAGAGAGAGACAGGGTCCGAGAGAGGGAGACACAGGGACCGAGAGAGACACAGGGAAAGAGAGAGTGACAGGAACCGAGTGAGACACAGGGACCCAGAGAGACACAGGGACCGAGAGAGACACAGGGACCGAGAGAGAGACACAGGGACCGAGTGAGACACTGAGACCGAGAGAGACACAGGGACCCAGAGAGAGCCAGTGACCGAGAGAGACACAGGGACTGAGAGAGAGAGACACAGGGACCGAGAGAGAGGCACAAGGACCGAGAGAGACACAGGGACCGAGAGAGACACAGTGACCGAGAGAGAGACAGGGACCGCGGGAGAGAGACAGGGTTCGAGAGAGAGAGACAGGGACCGAGTGAGACACAGGGACCGAGAGAGAGACAGGGACCGAGTGAGACACAGGGACCCAGAGAGAGACACAGGGACCGAATGAGACACAAGGACCTAGAGAGTGACACAGGGACTGAGAGTGAGACACAGGAACCAAGAGAGACACCAGGACCGAGAGAGACATAGGGTGAGAGAGAGATACAGGGACCGAGAGAGACACAGGGACCGAGTGAGAACACGGACTGAGGGAGACACAGGGACCGAGAGAGAGACACAGGGACCAAGAGAGACACAGGGACCGAGAGAGAGACACAGGGACTGAGAGAGACACACAGGGACTGAGAGAGAGAGAGACAGGGACCGGGAGAGACACAGGGACCGAGAAAGACACAGTGACTGAGAGAGACGCAGGGTCCTAGAGAGAGACACAGGCACCGAGTGAGAGACACAGGGACCGAGAGACACACCAGGACCGAGAGAGACACAGGGACTGAGAGAGAGAAACACAGGGACCGAGAGAGACACAGGGACCGAGAGAGAGAGAGACACAGGGACCGAGAGAGAGACATAGGGACCGAGTGAGAGACACTGGGACTGAGCAAGTCACAGAGACCTAGAGAGACACAGGGACCGAGAGAGAGACACAGGGACCGAGAGAGACACAGGGACCGAGAGAGAGAGACACAGGGACCGAGAGAGAGAGACACAGGGACCGAGAGAGAAACACAGGGGCCGAGAGAGAGAGACACACGGACTGAGCGAGTCACAGGGACCGAGAGAGACACCGGGACCGAGAGAGAGCCACAGGGACCGAAAGGGACACAGGGACCATGAGAGAGACACAGGGTCCGAGAGAGAGTCAGGGACCGAGTGAGAGACACAGGGACCGAGAGAGACACAGGGACTGAGGGAGTCACAGGGACCGAGAGAGAGAGACACAGGCACCGAGAGAGAGATACAGGGACTGAGAGAGAGATATAGGGACCGAGAGAGACACAGGGACCGAGAGAGAGAGACACAGGGACCGAGAGAGAGACACACGGACCGAGTGAGAGACACAGGGACTGAGCGAGTCACAGGGACCGAGAGAGACACAGTGACCGAGAGAGAGATACAGGGACCGAGAGAGAGTGACAGGGACCGAGAGAGACACAGTGACTGAGAGAGACACAGGGACCGAGTGAGAGACACAGGCACCGAGAGAGAGACACAGGGATTGAGAGAGAGACACAGGGACCAAGAGAGACACCAGGACCGAGAGAGACACAGAGGTGAGAGAGAGATACAGGGACCGAGAGAGACACAGGGACCGAGAGAGAGACACACTGAACGAGACAGAGACACCAGGACAGAGAGAGAGAGACACAGGGACTGAGAGAGAGAGACAGGGACCGGGAGAGACACAGGGACCGAGTGAGACACAGGGACCGAGAAAGACACAGGGAGCAAGAGAGAGACACAGGGAACGAGAGAGACACCGGGACCGAGAGAGACACAGGGACCGAGACAGAGACACGTACCGAGTGAGAGACACAGGGAGCGAGTGAGAGACACAGGGACAGAGAGAGAGACAGAGGGACAGAGAGAGAGACACAGGGACCGAGAGAGAGACAGGGACCGAGAGAGAGACACAGGGACCGCGTGAGACACAGGGACCGAGAGAGAGAGACAGGGTCCGAGAGAGGGAGACACAGGGACCGAGAGAGACACAGGGAAAGAGAGTTTGACAGGAACCGAGTGAGACACAGGGACCCAGAGAGACACAGGGACCGAGAGAGACACAGGGACCGAGAGAGAGACACAGGGACCGAGTGAGACACTGAGACCGAGAGAGACACAGGGACCCAGAGAGAGCCAGTGACCGAGAGAGACACAGGGACTGAGAGAGAGAGACACAGGGACCGAGAGAGAGGCACAAGGACCGAGAGAGACACAGGGACCGAGAGAGACACAGGGACCGAGAGAGAGACAGGGACCGTGGGAGAGAGACAGGGTTCCAGAGAGAGAGACACAGGGACCGAGTGAGACACAGGGACCGAGAGAGAGACAGGGACCGAGTGAGACACAGGGACCCAGAGAGAGACACAGGGACCGAATGAGACACAAGGACCTAGAGAGAGACACAGGGACTGAGAGTGAGACACAGGAACCAAGAGAGACACCAGGACCGAGAGAGACACAGGGTGAGAGAGAGATACAGGGACCGAGAGAGACACAGGGACCGAGAGAGAGAGAGACAGGGACCGGGAGAGACACAGGGACCGAGAAAGACACAGTGACTGAGAGAGACGCAGGGTCCGAGAGAGAGACACAGGCACCGAGTGAGAGACACAGGGACCGAGAGACACACCAGGACCGAGAGAGACACAGGGACTGAGAGAGAGAAACACAGGGACCGAGAGAGACACAGGGACCGAGAGAGAGAGAGACACAGGGACCGAGAGAGAGACATAGGGACCGAGTGTGAGACACTGGGACTGAGCAAGTCACAGAGACCGAGAGAGACACAGGGACCGAGAGAGAGACACAGGGACCGAGAGAGACACAGGGACCGAGAGAGAGAGACACAGGGACCGAGAGAGAGAGACACAGGGACCGAGAGAGAAACACAGGGGCCGAGAGAGACACAGGGAACGAGAGAGACACAGGGACCGAGAGAGAGAGACACACGGACTGAGCGAGTCACAGGGACCGAGAGAGACACCGGGACCGAGAGAGAGCCACAGGGACCGAAAGGGACACAGGGACCATGAGAGAGACACAGGGACCGAGAGAAACACAGTGACCGAGAGAGACACAGGGACCTAGAGAGAGACACAGGGACCGAGAGAGACACAGTGACCGAGGGAGAGACACAGGGACCTAGTGAGAGACACAGGGACTGAGCGAGTCACAGGGACCGAGAGAGACACAGGGACCGAGAGAGAGACACAGGGACCGAGAGAGAGGCACAGGGACCGAGAGAGACACAGGGACTGAGGGAGTCACAGGGACCGAGAGAGAGACACAGGGGCCGAGAGAGAGACACAGGGACTGGGATAGAGACACAGGGACGGAGCGAGAGACACAGGGACCAAGAGACACACCAGGGCCGAGTGAGACACAGGGACTGAGAGAAAGACACAGGGACCGAGAGAGACACAGGGACCGAGAGAGAGAGAGACACAGGGACTGGGATAGAGACACAGGGACGGAGCGAGTGACACAGGGATCAAGAGAGAGACACAGGGACTGAGAGAGAGGCACAGGGACCGAGAGAGACACAGGGACTGAGGGAGTCACAGGGACCGAGAGAGAGACACCGGGACAGAGAGAGAGAGACACAGGGACCGAGAGAGACACAGGGACTGAGGGAGTCACAGGGACCGAGAGAGAGACACAGGCACCGAGAGAGAGACACAGGGACTGGGATAGAGACACAGGGACGGAGCGAGAGACACAGGGACCAAGAGACACACCAGGGCCGAGAGAGGCACAGGGACCGAGAGAGAGACACAGGCACCGAGAGAGAGACACAGGGACTGGGATAGAGACACAGGGACGGAGCGAGAGACACAGGGACCAAGAGACACACCAAGGCCGAGAGAGGCACAGGGACCGAAAGAGAGACACAGGGACTGAGCGAGTCACAGGGACCGAGAGAGACACAGGGACCGAGAGAGAAACACAGGGAACGAGAGAGACACAGGGACCAAGAGAAACACAGTGACCGAGAGAGAGAGACAGGGACCGAGAGAGAGACACAGGGACCGAGTGAGACACAGGGACCGAGAGAGAGACAGGGACCGAGTGAGAGACACAGGGACCGAGAGAGACACAGGGACTGAGAGAGAGATACAGGGACCAAGAGAGACACAGGGACCGAGAGAGAGAGACACAGGGACCGAGAGAGAGACACACGGACCGAGTGAGAGACACAGGGACTGAGCGAGTCACAGGGACCGAGAGAGACACAGGGACCGAGAGAGAGATACAGGGACCGAGAGAGAGTGAAAGGGACCGAGAGAGACACAGTGACTGAGAGAGACACAGGGTCCGAGAGAGATACACAGGTACCGAGAGAGAGAGACACAGGGACTGAGAGAGAGACACAGGGACCAAGAGAGACACCAGGACCGAGAGAGACACAGAGGTGAGAGAGAGATACAGGGACCGAGAGAGACACAGGGACCGAGAGAGAGACACAGTGAACGAGAGAGAGACACCAGGACAGAGAGAGAGACACAGGGACTGAGAGAGAGAGACAGGGACCGGGAGAGACACAGGGACCGAGTGAGACACAGGGACCGAGAAAGACACAGGGAGCAAGAGAGAGACACAGGGAACGAGAGAGACACCGGGACCGAGAGAGACACAGGGACCGAGAGAGAGACACAGGGACAGAGAGAGAGACAGAGGGATAGAGAGAGAGACACAGGGACAGAGAGAGAGACAGGGACCGAGAGAGAGACACAGGGACCGGGAGAGAGACACAGGGACCGCGTGAGACACAGGGACCGAGAGAGAGAGACACAGGGACCGAGAGAGAGACACAGGGATCGTCTGAGAGACACTGGGACTGAGCAAGTCACAGAGACCGAGAGAGACACAGGGACCGAGAGAGGGAGACACAGGGACCGAGAGGGAGACACAGGGACCGAGTGAGAGACACTGGGACTGAGCAAGTCACAGAGACCGAGAGAGACACAGGGACCAAGAGAGACACAGGGACCGAGAGAGAGACACAGGGACCGCGAGAGACACAGGGACCGAGAGAGAGACACAGGGACTGAGCGAGTCACAGGGACCGAGAGAGAGACAGAGACCGAGAGAGACACAGGGACCGAGAGAAACACAGTGACCGAGAGAGACACAGGGAACTAAAGAGAGACACAGGGACCGAGAGAGACACAGGGAGCTAGTGAGAGACACAGGGACTGAGCCAGTCACAGGGACCGAGAGAAACATAGTGACCGAGAGAGAGAGGCAGGCACCGAGAAAGAGAGACAGGGACCGAGAGAGAGTCAGGGACCGAGTGAGAGACACAGGGACGGAGAGAGACACAGGGACTGAGGGAGTCACAGAGACCGAGAGAGAGAGACACAGGCACCGAGAGAGAGACACAGGGACTGAGAGAGAGATACAGGGACCGAGAGAGACACAGGGACCGAGAGAGAGAGACACAGGGACCGAGAGAGAGACACACGGACCGAGTGAGAGACACAGGGACTGAGCGAGTCACAGGGACCGAGAGAGACACAGTGACCGAGAGACAGATACAGGGACCGAGAGAGAGTGACAGGAACCGAGAGAGACACAGTGACTGAGAGAGACACAGGGACCGAGAGAGAGTCAGGGACCGAGTGAGAGACACAGGGACCGAGAGAGACACAGGGACTGAGCGAGTCACAGGGACCGAGAGAGACACAGTGACCGAGAGAGAGATACAGGGACCGAGAGAGAGTGACAGGGACCGAGAGAGACACAGTGACTGAGAGAGACACAGGGACCGAGTGAGAGACACAGGCACCGAGAGAGAGACACAGGGATTGAGAGAGAGACACAGGGACCAAGAGAGACACCAGGACCGAGAGAGACACAGAGGTGAGAGAGAGATACAGGGACCGAGAGAGACACAGGGACCGAGAGAGAGACACACTGAACGAGAGAGAGACACCAGGACAGAGAGAGAGACACAGGGACTGAGAGAGAGAGACAGGGACCGGGAGAGACACAGGGACTGAGTGAGACACAGGGACCGAGAAAGACACAGGGAGCAAGAGAGAGACACAGGGAACGAGAGAGACCCCGGGACCGAGAGAGACACAGGGACCGAGACAGAGACACGTACCGAGTGAGAGACACAGGGAGCGAGTGAGAGACACAGGGACAGAGAGAGAGACAGAGGGACAGAGAGAGAGACACAGGGACCGAGAGAGAGACAGGGACCGAGAGAGAGACACAGGGACCGCGTGAGACACAGGGACCGAGAGAGAGAGACAGGGTCCGAGAGAGGGAGACACAGGGACCGAGAGAGACACAGGGAAAGAGAGAGTGACAGGAACCGAGTGAGACACAGGGACCCAGAGAGACACAGGGACCGAGAAAGACACAGGGAGCAAGAGAGAGACACAGTGACCGAGGGAGAGACACAGGGACCTAGTGAGAGACACAGGGACTGAGCGAGTCACAGGGACCGAGAGAGACACCGGGACCGAGAGAGAGCCACAGGGACCGAAAGGGACACAGGGACCATGAGAGAGACACAGGGACCGAGAGAAACACAGTGACCGAGAGAGACACAGGGACCTAGAGAGAGACACAAGGACCGAGAGAGACACAGTGACCGAGGGAGAGACACAGGGACCTAGTGAGAGACACAGGGACTGAGCGAGTCACAGGGACCGAGAGAGACACAGGGACCGAGAGAGAGACACAGGGACCGAGAGAGAGGCACAGGGACCGAGAGAGAGACACAGGGACTGGGATAGAGACACAGGGACGGAGCGAGAGACACAGGGACCAAGAGACACACCAGGGCCGAGAGAGACACAGGGACCGAGAGAGACACAGGGACCGAGAGAGAGAGAGACACAGGGACTGGGATAGAGACACAGGGACGGAGCGAGAGACACAGGGACCAAGAGAGAGACACAGGGACCGAGAGAGAGGCACAGGGACCGAGAGAGACACAGGGACTGAGGGAGTCACAGGGACCGAGAGAGAGACACCGGGACAGAGAGAGAGAGACACAGGGACCGAGAGAGACACAGGGACTGAGGGAGTCACAGGGACCGAGAGAGAGACACAGGCACCGAGAGAGAGACACAGGGACTGGGATAGAGACACAGGGACGGAGCGAGAGACACAGGGACCAAGAGACACACCAGGGCCGAGAGAGGCACAGGGTCCGAGAGAGAGACACAGGGACCAAGTGAGAGACACTGGGACTGAGCAAGTCACAGAGACCGAGAGAGACACAGGGACCGAGAGAGAGAGACACAGGGTCCGAGAGAGACACAGGGACCGAGAGAGAGAGAGAGACACAGGGACCGAGAGAGAGAGACACAGGGACCGAGAGAGAAACACAGGGAACGAGAGAGACACAGGGACCGAGAGAGAAACACAGGGAACGAGAGAGACACAGGGACCGAAAGAGAGACACAGGGACTGAGCGAGTCACAGGGACCGAGAGAGACACAGGGGCCGAGAGAGAAACACAGGGAACGAGAGAGACACAGGGACCATGAGAGAGACACAGGGACCAAGAGAAACACAGTGACCGAGAGAGAGAGACAGGGACCGAGAGAGAGACACAGGGACCGAGTGAGACACAGGGACTGAGAGAGAGACAGGGACCGAGTGAGAGACACAGGGACCGAGAGAGACACAGGGACTGAGAGAGAGATACAGGGACCAAGAGAGACACAGGGACCGAGAGAGAGAGACACAGGGACCGAGAGAGAGACACACGGACCGAGTGAGAGACACAGGGACTGAGCGAGTCACAGGGACCGAGAGAGACACAGGGACCGAGAGAGAGATACAGGGACCGAGAGAGAGTGAAAGGGACCGAGAGAGACACAGTGACTGAGAGAGACACAGGGTCCGAGAGAGAGACACAGGCACCGAGAGAGAGAGACACAGGGACTGAGAGAGAGAGACACAGGGACCAAGAGAGACACCAGGACCGAGAGAGACACAGAGGTGAGAGAGAGATACAGGGACCGAGAGAGACACAGGGACCGAGAGAGAGACACAGTGAACGAGAGAGAGACACCAGGACAGAGAGAGAGACACAGGGACTGAGAGAGAGAGACAGGGACCGGGAGAGACACAGGGACCGAGTGAGACACAGGGACCGAGAAAGACACAGGGAGCAAGAGAGAGACACAGGGAACGAGAGAGACACCGGGACCGAGAGAGACACAGGGACCGAGAGAGAGACACAGGGACAGAGAGAGAGACAGAGGGATAGAGAGAGAGACACAGGGACAGAGAGAGAGACAGGGACCGAGAGAGAGACACAGGGACCGGGAGAGAGACACAGGGACCGCGTGAGACACAGGGACCGAGAGAGAGAGACACAGGGACCGAGAGAGAGACACAGGGACCGACTGAGAGACACTGGGACTGAGCAAGTCACAGAGACCGAGAGAGACACAGGGACCGAGAGAGGGAGACACAGGGACCGAGAGGGAGACACAGGGACCGAGTGAGAGACACTGGGACTGAGCAAGTCACAGAGACCGTGAGAGACACAGGGACCAAGAGAGACACAGGGACCGAGAGAGAGACACAGGGACCGCGAGAGACACAGGGACCGAGAGAGAGACACAGGGACTGAGCAAGTCACAGGGACGGAGAGAGACACCGGGACTGAGAGAGAGACAGAGACCGAGAGAGACACAGGGACCGAGAGAAACACAGTGACCGAGAGAGACACAGGGAACTAAAGAGAGACACAGGGACCGAGAGAGACACAGGGAGCTAGTGAGAGACACAGGGACTGAGCCAGTCACAGGGACCGAGAAAGACACAGGGACCGAGAGAGAGACACAGGGACCGAGAGAAACATAGTGACCGAGAGAGAGAGGCAGGCACCGAGAAAGAGAGACAGGGACCGAGAGAGAGTCAGGGACCGAGTGAGAGACACAGGGACGGAGAGAGACACAGGGACTGAGGGAGTCACAGAGACCGAGAGAGAGAGACACAGGCACCGAGAGAGAGAGACACAGGGACCGAGAGAGAGACACACGGACCGAGTGAGAGACACAGGGACCGAGAGAAACACAGTGACCGAGAGAGAGTGACAGGGACCGAGAGAGACACAGTGACTGAGAGAGACACAGGGACCGAGAGAGAGTCAGGGACCGAGTGAGAGACACAGGTACCGAGAGAGACACAGGGACTGAGGGAGTCACAGGGACCGAGAGAGAGAGACACAGGCACCGAGAGAGAGACACAGGGACTGAGAGAGAGATACAGGGACCGAGAGAGACACAGGGACCGAGAGAGAGAGACACAGGGACCGAGAGAGAGACACACGGACCGAGTGAGAGACACAGGGACTGTGCGAGTCACAGGGACCGAGAGAGACACAGTGACCGAGAGAGAGATACAGGGACCGAGAGAGAGTGACAGGGACCGAGAGAGACACAGTGACTGAGAGAGACACAGGGACCGAGTGAGAGACACAGGCACCGAGAGAGAGACACAGGGATTGAGAGAGAGACACAGGGACCAAGAGAGACACCAGGACCGAGAGAGACACAGAGGTGAGAGAGAGATACAGGGACCGAGAGAGACATAGGGACCGAGAGAGAGACACACTGAACGAGAGAGAGACACCAGGACAGAGAGAGAGACACAGGGACTGAGAGAGAGAGACAGGGACCGGGAGAGACACAGGGACCGAGTGAGACACAGGGACCGAGATAGACACAGGGAGCAAGAGAGAGACACAGGGAACGAGAGAGACACCGGGACCGAGAGAGACACAGGGACCGAGACAGAGACACAGGGAGCGAGTGAGAGACACAGGGACAGAGAGAGAGACAGAGGGACAGAGAGAGAGACACAGGGACCGAGAGAGAGCCAGGGACCGAGAGAGAGACACAGGGACCGCGTGAGACACAGGGACCGAGAGAGAGAGACAGGGTCCGAGAGAGGGAGACACAGGGACCGAGAGAGACACAGGGAAAGAGAGAGTGACAGGAACCGAGTGAGACACAGGGACCCAGAGAGACACAGGGACCGAGAGAGACACAGGGACCGAGAGAGAGACACAGGGACCGAGTGAGACACTGAGACCGAGAGAGACACAGGGACCCAGAGAGAGCCAGTGACCGAGAGAGACACAGGGACTGAGAGAGAGAGACACAGGGACCGAGAGAGAGGCACAAGGACCGAGAGAGACACAGGGACCGAGAGAGACACAGTGACCGAGAGAGAGACAGGGACCGCGGGAGAGAGACAGGGTTCGAGAGAGAGAGACAGGGACCGAGTGAGACACAGGGACCGAGAGAGAGACAGGGACCGAGTGAGACACAGGGACCCAGAGAGAGACACAGGGACCGAATGAGACACAAGGACCTAGAGAGAGACACAGGGACTGAGAGTGAGACACAGGAACCAAGAGAGACACCAGGACCGAGAGAGACATAGGGTGAGAGAGAGATACAGGGACCGAGAGAGACACAGGGACCGAGTGAGAACACGGACTGAGGGAGACACAGGGACCGAGAGAGAGACACAGGGACCAAGAGAGACACAGGGACCGAGAGAGAGACACAGGGACTGAGAGAGACACACAGGGACTGAGAGAGAGAGAGACAGGGACCGGGAGAGACACAGGGACCGAGAAAGACACAGTGACTGAGAGAGACGCAGGGTCCTAGAGAGAGACACAGGCACCGAGTGAGAGACACAGGGACCGAGAGACACACCAGGACCGAGAGAGACACAGGGACTGAGAGAGAGAAACACAGGGACCGAGAGAGACACAGGGACCGAGAGAGAGAGAGACACAGGGACCGAGAGAGAGACATAGGGACCGAGTGAGAGACACTGGGACTGAGCAAGTCACAGAGACCTAGAGAGACACAGGGACCGAGAGAGAGACACAGGGACCGAGAGAGACACAGGGACCGAGAGAGAGAGACACAGGGACCGAGAGAGAGAGACACAGGGACCGAGAGAGAAACACAGGGGCCGAGAGAGACACAGGGAACGAGAGAGACACAGGGACCAAGAGAGAGAGACACACGGACTGAGCGAGTCACAGGGACCGAGAGAGACACCGGGACCGAGAGAGAGCCACAGGGACCGAAAGGGACACAGGGACCATGAGAGAGACACAGGGTCCGAGAGAGAGTCAGGGACCGAGTGAGAGACACAGGGACCGAGAGAGACACAGGGACTGAGGGAGTCACAGGGACCGAGAGAGAGAGACACAGGCACCGAGAGAGAGATACAGGGACTGAGAGAGAGATATAGGGACCGAGAGAGACACAGGGACCGAGAGAGAGAGACACAGGGACCGAGAGAGAGACACACGGACCGAGTGAGAGACACAGGGACTGAGCGAGTCACAGGGACCGAGAGAGACACAGTGACCGAGAGAGAGATACAGGGACCGAGAGAGAGTGACAGGGACCGAGAGAGACACAGTGACTGAGAGAGACACAGGGACCGAGTGAGAGACACAGGCACCGAGAGAGAGACACAGGGATTGAGAGAGAGACACAGGGACCAAGAGAGACACCAGGACCGAGAGAGACACAGAGGTGAGAGAGAGATACAGGGACCGAGAGAGACACAGGGACCGAGAGAGAGACACACTGAACGAGAGAGAGACACCAGGACAGAGAGAGAGACACAGGGACTGAGAGAGAGAGACAGGGACCGGGAGAGACACAGGGACCGAGTGAGACACAGGGACCGAGAAAGACACAGGGAGCAAGAGAGAGACACAGGGAACGAGAGAGACACCGGGACCGAGAGAGACACAGGGACCGAGACAGAGACACGTACCGAGTGAGAGACACAGGGAGCGAGTGAGAGACACAGGGACAGAGAGAGAGACAGAGGGACAGAGAGAGAGACACAGGGACCGAGAGAGAGACAGGGACCGAGAGAGAGACACAGGGACCGCGTGAGACACAGGGACCGAGAGAGAGAGACAGGGTCCGAGAGAGGGAGACACAGGGACCGAGAGAGACACAGGGAAAGAGAGAGTGACAGGAACCGAGTGAGACACAGGGACCCAGAGAGACACAGGGACCGAGAGAGACACAGGGACCGAGAGAGAGACACAGGGACCGAGTGAGACACTGAGACCGAGAGAGACACAGGGACCCAGAGAGAGCCAGTGACCGAGAGAGACACAGGGACTGAGAGAGAGAGACACAGGGACCGAGAGAGAGGCACAAGGACCGAGAGAGACACAGGGACCGAGAGAGACACAGGGACCGAGAGAGAGACAGGGACCGAGAGAGAGAGACACACGGACTGAGCGAGTCACAGGGACCGAGAGAGACACCGGGACCGAGAGAGAGCCACAGGGACCGAAAGGGACACAGGGACCATGAGAGAGACACAGGGACCGAGAGAGACACAGGGACTGAGAGAGAGATACAGGGACCAAGAGAGACACAGGGACCGAGAGAGAGAGACACAGGGACCGAGAGAGAGACACACGGACCGAGTGAGAGACATAGGGACTGAGCGAGTCACAGGGACCGAGAGAGACACAGGGACCGAGAGAGAGATACAGGGACCGAGAGAGAGTGAAAGGGACCGAGAGAGACACAGTGACTGAGAGAGACACAGGGTCCGAGAGAGAGACACAGGCACCGAGAGAGAGAGACACAGGGACTGAGAGAGAGACACAGGGACCAAGAGAGACACCAGGACCGAGAGAGACACAGAGGTGAGAGAGAGATACAGGGACCGAGAGAGACACAGGGACCGAGAGAGAGACACAGTGAACGAGAGAGAGACACCAGGACAGAGAGAGAGACACAGGGACTGAGAGAGAGAGACA
Organism: Prionace glauca; assembly: GCA_037974335.1. Taxonomy (NCBI): domain Eukaryota; kingdom Metazoa; phylum Chordata; class Chondrichthyes; order Carcharhiniformes; family Carcharhinidae; genus Prionace; species Prionace glauca. The sequence continues at coordinate 23,239 of JBBMRE010000238.1, forward strand.
GGGACCGGGAGAGACACAGGGACCGAGTGAGATACAGGGACCGAGAAAGACACAGGGAGCAAGAGAGAGACACAGGGAACGAGAGAGACACCGGGACCGAGAGAGACACAGGGACCGAGAGAGAGACACAGGGACAGAGAGAGAGACAGAGGGATAGAGAGAGAGACACAGGGACAGAGAGAGAGACAGGGACCGAGAGAGAGACACAGGGACCGGGAGAGAGACACAGGGACCGCGTGAGACACAGGGACCGAGAGAGAGAGACACAGGGACCGAGAGGGAGACACAGGGACCGAGTGAGAGACACTGGGACTGAGCAAGTCACAGAGACCGAGAGAGACACTGGGACCAAGAGAGACACAGGGACCGAGAGAGAGACACAGGGACCGCGAGAGACACAGGGACCGAGAGAGAGACACAGGGACTGAGCGAGTCACAGGGACCGCGAGAGACACCGGGACTGAGAGAGAGACAGAGACCGAGAGAGACACAGGGACCGAGAGAAACACAGTGACCGAGAGAGACACAGGGAACTAAAGAGAGACACAGGGACCGAGAGAGACACAGGGAGCTAGTGAGAGACACAGGGACTGAGCCAGTCACAGGGACCGAGAAAGACACAGGGACCGAGAGAGAGACAGGGACCGAGTGAGAGACACAGGGACGGAGAGAGACACAGGGACTGAGGGAGTCACAGAGACCGAGAGAGAGAGACACAGGCACCGAGAGAGAGACACAGGGACTGAGAGAGAGATACAGGGACCGAGAGAGACACAGGGACCGAGAGAGAGAGACACAGGGACCGAGAGAGAGACACACGGACCGAGTGAGAGACACAGGGACTGAGCGAGTCACAGGGACCGAGAGAGACACAGTGACCGAGAGACAGATACAGGGACCGAGAGACAGTGACAGGGACCGAGAGAGACACAGTGACTGAGAGAGACACAGGGACCGAGAGAGAGTCAGGGACCGAGTGAGAGACACAGGGACCGAGAGAGACACAGGGACTGAGGGAGTCACAGGGACCGAGAGAGAGAGACACAGGCACCGAGAGAGAGACACAGGGACTGAGAGAGAGATACAGGGACCGAGAGAGACACAGGGACCGAGAGAGAGAGACACAGGGACCGAGAGAGAGACACACGGACCGAGTGAGAGACACAGGGACTGAGCGAGTCACAGGGACCGAGAGAGACACAGTGACCGAGAGAGAGATACAGGGACCGAGAGAGAGTGACAGGGACCGAGAGAGACACAGTGACTGAGAGAGACACAGGGACCGAGTGAGAGACACAGGCACCGAGAGAGAGACACAGGGATTGAGAGAGAGACACAGGGACCAAGAGAGACACCAGGACCGAGAGAGACACAGAGGTGAGAGAGAGATACAGGGACCGAGAGAGACACAGGGACCGAGAGAGAGACACACTGAACGAGAGAGAGACACCAGGACAGAGAGAGAGACACAGGGACTGAGAGAGAGAGACAGGGACCGGGAGAGACACAGGGACCGAGTGAGACACAGGGACCGAGAAAGACACAGGGAGCAAGAGAGAGACACAGGGAACGAGAGAGACACCGGGACCGAGAGAGACACAGGGACCGAGACAGAGACACGTACCGAGTGAGAGACACAGGGAGCGAGTGAGAGACACAGGGACAGAGAGAGAGACAGAGGGACAGAGAGAGAGACACAGGGACCGAGAGAGAGACAGGGACCGAGAGAGAGACACAGGGACCGCGTGAGACACAGGGACCGAGAGAGAGAGACAGGGTCCGAGAGAGGGAGACACAGGGACCGAGAGAGACACAGGGAAAGAGAGAGTGACAGGAACCGAGTGAGACACAGGGACCCAGAGAGACACAGGGACCGAGAGAGACACAGGGACCGAGAGAGAGACACAGGGACCGAGTGAGACACTGAGACCGAGAGAGACACAGGGACCCAGAGAGAGCCAGTGACCGAGAGAGACACAGGGACTGAGAGAGAGAGACACAGGGACCGAGAGAGAGGCACAAGGACCGAGAGAGACACAGGGACCGAGAGAGACACAGGGACCGAGAGAGAGACAGGGACCGCGGGAGAGAGACAGGGTTCGAGAGAGAGAGACAGGGACCGAGTGAGACACAGGGACCGAGAGAGAGACAGGGACCGAGTGAGACACAGGGACCCAGAGAGAGACACAGGGACCGAATGAGACACAAGGACCTAGAGAGAGACACAGGGACTGAGAGTGAGACACAGGAACCAAGAGAGACACCAGGACCGAGAGAGACATAGGGTGAGAGAGAGATACAGGGACCGAGAGAGACACAGGGACCGAGTGAGAACACGGACTGAGGGAGACACAGGGACCGAGAGAGAGACACAGGGACCAAGAGAGACACAGGGACCGAGAGAGAGACACAGGGACTGAGAGAGACACACAGGGACTGAGAGAGAGAGAGACAGGGACCGGGAGAGACACAGGGACCGAGAAAGACACAGTGACTGAGAGAGACGCAGGGTCCGAGAGAGAGACACAGGCACCGAGTGAGAGACACAGGGACCGAGAGAGAGAAACACAGGGACCGAGAGAGACACAGGGACTGAGAGAGAGAAACACAGGGACCGAGAGAGACACAGGGACCGAGAGAGAGAGAGAGACACAGGGACCGAGAGAGAGACATAGGGACCGAGTGAGAGACACTGGGACTGAGCAAGTCACAGAGACCGAGAGAGACACAGGGACCGAGAGAGAGACACAGGGACCGAGAGAGACACAGGGACCGAGAGAGAGAGACACAGGGACCGAGAGAGAGAGACACAGGGACCGAGAGAGAAACACAGGGGCCGAGAGAGACACAGGGAACGAGAGAGACACAGGGACCGAGAGAGAGACACACGGACTGAGCGAGTCACAGGGACCGAGAGAGACACCGGGACCGAGAGAGAGCCACAGGGACCGAAAGGGACACAGGGACCATGAGAGAGACACAGGGACCGAGAGAAACACAGTGTCCGAGAGAGACACAGGGACCGAGAGAAACACAGTGACCGAGAGAGACACAGGGACCTAGAGAGAGACACAGGGACCGAGAGAGACACAGTGACCGAGGGAGAGACACAGGGACCTAGTGAGAGACACAGGGACTGAGCGAGTCACAGGGACCGAGAGAGACACAGGGACCGAGAGAGAGACACAGGGACCGAGAGAGAGACACAGGGACTGAGAGAGAGATACAGGGACCGAGAGAGACACAGGGACCGAGAGAGAGAGACACAGGGACCGAGAGAGAGACACACGGACCAAGTGAGAGACACAGGGACTGAGCGAGTCACAGGGACCGAGAGAGACACAGTGACCGAGAGAGAGATACAGGGACCGAGAGAGAGTGACAGGGACCGAGAGAGACACAGTGACTGAGAGAGACACAGGGACCGAGTGAGAGACACAGGCACCGAGAGAGAGACACAGGGATTGAGAGAGAGACACAGGGACCAAGAGAGACACCAGGACCGAGAGAGACACAGAGGTGAGAGAGAGATACAGGGACCGAGAGAGACACAGGGACCGAGAGAGAGACACACTGAACGAGAGAGAGACACCAGGACAGAGAGAGAGAGACACAGGGACTGAGAGAGAGAGACAGGGACCGGGAGAGACACAGGGACCGAGTGAGACACAGGGACCGAGAAAGACACAGGGAGCAAGAGAGAGACACAGGGAACGAGAGAGACACCGGGACCGAGAGAGACACAGGGACCGAGACAGAGACACGTACCGAGTGAGAGACACAGGGAGCGAGTGAGAGACACAGGGACAGAGAGAGAGACAGAGGGACAGAGAGAGAGACACAGGGACCGAGAGAGAGACAGGGACCGAGAGAGAGACACAGGGACCGCGTGAGACACAGGGACCGAGAGAGAGAGACAGGGTCCTAGAGAGGGAGACACAGGGACCGAGAGAGACACAGGGAAAGAGAGTTTGACAGGAACCGAGTGAGACACAGGGACCCAGAGAGACACAGGGACCGAGAGAGACACAGGGACCGAGAGAGAGACACAGGGACCGAGTGAGACACTGAGACCGAGAGAGACACAGGGACCCAGAGAGAGCCAGTGACCGAGAGAGACACAGGGACTGAGAGAGAGAGACACAGGGACCGAGAGAGAGGCACAAGGACCGAGAGAGACACAGGGACCGAGAGAGACACAGGGACCGAGAGAGAGACAGGGACCGTGGGAGAGAGACAGGGTTCCAGAGAGAGAGACACAGGGACCGAGTGAGACACAGGGACCGAGAGAGAGACAGGGACCGAGTGAGACACAGGGACCCAGAGAGAGACACAGGGACCGAATGAGACACAAGGACCTAGAGAGAGACACAGGGACTGAGAGTGAGACACAGGAACCAAGAGAGACACCAGGACCGAGAGAGACACAGGGTGAGAGAGAGATACAGGGACCGAGAGAGACACAGGGACCGAGAGAGAGAGAGACAGGGACCGGGAGAGACACAGGGACCGAGAAAGACACAGTGACTGAGAGAGACGCAGGGTCCGAGAGAGAGACACAGGCACCGAGTGAGAGACACAGGGACCGAGAGACACACCAGGACCGAGAGAGACACAGGGACTGAGAGAGAGAAACACAGGGACCGAGAGAGACACAGGGACCGAGAGAGAGAGAGACACAGGGACCGAGAGAGAGACATAGGGACCGAGTGTGAGACACTGGGACTGAGCAAGTCACAGAGACCGAGAGAGACACAGGGACCGAGAGAGAGACACAGGGACCGAGAGAGACACAGGGACCGAGAGAGAGAGACACAGGGACCGAGAGAGAGAGACACAGGGACCGAGAGAGAAACACAGGGGCCGAGAGAGACACAGGGAACGAGAGAGACACAGGGACCGAGAGAGAGAGACACACGGACTGAGCGAGTCACAGGGACCGAGAGAGACACCGGGACCGAGAGAGAGCCACAGGGACCGAAAGGGACACAGGGACCATGAGAGAGACACAGGGACCGAGAGAAACACAGTGACCGAGAGAGACACAGGGACCTAGAGAGAGACACAGGGACCGAGAGAGACACAGTGACCGAGGGAGAGACACAGGGACCTAGTGAGAGACACAGGGACTGAGCGAGTCACAGGGACCGAGAGAGACACAGGGACCGAGAGAGAGACACAGGGACCGAGAGAGAGGCACAGGGACCGAGAGAGACACAGGGACTGAGGGAGTCACAGGGACCGAGAGAGAGACACAGGGGCCGAGAGAGAGACACAGGGACTGGGATAGAGACACAGGGACGGAGCGAGAGACACAGGGACCAAGAGACACACCAGGGCCGAGTGAGACACAGGGACTGAGAGAAAGACACAGGGACCGAGAGAGACACAGGGACCGAGAGAGAGAGAGACACAGGGACTGGGATAGAGACACAGGGACGGAGCGAGTGACACAGGGATCAAGAGAGAGACACAGGGACTGAGAGAGAGGCACAGGGACCGAGAGAGACACAGGGACTGAGGGAGTCACAGGGACCGAGAGAGAGACACCGGGACAGAGAGAGAGAGACACAGGGACCGAGAGAGACACAGGGACTGAGGGAGTCACAGGGACCGAGAGAGAGACACAGGCACCGAGAGAGAGACACAGGGACTGGGATAGAGACACAGGGACGGAGCGAGACAAACAGGGACCAAGAGACACACCAGGGCCGAGAGAGGCACAGGGACCGAGAGAGAGACACAGGCACCGAGAGAGAGACACAGGGACTGGGATAGAGACACAGGGACGGAGCGAGAGACACAGGGACCAAGAGACACACCAGGGCCGAGTGAGACACAGGGACCGAAAGAGAGACACAGGGACTGAGCGAGTCACAGGGACCGAGAGAGACACAGGGACCGAGAGAGAAACACAGGGAACGAGAGAGACACAGGGACCAAGAGAAACACAGTGACCGAGAGAGAGAGACAGGGACCGAGAGAGAGACACAGGGACCGAGTGAGACACAGGGACCGAGAGAGAGACAGGGACCGAGTGAGAGACACAGGGACCGAGAGAGACACAGGGACTGAGAGAGAGATACAGGGACCAAGAGAGACACAGGGACCGAGAGAGAGAGACACAGGGACCGAGAGAGAGACACACGGACCGAGTGAGAGACACAGGGACTGAGCGAGTCACAGGGACCGAGAGAGACACAGGGACCGAGAGAGAGATACAGGGACCGAGAGAGAGTGAAAGGGACCGAGAGAGACACAGTGACTGAGAGAGACACAGGGTCCGAGAGAGATACACAGGTACCGAGAGAGAGAGACACAGGGACTGAGAGAGAGACACAGGGACCAAGAGAGACACCAGGACCGAGAGAGACACAGAGGTGAGAGAGAGATACAGGGACCGAGAGAGACACAGGGACCGAGAGAGAGACACAGTGAACGAGAGAGAGACACCAGGACAGAGAGAGAGACACAGGGACTGAGAGAGAGAGACAGGGACCGGGAGAGACACAGGGACCGAGTGAGACACAGGGACCGAGAAAGACACAGGGAGCAAGAGAGAGACACAGGGAACGAGAGAGACACCGGGACCGAGAGAGACACAGGGACCGAGAGAGAGACACAGGGACAGAGAGAGAGACAGAGGGATAGAGAGAGAGACACAGGGACAGAGAGAGAGACAGGGACCGAGAGAGAGACACAGGGACCGGGAGAGAGACACAGGGACCGCGTGAGACACAGGGACCGAGAGAGAGAGACACAGGGACCGAGAGAGAGACACAGGGATCGTCTGAGAGACACTGGGACTGAGCAAGTCACAGAGACCGAGAGAGACACAGGGACCGAGAGAGGGAGACACAGGGACCGAGAGGGAGACACAGGGACCGAGTGAGAGACACTGGGACTGAGCAAGTCACAGAGACCGAGAGAGACACAGGGACCAAGAGAGACACAGGGACCGAGAGAGAGACACAGGGACCGCGAGAGACACAGGGACCGAGAGAGAGACACAGGGACTGAGCGAGTCACAGGGACCGAGAGAGACACAGGGACTGAGAGAGAGACAGAGACCGAGAGAGACACAGGGACCGAGAGAAACACAGTGACCGAGAGAGACACAGGGAACTAAAGAGAGACACAGGGACCGAGAGAGACAGAGGGAGCTAGTGAGAGACACAGGGACTGAGCCAGTCACAGGGACCGAGAGAAACATAGTGACCGAGAGAGAGAGGCAGGCACCGAGAAAGAGAGACAGGGACCGAGAGAGAGTCAGGGACCGAGTGAGAGACACAGGGACGGAGAGAGACACAGGGACTGAGGGAGTCACAGAGACCGAGAGAGAGAGACACAGGCACCGAGAGAGAGACACAGGGACTGAGAGAGAGATACAGGGACCGAGAGAGACACAGGGACCGAGAGAGAGAGACACAGGGACCGAGAGAGAGACACACGGACCGAGTGAGAGACACAGGGACTGAGCGAGTCACAGGGACCGAGAGAGACACAGTGACCGAGAGACAGATACAGGGACCGAGAGAGAGTGACAGGAACCGAGAGAGACACAGTGACTGAGAGAGACACAGGGACCGAGAGAGAGTCAGGGACCGAGTGAGAGACACAGGGACCGAGAGAGACACAGGGACTGAGCGAGTCACAGGGACCGAGAGAGACACAGTGACCGAGAGAGAGATACAGGGACCGAGAGAGAGTGACAGGGACCGAGAGAGACACAGTGACTGAGAGAGACACAGGGACCGAGTGAGAGACACAGGCACCGAGAGAGAGACACAGGGATTGAGAGAGAGACACAGGGACCAAGAGAGACACCAGGACCGAGAGAGACACAGAGGTGAGAGAGAGATACAGGGACCGAGAGAGACACAGGGACCGAGAGAGAGACACACTGAACGAGAGAGAGACACCAGGACAGAGAGAGAGACACAGGGACTGAGAGAGAGAGACAGGGACCGGGAGAGACACAGGGACTGAGTGAGACACAGGGACCGAGAAAGACACAGGGAGCAAGAGAGAGACACAGGGAACGAGAGAGACCCCGGGACCGAGAGAGACACAGGGACCGAGACAGAGACACGTACCGAGTGAGAGACACAGGGAGCGAGTGAGAGACACAGGGACAGAGAGAGAGACAGAGGGACAGAGAGAGAGACACAGGGACCGAGAGAGAGACAGGGACCGAGAGAGAGACACAGGGACCGCGTGAGACACAGGGACCGAGAGAGAGAGACAGGGTCCGAGAGAGGGAGACACAGGGACCGAGAGAGACACAGGGAAAGAGAGAGTGACAGGAACCGAGTGAGACACAGGGACCCAGAGAGACACAGGGACCGAGAAAGACACAGGGAGCAAGAGAGAGACACAGTGACCGAGGGAGAGACACAGGGACCTAGTGAGAGACACAGGGACTGAGCGAGTCACAGGGACCGAGAGAGACACCGGGACCGAGAGAGAGCCACAGGGACCGAAAGGGACACAGGGACCATGAGAGAGACACAGGGACCGAGAGAAACACAGTGACCGAGAGAGACACAGGGACCTAGAGAGAGACACAAGGACCGAGAGAGACACAGTGACCGAGGGAGAGACACAGGGACCTAGTGAGAGACACAGGGACTGAGCGAGTCACAGGGACCGAGAGAGACACAGGGACCGAGAGAGAGACACAGGGACCGAGAGAGAGGCACAGGGACCGAGAGAGAGACACAGGGACTGGGATAGAGACACAGGGACGGAGCGAGAGACACAGGGACCAAGAGACACACCAGGGCCGAGAGAGACACAGGGACCGAGAGAGACACAGGGACCGAGAGAGAGAGAGACACAGGGACTGGGATAGAGACACAGGGACGGAGCGAGAGACACAGGGACCAAGAGAGAGACACAGGGACCGAGAGAGAGGCACAGGGACCGAGAGAGACACAGGGACTGAGGGAGTCACAGGGACCGAGAGAGAGACACCGGGACAGAGAGAGAGAGACACAGGGACCGAGAGAGACACAGGGACTGAGGGAGTCACAGGGACCGAGAGAGAGACACAGGCACCGAGAGAGAGACACAGGGACTGGGATAGAGACACAGGGACGGAGCGAGAGACACAGGGACCAAGAGACACACCAGGGCCGAGAGAGGCACAGGGTCCGAGAGAGAGACACAGGGACCAAGTGAGAGACACTGGGACTGAGCAAGTCACAGAGACCGAGAGAGACACAGGGACCGAGAGAGAGAGACACAGGGTCCGAGAGAGACACAGGGACCGAGAGAGAGAGAGAGACACAGGGACCGAGAGAGAGAGACACAGGGACCGAGAGAGAAACACAGGGAACGAGAGAGACACAGGGACCGAGAGAGAAACACAGGGAACGAGAGAGACACAGGGACCGAAAGAGAGACACAGGGACTGAGCGAGTCACAGGGACCGAGAGAGACACAGGGGCCGAGAGAGAAACACAGGGAACGAGAGAGACACAGGGACCATGAGAGAGACACAGGGACCAAGAGAAACACAGTGACCGAGAGAGAGAGACAGGGACCGAGAGAGAGACACAGGGACCGAGTGAGACACAGGGACTGAGAGAGAGACAGGGACCGAGTGAGAGACACAGGGACCGAGAGAGACACAGGGACTGAGAGAGAGATACAGGGACCAAGAGAGACACAGGGACCGAGAGAGAGAGACACAGGGACCGAGAGAGAGACACACGGACCGAGTGAGAGACACAGGGACTGAGCGAGTCACAGGGACCGAGAGAGACACAGGGACCGAGAGAGAGATACAGGGACCGAGAGAGAGTGAAAGGGACCGAGAGAGACACAGTGACTGAGAGAGACACAGGGTCCGAGAGAGAGACACAGGCACCGAGAGAGAGAGACACAGGGACTGAGAGAGAGAGACACAGGGACCAAGAGAGACACCAGGACCGAGAGAGACACAGAGGTGAGAGAGAGATACAGGGACCGAGAGAGACACAGGGACCGAGAGAGAGACACAGTGAACGAGAGAGAGACACCAGGACAGAGAGAGAGACACAGGGACTGAGAGAGAGAGACAGGGACCGGGAGAGACACAGGGACCGAGTGAGACACAGGGACCGAGAAAGACACAGGGAGCAAGAGAGAGACACAGGGAACGAGAGAGACACCGGGACCGAGAGAGACACAGGGACCGAGAGAGAGACACAGGGACAGAGAGAGAGACAGAGGGATAGAGAGAGAGACACAGGGACAGAGAGAGAGACAGGGACCGAGAGAGAGACACAGGGACCGGGAGAGAGACACAGGGACCGCGTGAGACACAGGGACCGAGAGAGAGAGACACAGGGACCGAGAGAGAGACACAGGGACCGACTGAGAGACACTGGGACTGAGCAAGTCACAGAGACCGAGAGAGACACAGGGACCGAGAGAGGGAGACACAGGGACCGAGAGGGAGACACAGGGACCGAGTGAGAGACACTGGGACTGAGCAAGTCACAGAGACCGTGAGAGACACAGGGACCAAGAGAGACACAGGGACCGAGAGAGAGACACAGGGACCGCGAGAGACACAGGGACCGAGAGAGAGACACAGGGACTGAGCGAGTCACAGGGACCGAGAGAGACACCGGGACTGAGAGAGAGACAGAGACCGAGAGAGACACAGGGACCGAGAGAAACACAGTGACCGAGAGAGACACAGGGAACTAAAGAGAGACACAGGGACCGAGAGAGACACAGGGAGCTAGTGAGAGACACAGGGACTGAGCCAGTCACAGGGACCGAGAAAGACACAGGGACCGAGAGAGAGACACAGGGACCGAGAGAAACATAGTGACCGAGAGAGAGAGGCAGGCACCGAGAAAGAGAGACAGGGACCGAGAGAGAGTCAGGGACCGAGTGAGAGACACAGGGACGGAGAGAGACACAGGGACTGAGGGAGTCACAGAGACCGAGAGAGAGAGACACAGGCACCGAGAGAGAGAGACACAGGGACCGAGAGAGAGACACACGGACCGAGTGAGAGACACAGGGACCGAGAGAAACACAGTGACCGAGAGAGAGTGACAGGGACCGAGAGAGACACAGTGACTGAGAGAGACACAGGGACCGAGAGAGAGTCAGGGACCGAGTGAGAGACACAGGTACCGAGAGAGACACAGGGACTGAGGGAGTCACAGGGACCGAGAGAGAGAGACACAGGCACCGAGAGAGAGACACAGGGACTGAGAGAGAGATACAGGGACCGAGAGAGACACAGGGACCGAGAGAGAGAGACACAGGGACCGAGAGAGAGACACACGGACCGAGTGAGAGACACAGGGACTGTGCGAGTCACAGGGACCGAGAGAGACACAGTGACCGAGAGAGAGATACAGGGACCGAGAGAGAGTGACAGGGACCGAGAGAGACACAGTGACTGAGAGAGACACAGGGACCGAGTGAGAGACACAGGCACCGAGAGAGAGACACAGGGATTGAGAGAGAGACACAGGGACCAAGAGAGACACCAGGACCGAGAGAGACACAGAGGTGAGAGAGAGATACAGGGACCGAGAGAGACATAGGGACCGAGAGAGAGACACACTGAACGAGAGAGAGACACCAGGACAGAGAGAGAGACACAGGGACTGAGAGAGAGAGACAGGGACCGGGAGAGACACAGGGACCGAGTGAGACACAGGGACCGAGATAGACACAGGGAGCAAGAGAGAGACACAGGGAACGAGAGAGACACCGGGACCGAGAGAGACACAGGGACCGAGACAGAGACACGTACCGAGTGAGAGACACAGGGAGCAAGTGAGAGACACAGGGACAGAGAGAGAGACAGAGGGACAGAGAGAGAGACACAGGGACCGAGAGAGAGACAGGGACCGAGAGAGAGACACAGGGACCGCGTGAGACACAGGGACCGAGAGAGAGAGACAGGGTCCGAGAGAGGGAGACACAGGGACCGAGAGAGACACAGGGAAAGAGAGAGTGACAGGAACCGAGTGAGACACAGGGACCCAGAGAGACACAGGGACCGAGAGAGACACAGGGACCGAGAGAGAGACACAGGGACCGAGTGAGACACTGAGACCGAGAGAGACACAGGGACCCAGAGAGAGCCAGTGACCGAGAGAGACACAGGGACTGAGAGAGAGAGACACAGGGACCGAGAGAGAGGCACAAGGACCGAGAGAGACACAGGGACCGAGAGAGACACAGTGACCGAGAGAGAGACAGGGACCGCGGGAGAGAGACAGGGTTCGAGAGAGAGAGACACAGGGACCGAGTGAGACACAGGGACCGAGAGAGAGACAGGGACCGAGTGAGACACAGGGACCCAGAGAGAGACACAGGGACCGAATGAGACACAAGGACCTAGAGAGAGACACAGGGACTGAGAGTGAGACACAGGAACCAAGAGAGACACCAGGACCGAGAGAGACATAGGGTGAGAGAGAGATACAGGGACCGAGAGAGACACAGGGACCGAGTGAGAACACGGACTGAGGGAGACACAGGGACCGAGAGAGAGACACAGGGACCAAGAGAGACACAGGGACCGAGAGAGAGACACAGGGACTGAGAGAGACACACAGGGACTGAGAGAGAGAGAGACAGGGACCGGGAGAGACACAGGGACCGAGAAAGACACAGTGACTGAGAGAGACGCAGGGTCCTAGAGAGAGACACAGGCACCGAGTGAGAGACACAGGGACCGAGAGACACACCAGGACCGAGAGAGACACAGGGACTGAGAGAGAGAAACACAGGGACCGAGAGAGACACAGGGACCGAGAGAGAGAGAGACACAGGGACCGAGAGAGAGACATAGGGACCGAGTGAGAGACACTGGGACTGAGCAAGTCACAGAGACCTAGAGAGACACAGGGACCGAGAGAGAGACACAGGGACCGAGAGAGACACAGGGACCGAGAGAGAGAGACACAGGGACCGAGAGAGAGAGACACAGGGACCGAGAGAGAAACACAGGGGCCGAGAGAGACACAGGGAACGAGAGAGACACAGGGACCGAGAGAGAGAGACACACGGACTGAGCGAGTCACAGGGACCGAGAGAGACACCGGGACCGAGAGAGAGCCACAGGGACCGAAAGGGACACAGGGACCATGAGAGAGACACAGGGTCCGAGAGAAACACAGTGACCGAGAGAGACACAGGGACCTAGAGAGAGACACAGGGACCGAGAGAGACACAGTGACCGAGGGAGAGACACAGGGACCTAGTGAGAGACACAGGGACTGAGCGAGTCACAGGGACCGAGAGAGACACAGGGACCGAGAGAGAGACACAGGGACCGAGAGAGAGGCACAGGGACCGAGAGAGACACAGGGACTGAGGGAGTCACAGGGACCGAGAGAGAGACACAGGCACCGAGAGAGAGACACAGGGACTGGGATAGAGACACAGGGACGGAGCGAGAGACACAGGGACCAAGAGACACACCAGGGCCGAGTGAGACACAGGGACTGAGAGAAAGACACAGGGACCGAGAGAGACACAGGGACCGAGAGAGAGAGAGACACAGGGACTGGGATAGAGACACAGGGACGGAGCGAGTGACACAGGGATCAAGAGAGAGACACAGGGACTGAGAGAGAGGCACAGGGACCGAGAGAGACACAGGGACTGAGGGAGTCACAGGGACCGAGAGAGAGACACCGGGACAGAGAGAGAGAGACACAGGGACCGAGAGAGACACAGGGACTGAGGGAGTCACAGGGACCGAGAGAGAGACACAGGCACCGAGAGAGAGACACAGGGACTGGGATAGAGACACAGGGACGGAGCGAGAGACACAGGGACCAAGAGACACACCAGGGCCGAGAGAGGCACAGGGACCGAGAGAGAGACACAGGGACCAAGTGAGAGACACTGGGACTGAGCAAGTCACAGAGACCGAGAGAGACACAGGGACCGAGAGAGAGAGACACAGGGACCGAGAGAGACACAGGGACCGAGAGAGAGAGACACAGGGACCGAGAGAGAGAGACACAGGGACCGAGAGAGAAACACAGGGAACGAGAGAGACACAGGGACCGAAAGACAGACACAGGGACTGAGCGAGTCACAGGGACCGGGAGAGACACAGGGACCGAGAGAGAGACACAGGGACCGAGAGAGAGACACAGGGAACGAGAGAGACACAGGGACCATGAGAGAGACACAGGGACCAAGAGAAACACAGTGACCGAGAGAGAGAGAGACAGGGACCGAGAGAGAGACACAGGGACCGAGTGAGACACAGGGACCGAGAGAGACACAGGGACTGAGAGAGAGATACAGGGACCAAGGGAGACAAAGGGACCGAGAGAGAGAGACACAGGGACCGAGAGAGAGACACACGGACCGAGTGAGAGACACAGGGACTGAGCGAGTCACAGGGACCGAGAGAGACACAGGGACCGAGAGAGAGATACAGGGACCGAGAGAGAGTGAAAGGGACCGAGAGAGACACAGTGACTGAGAGAGACACAGGGACCGAGAGAGACAGAGGGACCGAGAGAGACACAGGGACCGAGAGAGACACAGGGACCGAGAGAGACACAGGGACCGAGAGAGAGACAGTGTCCGAGAGAGACACAGGGGTGAGAGGGAGAAGCAGGGTCCGAGAGATTCACAGGGACCGAGTGAGACACAGGGACCGAGACAGATTGACACAGGGACCGAGAGAGACACTGAAACTGAGAGAGAGAGACAGGGAGCGAGTGAGACACAGGGACCGAGAGAGAGACAGGGACCGAGTGAGAGACACCGGGACCGAGTGAGACACAGAGACCGAGAGAGACACAGGGACCCAGAGAGAGACAGTGACCGAGAGAGACACAGGGACTGAGAGAGAGAGACACAGGGACCGAGAGAGAGGCACAAGGACCGAGAGAGACACAGGGACCGAGTGAGACACAGCGACCGAGAGAGACACAGGGACCGAGAGAGAGACAGGGACCGAGAGAGAGACACAGGGACCGCGTGAGACACAGGGACCGAGAGAGAGAGACAGGGTCCGAGAGAGAGAGACACAGGGACCGAGTGAGACACAGGGAAAGAGAGAGTAACAGGAACCGAGTGAGACACAGGGACCCAGAGAGAGTCACAGGGACCGACAGAGACACTGAAACTGAGAGAGAGAAACAGGGAGCGAGTGAGACACAGGGACCGAGAGAGAGACAGGGACCGAGTGAGAGACACAGGGACCGAGTGAGAGACACAGGGACCGAGAGACACACCAGGACCGAGAGAGACACAGGGACTGAGAGAGAGAAACACAGGGACCGAGAGAGACACAGGGACCGAGAGAGAGAGAGACACAGGGACCGAGAGAGAGACACAGGGACCGAGAGAGACACAGGGACCGAGAGAGAGAGACACAGGGACCGAGAGAGAGAGACACAGGGACCGAGAGAGAAACACAGGGGCCGAGAGAGACACAGGGAACGAGAGAGACACAGGGACCGAGAGAGAGAGACACAGGGACTGAGCGAGTCACAGGGACCGAGAGAGACACAGGGACCGAGAGAGAGACACAGGGACCGAGAGAGAGGCACAGGGACCGAGAGAGACACAGGGACTGAGGGAGACACAGGGGTGAGAGGGAGAAGCAGGGTCCGAGAGATTCACAGGGACCGAGTGAGACACAGGGACCGAGAGAGAGACACAGGGACCGAGAGAGTGACAGGGACCGAGTGAGACACAGGGACCGAGAGAGACACTGAAACTGAGAGAGAGAGACAGGGAGCGAGTGAGACACAGGGACCGAGAGAGAGACAGGGACCGAGTGAGAGACACAGGGACCGAGAGAGAGACACACAGGGACCGAGTGAGACACAGCGACCGAGAGAGACACAGGGACCGAGGGAGAGACACAGGGACCTAGTGAGAGACACAGGGACTGAGCGAGTCACAGGGACCGAGAGAGACACAGGGACCGAGAGAGAGACACAGGGACCGAGAGAGAGGCACAGGGACCGAGAGAGACACAGGGACTGAG
The DNA here is from genome assembly GCA_037974335.1 of Prionace glauca. Classification (NCBI taxonomy): domain Eukaryota; kingdom Metazoa; phylum Chordata; class Chondrichthyes; order Carcharhiniformes; family Carcharhinidae; genus Prionace; species Prionace glauca. Next base: position 39,230 of record JBBMRE010000238.1, read on the forward strand.
GGAGTCACAGGGACCGAGAGAGAGACACAGGCACCGAGAGAGAGACACAGGGACTGAGATAGAGACACAGGGACGGAGCGAGAGACACAGGGACCAAGAGACACACCAGGGCTGAGAGAGACACAGGGACCGAGAGAGAGAGACACAGGGACCGAGACAGATACAGGTACCGAGTGAGAGACACAGGGACCGAGAGAGAGACACAGGGACCGAGAGAAACACAGTGACCGAGAGAGAGACAGGGACCGAGAGAGAAACACAGGGACCGAGTGAGACACAGGGACCGAGAGAGAGACAGGGACCCAGAGAGTGACACAGGGACCGAGAGAGACACAGGAACCGGGAGAGTCACAGGGACCGAGAGAGAGACACAGGGAACGACAGACATACTGAAACTGAGAGAGAGAGAGACAGGGACCGAGTGAGACACAGGGAGAGAGAGACACAATCGTCCGAGAGAGAAAGACAGGGAGCGAGAGAGAGACACAGGGACCCAGAGAGACACAGGGACCGAGTGAGACACAGGGACCGAGTGAGACACAGAGACCGAGAGAGAGACACAATCGTCCGAGAGAGAAAGACAGGGAGCGAGAGAGAGACAGAAGGACCGAGAGAGACACAGGGACCGAGAGAGACAGAGGGACCGAGAGAGACACAGGGACCGAGAGAGACACAGGGACCGAGAGAGACACAGGGACCGAGAGAGAGACAGTGACCGAGTGAGACACAGGGACCGAGACAGAGAGACACAGGGACCGAGAGAGACACTGAAACTGAGAGAGAGAGACACAGGGACCGAGTGAGACACAGGGAGCGAGTGAGACACAGGGACCGAGAGAGAGACAGGGACCGAGTGAGAGACACCGGGACCGAGTGAGACACAGAGACCGAGAGAGACACAGGGACCCAGAGAGAGACAGTGACCGAGAGAGACACAGGGACTGAGAGAGAGAGACACAGGGACCGCGTGAGGCACAGGGACCGAGAGAGAGAGACAGGGTCCGAGAGAGAGAGACACAGGGACCGAGTGAGACACAGGGAAAGAGAGAGTGACAGGAACCGAGTGAGACACAGGGACCCAGAGAGAGTCACAGGGACCGACAGAGACACTGAAACTGAGAGAGAGAAACAGGGAGCGAGTGAGACACAGGGACCGAGAGAGAGACAGGGACCGAGAGAGAGAGACACAGGGACCGAGTGAGAGACACAGGGACCGAGAGACACACCAGGACCGAGAGAGACACAGGGACTGAGAGAGAGAAACACAGGGACCGAGAGAGACACAGGGACCGAGAGAGAGAGAGACACAGGGACCGAGAGAGAGACATAGGGACCGAGTGAGAGACACAGGGACTGAGCAAGTCACAGAGACCGAGAGAGACACAGGGACCGAGAGAGAGACACAGGGACCGAGAGAGAGAGACACAGGGACCGAGAGAGAGAGACACAGGGACCGAGAGAGAAACACAGGGGCCGAGAGAGACACAGGGAACGAGAGAGACACAGGGACCGAGAGAGAGAGACACACGGACTGAGCGAGTCACAGGGACCGAGAGAGACACCGGGACCGAGAGAGAGCCACAGGGACCGAAAGGGACACAGGGACCATGAGAGAGACACAGGGACCGAGAGAAACACAGTGACCGAGAGAGACACAGGGACCTAGAGAGAGACACAAGGACCGGGAGAGACACAGTGACCGAGGGAGAGACACAGGGACCTAGTGAGAGACACAGGGACTGAGCGAGTCACAGGGACCGAGAGAGACACAGGGACCGAGAGAGAGACACAGGGACCGAGAGAGAGGCACAGGGACCGAGAGAGAGACACAGGGACTGGGATAGAGACACAGGGACGGAGCGAGAGACACAGGGACCAAGAGACACACCAGGGCCGAGAGAGACACAGGGACCGAGAGCGACACAGGGACCGAGAGAGAGAGAGACACAGGGACTGGGATAGAGACACAGGGACGGAGCGAGAGACACAGGGACCAAGAGAGAGACACAGGGACCGAGAGAGAGGCACAGGGACCGAGAGAGACACAGGGACTGAGGGAGTCACAGGGACCGAGAGAGAGACACCGGGACAGAGAGAGAGAGACACAGGGACCGAGAGAGACACAGGGACTGAGGGAGTCACAGGGACCGAGAGAGAGACACAGGCACCGAGAGAGAGACACAGGGACTGGGACAGAGACACAGGGACGGAGCGAGGGACACAGGGACCAAGAGACACACCAGGGCCGAGAGAGGCACAGGGTCCGAGAGAGAGACACAGGGACCAAGTGAGAGACACTGGGACTGAGCAAGTCACAGAGACCGAGAGAGACACAGGGACCGAGAGAGAGAGACACAGGGACCGAGAGAGACACAGGGACCGAGAGAGAGAGACACAGGGACCGAGAGAGAGAGACACAGGGACCGAGAGAGAAACACAGGGAACGAGAGAGACACAGGGACCGAAAGAGAGACACAGGGACTGAGCGAGTCACAGGGACCGAGAGAGACACAGGGACCGAGAGAGAAACACAGGGAACGAGAGAGACACAGGGACCAAGAGAAACACAGTGACCGAGAGAGAGAGACAGGGACCGAGAGAGAGACACAGGGACCGAGTGAGACACAGGGACCGAGAGAGAGAGAGGGACCGAGTGAGAGACACAGGGACCGAGAGAGACACAGGGACTGAGAGAGAGATACAGGGACCAAGAGAGACACAGGGACCGAGAGAGAGAGACACGGACCGAGTGAGAGACACAGGGACTGAGCGAGTCACAGGGACCGAGAGAGACACAGGGACCGAGAGAGAGATACAGGGACCGAGAGAGAGTGAAAGGGACCGAGAGAGACACAGTGACTGAGAGAGACACAGGGTCCGAGAGAGAGACACAGGCACCGAGAGAGAGAGACACAGGGACTGAGAGAGAGACACAGGGACCAAGAGAGACACCAGGACCGAGAGAGACACAGAGGTGAGAGAGAGATACAGGGACCGAGAGAGACACAGGGACCGAGAGAGAGACACAGTGAACGAGAGAGAGACACCAGGACAGAGAGAGAGACACAGGGACTGAGAGAGAGAGACAGGGACCGGGAGAGACACAGGGACCGAGTGAGACACAGGGACCGAGAAAGACACAGGGAGCAAGAGAGAGACACAGGGAACGAGAGAGACACCGGGACCGAGAGAGACACAGGGACCGAGAGAGAGACACAGGGACAGAGAGAGAGACAGAGGGATAGAGAGAGAGACACAGGGACAGAGAGAGAGACAGGGACCGAGAGATAGACACAGGGACCGGGAGAGAGACACAGGGACCGCGTGAGACACAGGGACCGAGAGAGAGAGACACAGGGACCGAGAGAGAGACACAGGGACCGACTGAGAGACACTGGGACTGAGCAAGTCACAGAGACCGAGAGAGACACAGGGACCGAGAGAGGGAGACACAGGGACCGAGAGGGAGACACAGGGACCGAGTGAGAGACACTGGGACTGAGCAAGTCACAGAGACCGAGAGAGACACAGGGACCAAGAGAGACACAGGGACCGAGAGAGAGACACAGGGACCGCGAGAGACACAGGGACCGAGAGAGAGACACAGGGACTGAGCGAGTCACAGGGACCGAGAGAGACACCGGGACTGAGGGAGACACAGGGACCGAGAGAGAGACACAGGGACCAAGAGAGACACAGGGACCGAGAGAGAGACACAGGGACTGAGAGAGACACACAGGGACTGAGAGAGAGAGAGACAGGGACCGAGAGAGTGACAGGGACCGAGTGAGACACAGGGACCGAGAGAGACACTGAAACTGAGAGAGAGAGACAGGGAGCGAGTGAGACACAGGGACCGAGAGAGAGACAGGGACCGAGTGAGAGACACAGGGACCGAGTGAGACACAGAGACCGAGAGAGACACAGGGACCCAGAGAGAGACAGTGACCGAGAGAGACACAGGGATTGAGAGAGAGAGACACAGGGACCGAGAGAGAGGCACAAGGACCGAGAGAGACACAGGGACCGAGTGAGACACAGCGACCGAGAGAGACACAGGGACCGAGGGAGAGACACAGGGACCTAGTGAGAGACACAGGGACTGAGCGAGTCACAGGGACCGAGAGAGACACAGGGACCGAGAGAGAGACACAGGGACCGAGAGAGAGACACAGGGACTGAGATAGAGACACAGGGACGGAGCGAGAGACACAGGGACCAAGAGACACACCAGGGCTGAGAGAGACACAGGGACCGAGAGAGAGAGACACAGGGACCGAGAGAGAAACAGGGACCGAGAGAGAGAGACACAGGGACCGAGACAGAGACAGGTACCGAGTGAGAGACACAGGGACCGAGAGAGAGACACAGGGACCGAGAGAAACACAGTGACCGAGAGAGAGACAGGGACCGAGAGAGAAACACAGGGACCGAGTGAGACACAGGGACCGAGAGAGAGACACAGGGACCAAGAGAAACACAGTGACCGAGAGAGAGAGACAGGGACCGAGAGAGAGACACAGGGACCGAGTGAGACACAGGGACTGAGAGAGAGACAGGGACCGAGTGAGAGACACAGGGACCGAGAGAGACACAGGGACTGAGAGAGAGATACAGGGACCAAGAGAGACACAGGGACCGAGAGAGAGAGACACAGGGACCGAGAGAGAGACACACGGACCGAGTGAGAGACACAGGGACTGAGCGAGTCACAGGGACCGAGAGAGACACAGGGACCGAGAGAGAGATACAGGGACCGAGAGAGAGTGAAAGGGACCGAGAGAGACACAGTGACTGAGAGAGACACAGGGTCCGAGAGAGAGACACAGGCACCGAGAGAGAGAGACACAGGGACTGAGAGAGAGAGACACAGGGACCAAGAGAGACACCAGGACCGAGAGAGACACAGAGGTGAGAGAGAGATACAGGGACCGAGAGAGACACAGGGACCGAGAGAGAGACACAGTGAACGAGAGAGAGACACCAGGACAGAGAGAGAGACACAGGGACTGAGAGAGAGAGACAGGGACCGGGAGAGACACAGGGACCGAGTGAGACACAGGGACCGAGAAAGACACAGGGAGCAAGAGAGAGACACAGGGAACGAGAGAGACACCGGGACCGAGAGAGACACAGGGACCGAGAGAGAGACACAGGGACAGAGAGAGAGACAGAGGGATAGAGAGAGAGACACAGGGACAGAGAGAGAGACAGGGACCGAGAGAGAGACACAGGGACCGGGAGAGAGACACAGGGACCGCGTGAGACACAGGGACCGAGAGAGAGAGACACAGGGACCGAGAGAGAGACACAGGGACCGACTGAGAGACACTGGGACTGAGCAAGTCACAGAGACCGAGAGAGACACAGGGACCGAGAGAGGGAGACACAGGGACCGAGAGGGAGACACAGGGACCGAGTGAGAGACACTGGGACTGAGCAAGTCACAGAGACCGTGAGAGACACAGGGACCAAGAGAGACACAGGGACCGAGAGAGAGACACAGGGACCGCGAGAGACACAGGGACCGAGAGAGAGACACAGGGACTGAGCGAGTCACAGGGACCGAGAGAGACACCGGGACTGAGAGAGAGACAGAGACCGAGAGAGACACAGGGACCGAGAGAAACACAGTGACCGAGAGAGACACAGGGAACTAAAGAGAGACACAGGGACCGAGAGAGACACAGGGAGCTAGTGACAGACACAGGGACTGAGCCAGTCACAGGGACCGAGAAAGACACAGGGACCGAGAGAGAGACACAGGGACCGAGAGAAACATAGTGACCGAGAGAGAGAGGCAGGCACCGAGAAAGAGAGACAGGGACCGAGAGAGAGTCAGGGACCGAGTGAGAGACACAGGGACGGAGAGAGACACAGGGACTGAGGGAGTCACAGAGACCGAGAGAGAGAGACACAGGCACCGAGAGAGAGAGACACAGGGACCGAGAGAGAGACACACGGACCGAGTGAGAGACACAGGGACCGAAAGAAACACAGTGACCGAGAGAGAGTGACAGGGACCGAGAGAGACACAGTGACTGAGAGAGACACAGGGACCGAGAGAGAGTCAGGGACCGAGTGAGAGACACAGGTACCGAGAGAGACACAGGGACTGAGGGAGTCACAGGGACCGAGAGAGAGAGACACAGGCACCGAGAGAGAGACACAGGGACTGAGAGAGAGATACAGGGACCGAGAGAGACACAGGGACCGAGAGAGAGAGACACAGGGACCGAGAGAGAGACACACGGACCGAGTGAGAGACACAGGGACTGTGCGAGTCACAGGGACCGAGAGAGACACAGTGACCGAGAGAGAGATACAGGGACCGAGAGAGAGTGACAGGGACCGAGAGAGACACAGTGACTGAGAGAGACACAGGGACCGAGTGAGAGACACAGGCACCGAGAGAGAGACACAGGGATTGAGAGAGAGACACAGGGACCAAGAGAGACACCAGGACCGAGAGAGACACAGAGGTGAGAGAGAGATACAGGGACCGAGAGAGACATAGGGACCGAGAGAGAGACACACTGAACGAGAGAGAGACACCAGGACAGAGAGAGAGACACAGGGACTGAGAGAGAGAGACAGGGACCGGGAGAGACACAGGGACCGAGTGAGACACAGGGACCGAGATAGACACAGGGAGCAAGAGAGAGACACAGGGAACGAGAGAGACACCGGGACCGAGAGAGACACAGGGACCGAGACAGAGACACGTACCGAGTGAGAGACACAGGGAGCGAGTGAGAGACACAGGGACAGAGAGAGAGACAGAGGGACAGAGAGAGAGACACAGGGACCGAGAGAGAGACAGGGACCGAGAGAGAGACACAGGGACCGCGTGAGACACAGGGACCGAGAGAGAGAGACAGGGTCCGAGAGAGGGAGACACAGGGACCGAGAGAGACACAGGGAAAGAGAGAGTGACAGGAACCGAGTGAGACACAGGGACCCAGAGAGACACAGGGACCGAGAGAGACACAGGGACCGAGAGAGAGACACAGGGACCGAGTGAGACACTGAGACCGAGAGAGACACAGGGACCCAGAGAGAGCCAGTGACCGAGAGAGACACAGGGACTGAGAGAGAGAGACACAGGGACCGAGAGAGAGGCACAAGGACCGAGAGAGACACAGGGACGAGAGAGACACAGTGACCGAGAGAGAGACAGGGACCGCGGGAGAGAGACAGGGTTCGAGAGAGAGAGACACAGGGACCGAGTGAGACACAGGGACCCAGAGAGAGACACAGGGACCGAATGAGACACAAGGACCTAGAGAGAGACACAGGGACTGAGAGTGAGACACAGGAACCAAGAGAGGACACAGGGACTGAGAGAGAGACACAGGGACTGAGAGTGAGACACAGGAACCAAGAGAGACACCAGGACCGAGAGAGACATAGGGTGAGAGAGAGATACAGGGACCGAGAGAGACACAGGGACCGAGTGAGAACACGGACTGAGGGAGACACAGGGACCGAGAGAGAGACACAGGGACCAAGAGAGACACAGGGACCGAGAGAGAGACACAGGGACTGAGAGAGACACACAGGGACTGAGAGAGAGAGAGGACAGGGACCGGGAGAGACACAGGGACCGAGAAAGACACAGTGACTGAGAGAGACGCAGGGTCCTAGAGAGAGACACAGGCACCGAGTGAGAGACACAGGACCGAGAGACACACCAGGACCGAGAGAGACACAGGGACTGAGAGAGAGAAACACAGGGACCGAGAGAGACACAGGGACCGAGAGAGAGAGAGACACAGGGACCGAGAGAGAGACATAGGGACCGAGTGAGAGGACACTGGGACTGAGCAAGTCACAGAGACCTAGAGAGACACAGGGACCGAGAGAGAGACACAGGGACCGAGAGAGACACAGGGACCGAGAGAGAGAGACACAGGGACCGAGAGAGAGAGACACAGGGACCGAGAGAGAAACACAGGGGCCGAGAGAGACACAGGGAACGAGAGAGACACATGGACCGAGAGAGAGAGACACAGGGACTGAGAGAGAGACACTGGGACTGAGCGAGTCACAGGGACCGAGAGAGACACCGGGACCGAGAGAGAGCCACAGGGACCGAAAGGGACACAGGGACCATGAGAGAGACACAGGGACCGAGAGAAACACAGTGACCGAGAGAGACACAGGGACCTAGAGAGAGACACAGGGACCGAGAGAGACACAGTGACCGAGGGAGAGACACAGGGACCTAGTGAGAGACACAGGGACTGAGCGAGTCACAGGGACCGAGAGAGACACAGGGACCGAGAGAGAGACACAGGGACCGAGAGAGAGGCACAGGGGACCGAGAGAGACACAGGGACTGAGGGAGTCACAGGGACCGAGAGAGAGACACAGGCACCGAGAGAGAGACACAGGGACTGGGATAGAGACACAGGGACGGAGCGAGAGACACAGGGACCAAGAGACACACCAGGGCCGAGTGAGACACAGGGACTGAGAGAAAGACACAGGGACCGAGAGAGACACAGGGACCGAGAGAGAGAGAGACACAGGGACTGGGATAGAGACACAGGGACGGAGCGAGTGACACAGGGATCAAGAGAGAGACACAGGGACTGAGAGAGAGGCACAGGGACCGAGAGAGACACAGGGACTGAGGGAGTCACAGGGACCGAGAGAGAGACACCGGGACAGAGAGAGAGAGGCACAGGGACCGAGAGCGACACAGGGACTGAGGGAGTCACAGGGACCGAGAGAGAGACACAGGCACCGAGAGAGAGACACAGGGACTGGGATAGAGACACAGGGACGGAGCGAGAGACACAGGGACCAAGAGACACACCAGGGCCGAGAGAGGCACAGGGACCGAGAGAGAGACACAGGGACCAAGTGAGAGACACTGGGACTGAGCAAGTCACAGAGACCGAGAGAGACACAGGGACCGAGAGAGAGAGACACAGGGACCGAGAGAGACACAGGGACCGAGAGAGAGAGACACAGGGACCGAGAGAGAGAGACACAGGGACCGAGAGAGAAACACAGGGAACGAGAGAGACACAGGGACCGAAAGACAGACACAGGGACTGAGCGAGTCACAGGGACCGGGGAGAGACACAGGGACCGAGAGAGAGACACAGGGACCGAGAGAGAGACACAGGGAACGAGAGAGACACAGTGACCGAGAGAGAGAGAGACAGGGACCATGAGAGAGACACAGGGACCAAGAGAAACACAGTGACCGAGAGAGAGAGAGACAGGGACCGAGAGAGAGACACAGGGACCGAGTGAGACACAGGGACCGAGAGAGACACAGGGACTGAGAGAGAGATACAGGGACCAAGAGAGACAAAGGGACCGAGAGAGAGAGACACAGGGACCGAGAGAGAGACCACACGGACCGAGTGAGAGACACAGGGACTGAGCGAGTCACAGGGACCGAGAGAGACACAGGACCGAGAGAGAGATACAGGGACCGAGAGAGAGTGAAAGGGACCGAGAGAGACACAGTGACTGAGAGAGACACAGGGACCGAGAGAGACAGAGGGACCGAGAGAGAGAGAGACACAGGGACTGGGATAGAGACACAGGGACGGAGCGAGTGACACAGGGATCAAGAGAGAGACACAGGGACTGAGAGAGAGGCACAGGGACCGAGAGAGACACAGGGACTGAGGGAGTCACAGGGACCGAGAGAGAGACACCGGGGACAGAGAGAGAGAGACACAGGGACCGAGAGAGACACAGGGACTGAGGGAGTCACAGGGACCGAGAGAGAGACACAGGCACCGAGAGAGAGACACAGGGACTGGGATAGAGACACAGGGACGGAGCGAGAGACACAGGGACCAAGAGACACACCAGGGCCGAGAGAGGCACAGGGACCGAGAGAGAGACACAGGGACCAAGTGAGAGACACTGGGACTGAGCAAGTCACAGAGACCGAGAGAGACACAGGGACCGAGAGAGAGAGACACAGGGACCGAGAGAGACACAGGGACCGAGAGAGAGAGACACAGGGACCGAGAGAGAGAGACACAGGGACCGAGAGAGAAACACAGGGAACGAGAGAGACACAGGGACCGAAAGACAGACACAGGGACTGAGCGAGTCACAGAGACCGGGAGAGACACAGGGAACGAGAGAGACACAGGGACCATGAGAGAGACACAGGGACCAAGAGAAACACAGTGACCGAGAGAGAGAGAGACAGGGACCGAGAGAGAGACACAGGGACCGAGTGAGACACAGGGACCGAGAGAGACACAGGGACTGAGAGAGAGATACAGGGACCAAGGGAGACAAAGGGACCGAGAGAGAGAGACACAGGGACCGAGAGAGAGACACACGGACCGAGTGAGAGACACAGGGACTGAGCGAGTCACAGGGACCGAGAGAGACACAGGGACCGAGAGAGAGATACAGGGACCGAGAGAGAGTGAAAGGGACCGAGAGAGACACAGTGACTGAGAGAGACACAGGGACCGAGAGAGACAGAGGGACCGAGAGAGACACAGGGACCGAGAGAGACACAGGGACCGAGAGAGACACAGGGACCGAGAGAGAGACAGTGTCCGAGAGAGACACAGGGGTGAGAGGGAGAAGCAGGGTCCGAGAGATTCACAGGGACCGAGTGAGACACAGGGACCGAGACAGATTGACACAGGGACCGAGAGAGACACTGAAACTGAGAGAGAGAGACAGGGAGCGAGTGAGACACAGGGACCGAGAGAGAGACAGGGACCGAGTGAGAGACACCGGGACCGAGTGAGACACAGAGACCGAGAGAGACACAGGGACCCAGAGAGAGACAGTGACCGAGAGAGACACAGGGACTGAGAGAGAGAGACACAGGGACCGAGAGAGAGGCACAAGGACCGAGAGAGACACAGGGACCGAGTGAGACACAGCGACCGAGAGAGACACAGGGACCGAGAGAGAGACAGGGACCGAGAGAGAGACACAGGGACCGCGTGAGACACAGGGACCGAGAGAGAGAGACAGGGTCCGAGAGAGAGAGACACAGGGACCGAGTGAGACACAGGGAAAGAGAGAGTAACAGGAACCGAGTGAGACACAGGGACCCAGAGAGAGTCACAGGGACCGACAGAGACACTGAAACTGAGAGAGAGAAACAGGGAGCGAGTGAGACACAGGGACCGAGAGAGAGACAGGGACCGAGTGAGAGACACAGGGACCGAGTGAGAGACACAGGGACCGAGAGACACACCAGGACCGAGAGAGACACAGGGACTGAGAGAGAGAAACACAGGGACCGAGAGAGACACAGGGACCGAGAGAGAGAGAGACACAGGGACCGAGAGAGAGACACAGGGACCGAGAGAGACACAGGGACCGAGAGAGAGAGACACAGGGACCGAGAGAGAGAGACACAGGGACCGAGAGAGAAACACAGGGGCCGAGAGAGACACAGGGAACGAGAGAGACACAGGGACCGAGAGAGAGAGACACAGGGACTGAGCGAGTCACAGGGACCGAGAGAGACACAGGGACCGAGAGAGAGACACAGGGACCGAGAGAGAGGCACAGGGACCGAGAGAGACACAGGGACTGAGGGAGACACAGGGGTGAGAGGGAGAAGCAGGGTCCGAGAGATTCACAGGGACCGAGTGAGACACAGGGACCGAGAGAGAGACACAGGGACCGAGAGAGTGACAGGGACCGAGTGAGACACAGGGACCGAGAGAGACACTGAAACTGAGAGAGAGAGACAGGGAGCGAGTGAGACACAGGGACCGAGAGAGAGACAGGGACCGAGTGAGAGACACAGGGACCGAGTGAGACACAGAGAACGAGAGAGACACAGGGACCCAGAGAGAGACAGTGACCGAGAGAGACACAGGAATTGAGAGAGAGAGACACAGGGACCGAGAGAGAGGCACAAGGACCGAGAGAGACACAGGGACCGAGTGAGACACAGCGACCGAGAGAGACACAGGGACCGAGGGAGAGACACAGGGACCTAGTGAGAGACACAGGGACTGAGCGAGTCACAGGGACCGAGAGAGACACAGGGACCGAGAGAGAGACACAGGGACCGAGAGAGAGGCACAGGGACCGAGAGAGACACAGGGACTGAGGGAGTCACAGGGACCGAGAGAGAGACACAGGCACCGAGAGAGAGACACAGGGACTGAGATAGAGACACAGGGACGGAGCGAGAGACACAGGGACCAAGAGACACACCAGGACCGAGAGAGACACAGGGACCGAGAGAGAGAGACACAGGGACCGAGAGAGAGAGACACAGGGACCGAGAGAGAAACAGGGACCGAGAGAGAGAGACACAGGGACCGAGACAGATACAGGTACCGAGTGAGAGACACAGGGACCGAGAGAGAGACACAGGGACCGAGAGAAACACAGTGACCGAGAGAGAGACAGGGACCGAGAGAGAAACACAGGGACCGAGTGAGACACAGGGACCGAGAGAGAGACAGGGACCCAGAGAGTGACACAGGGACCGAGAGAGACACAGGAACCGGGAGAGTCACAGGGACCGAGAGAGAGACACAGGGACCTAGAGAGAGACACAGGGAGAGAGAGACACAATCGTCCGAGAGAGAAAGACAGGGAGCGAGAGAGAGACACAGGGACCGAGAGAGTCACAGGGACCCAGAGAGACACAGGGACCGAGTGAGACACAGGGACCGAGTGAGACACAGAGACCGAGAGAGAGACACAATCGTCCGAGAGAGAAAGACAGGGAGCGAGAGAGAGACAGAAGGACCGAGAGAGACACAGGGACCGAGAGAGACAGAGGGACCGAGAGAGACACAGGGACCGAGAGAGACACAGGGACCGAGAGAGACACAGGGACCGAGAGAGAGACAGTGACCGAGTGAGACACAGGGACCGAGACAGAGAGACACAGGGACCGAGAGAGACACTGAAACTGAGAGAGAGAGACACAGGGACCGAGTGAGACACAGGGAGCGAGTGAGACACAGGGACCGAGAGAGAGACAGGGACCGAGTGAGAGACACCGGGACCGAGTGAGACACAGAGACCGAGAGAGACACAGGGACCCAGAGAGAGACAGTGACCGAGAGAGACACAGGGACTGAGAGAGAGAGACACAGGGACCGCGTGAGGCACAGGGACCGAGAGAGAGAGACAGGTTCCGAGAGAGAGAGACACAGGGACCGAGTGAGACACAGGGAAAGAGAGAGTGACAGGAACCGAGTGAGACACAGGGACCCAGAGAGAGTCACAGGGACCGACAGAGACACTGAAACTGAGAGAGAGAAACAGGGAGCGAGTGAGACACAGGGACCGAGAGAGAGACAGGGACCGAGTGAGAGACACAGGGACCGAGTGAGAGACACAGGGACCGAGAGACACACCAGGACCGAGAGAAACACAGGGACTGAGAGAGACACAGGGACCGAGAGAGAGAGAGACACAGGGACCGAGAGAGAGACATAGGGACCGAGTGAGAGACACAGGGACTGAGCAAGTCACAGAGACCGAGAGAGACACAGGGACCGAGAGAGAGACACAGGGACCGAGAGAGAGAGACACAGGGACCGAGAGAGAGAGACACAGGGACCGAGAGAGAAACACAGGGGCCGAGAGAGACACAGGGAACGAGAGAGACACAGGGACCGAGAGAGAGAGACACACGGACTGAGCGAGTCACAGGGACCGAGAGAGACACCGGGACCGAGAGAGAGCCACAGGGACCGAAAGGGACACAGGGACCATGAGAGAGACACAGGGACCGAGAGAAACACAGTGACCGAGAGAGACACAGGGACCTAGAGAGAGACACAAGGACCGGGAGAGACACAGTGACCGAGGGAGAGACACAGGGACCTAGTGAGAGACACAGGGACTGAGCGAGTCACAGGGACCGAGAGAGACACAGGGACCGAGAGAGAGACACAGGGACCGAGAGAGAGGCACAGGGACCGAGAGAGAGACACAGGGACTGGGATAGAGACACAGGGACGGAGCGAGAGACACAGGGACCAAGAGACACACCAGGGCCGAGAGAGACACAGGGACCGAGAGCGACACAGGGACCGAGAGAGAGAGAGACACAGGGACTGGGATAGAGACACAGGGACGGAGCGAGAGACACAGGGACCAAGAGAGAGACACAGGGACCGAGAGAGAGGCACAGGGACCGAGAGAGACACAGGGACTGAGGGAGTCACAGGGACCGAGAGAGAGACACCGGGACAGAGAGAGAGAGACACAGGGACCGAGAGAGACACAGGGACTGAGGGAGTCACAGGGACCGAGAGAGAGACACAGGCACCGAGAGAGAGACACAGGGACTGGGACAGAGACACAGGGACGGAGCGAGGGACACAGGGACCAAGAGACACACCAGGGCCGAGAGAGGCACAGGGTCCGAGAGAGAGACACAGGGACCAAGTGAGAGACACTGGGACTGAGCAAGTCACAGAGACCGAGAGAGACACAGGGACCGAGAGAGAGAGACACAGGGACCGAGAGAGACACAGGGACCGAGAGAGAGAGACACAGGGACCGAGAGAGAGAGACACAGGGACCGAGAGAGAAACACAGGGAACGAGAGAGACACAGGGACCGAAAGAGAGACACAGGGACTGAGCGAGTCACAGGGACCGAGAGAGACACAGGGACCGAGAGAGAAACACAGGGAACGAGAGAGACACAGGGACCAAGAGAAACACAGTGACCGAGAGAGAGATACAGGGACCAAGAGAGACACAGGGACCGAGAGAGAGAGACACGGACCGAGTGAGAGACACAGGGACTGAGCGAGTCACAGGGACCGAGAGAGACACAGGGACCGAGAGAGAGATACAGGGACCGAGAGAGAGTGAAAGGGACCGAGAGAGACACAGTGACTGAGAGAGACACAGGGTCCGAGAGAGAGACACAGGCACCGAGAGAGAGAGACACAGGGACTGAGAGAGAGAGACACAGGGACCAAGAGAGACACCAGGACCGAGAGAGACACAGAGGTGAGAGAGAGATACAGGGACCGAGAGAGACACAGGGACCGAGAGAGAGACACAGTGAACGAGAGAGAGACACCAGGACAGAGAGAGAGACACAGGGACTGAGAGAGAGAGACAGGGACCGGGAGAGACACAGGGACCGAGTGAGACACAGGGACCGAGAAAGACACAGGGAGCAAGAGAGAGACACAGGGAACGAGAGAGACACCGGGACCGAGAGAGACACAGGGACCGAGAGAGAGACACAGGGACAGAGAGAGAGACAGAGGGATAGAGAGAGAGACACAGGGACAGAGAGAGAGACAGGGACCGAGAGATAGACACAGGGACCGGGAGAGAGACACAGGGACCGCGTGAGACACAGGGACCGAGAGAGAGAGACACAGGGACCGAGAGAGAGACACAGGGACCGACTGAGAGACACTGGGACTGAGCAAGTCACAGAGACCGAGAGAGACACAGGGACCGAGAGAGGGAGACACAGGGACCGAGAGGGAGACACAGGGACCGAGTGAGAGACACTGGGACTGAGCAAGTCACAGAGACCGAGAGAGACACAGGGACCAAGAGAGACACAGGGACCGAGAGAGAGACACAGGTACCGCGAGAGACACAGGGACCGAGAGAGAGACACAGGGACTGAGCGAGTCACAGGGACCGAGAGAGACACCGGGACTGAGGGAGACACAGGGACCGAGAGAGAGACACAGGGACCAAGAGAGACACAGGGACCGAGAGAGAGACACAGGGACTGAGAGAGACACACAGGGACTGAGAGAGAGAGAGACAGGGACCGAGAGAGTGACAGGGACCGAGTGAGACACAGGGACCGAGAGAGACACTGAAACTGAGAGAGAGAGACAGGGAGCGAGTGAGACACAGGGACCGAGAGAGAGACAGGGACCGAGTGAGAGACACAGGGACCGAGTGAGACACAGAGACCGAGAGAGACACAGGGACCCAGAGAGAGACAGTGACCGAGAGAGACACAGGGATTGAGAGAGAGAGACACAGGGACCGAGAGAGAGGCACAAGGACCGAGAGAGACACAGGGACCGAGTGAGACACAGCGACCGAGAGAGACACAGGGACCGAGGGAGAGACACAGGGACCTAGTGAGAGACACAGGGACTGAGCGAGTCACAGGGACCGAGAGAGACACAGGGACCGAGAGAGAGACACAGGGACCGAGAGAGAGACACAGGGACTGAGATAGAGACACAGGGACGGAGCGAGAGACACAGGGACCAAGAGACACACCAGGGCTGAGAGAGACACAGGGACCGAGAGAGAGAGACACAGGGACCGAGAGAGAAACAGGGACCGAGAGAGTGAGACACAGGGACCGAGACAGAGACAGGTACCGAGTGAGAGACACAGGGACCGAGAGAGAGACACAGGGACCGAGAGAAACACAGTGACCGAGAGAGAGACAGGGACCGAGAGAGAAACACAGGGACCGAGTGAGACACAGGGACCGAGAGAGAGACAGGGACCCAGAGAGTGACACAGGGACCGAGAGAGAGACACAGGGAACGACAGACACACTGAAACTGAGAGAGAGAGAGACAGGGACCGAGTGAGACACAGGGAGAGAGAGACACAATCGTCCGAGAGAGAAAGACAGGGAGCGAAAGAGAGACACAGGGACCGAGAGAGTCACAGGGACCCAGAGAGACACAGGGACCGAGTGAGACACAGGGACCGAGTGAGACACAGAGACCGAGAGAGAGACACAATCGTCCGAGAGAGAAAGACAGGGAGCGAGAGAGAGACAGAAGGACCGAGAGAGACACAGGGACCGAGAGAGACAGAGGGACCGAGAGAGACACAGGGACCGAGAGAGACACAGGGACCGAGAGAGACACAGGGACCGAGAGAGAGACAGTGACCGAGTGAGACACAGGGACCGAGACAGAGAGACACAGGGACCGAGAGAGACACTGAAACTGAGAGAGAGAGACACAGGGACCGAGTGAGACACAGGGAGCGAGTGAGACACAGGGACCGAGAGAGAGACAGGGACCGAGTGAGAGACACCGGGACCGAGTGAGACACAGAGACCGAGAGAGACACAGGGACCCAGAGAGAGACAGTGACCGAGAGAGACACAGGGACTGAGAGAGAGAGACACAGGGACCGCGTGAGGCACAGGGACCGAGAGAGAGAGACAGGGTCCGAGAGAGAGAGACACAGGGACCGAGTGAGACACAGGGAAAGAGAGAGTGACAGGAACCGAGTGAGACACAGGGACCCAGAGAGAGTCACAGGGACCGACAGAGACACTGAAACTGAGAGAGAGAAACAGGGAGCGAGTGAGACACAGGGACCGAGAGAGAGACAGGGACCGAGTGAGAGACACAGGGACCGAGTGAGAGACACAGGGACCGAGAGACACACCAGGACCGAGAGAGACACAGGGACTGAGAGAGAGAAACACAGGGACCGAGAGAGACACAGGGACCGAGAGAGAGAGAGACACAGGGACCGAGAGAGAGACATAGGGACCGAGTGAGAGACACAGGGACTGAGCAAGTCACAGGGACCGAGAGAGAGACACAGGGACCGAGAGAGACACAGGGACCGAGAGAGAGAGACACAGGGACCGAGAGAGAGAGACACAGGGACCGAGAGAGAAACACAGGGGCCGAGAGAGACACAGGGAACGAGAGAGACACAGGGACCGAGAGAGAGAGACACACGGACTGAGCGAGTCACAGGGACCGAGAGAGACACCGGGACCGAGAGAGAGCCACAGGGACCGAAAGGGACACAGGGACCATGAGAGAGACACAGGGACCGAGAGAAACACAGTGACCGAGAGAGACACAGGGACCTAGAGAGGGACACAGGGACCGAGAGAGACACAGTGACCGAGGGAGAGACACAGGGACCTAGTGAGAGACACAGGGACTGAGCGAGTCACAGGGACCGAGAGAGACACCGGGACCGAGAGAGAGCCACAGGGACCGAAAGGGACACAGGGACCGAGAGAGAGACACAGGGACCGAGAGAGACACAGGGACCTAGAGAGAGACACAAGGACCGAGAGAGACACAGTGACCGAGGGAGAGACACAGGGACTGAGAGAGACACAGGGACCGAGAGAGACACAGGGACCGAGAGAGAGACACAGGGACCGAGAGAGAGGCACAGGGACCGAGAGAGAGACACAGGGACTGGGATAGAGACACAGGGACGGAGCGAGAGACACAGGGACCAAGAGACACACCAGGGCCGAGAGAGACACAGGGACCGAGAGAGACACAGGGACCGAGAGAGAGAGAGACACAGGGACTGAGATAGAGACACAGGGACGGAGCGAGAGACACAGGGACCAAGAGAGAGACACAGGGACCGAGAGAGAGGCACAGGGACCGAGAGAGACACAGGGACTGAGGGAGTCACAGGGACCGAGAGAGAGACACCGGGACAGAGAGAGAGAGACACAGGGACCGAGAGAGACACAGGGACTGAGGGAGTCACAGGGACCGAGAGAGAGACACAGGCACCGAGAGAGAGACACAGGGACTGGGATAGAGACACAGGGACGGAGCGAGGGACACAGGGACCAAGAGACACACCAGGGGCCGAGAGAGGCACAGGGTCCGAGAGAGAGACACAGGGACCAAGTGAGAGACACTGGGACTGAGCAAGTCACAGAGACCGAGAGAGACACAGGGACCGAGAGAGAGAGACACAGGGACCGAGAGAGAGAGACACAGGGACCGAGAGAGAAACACAGGGAACGAGAGAGACACAGGGACCGAAAGAGAGACACAGGGACTGAGCGAGTCACAGGGACCGAGAGAGACACAGGGACCGAGAGAGAAACACAGGAACGAGAGAGACACAGGGACAATGAGAGAGACACAGGGACCAAGAGAAACACAGTGACCGAGAGAGAGAGACAGGGACCGAGAGAGAGACACAGGGACCGAGTGAGACACAGGGACCGAGAGAGAGACAGGGACCGAGTGAGAGACACAGGGACCGAGAGAGACACAGGGACTGAGAGAGAGATACAGGGACCAAGAGAGACACAGGGACCGAGAGAGAGAGACACGGACCGAGTGAGAGACACAGGGACTGAGCGAGTCACAGGGACCGAGAGAGACACAGGGACCGAGAGAGAGATACAGGGACCGAGAGAGAGTGAAAGGGACCGAGAGAGACACAGTGACTGAGAGAGACACAGGGTCCGAGAGAGAGACACAGGCACCGAGAGAGAGAGACACAGGGACTGAGAGAGAGACACAGGGACCAAGAGAGACACCAGGACCGAGAGAGACACAGAGGTGAGAGAGAGATACAGGGACCGAGAGAGACACAGGGACCGAGAGAGAGACACAGTGAACGAGAGAGAGACACCAGGACAGAGAGAGAGACACAGGGACTGAGAGAGAGAGACAGGGACCGGGAGAGACACAGGGACCGAGTGAGACACAGGGACCGAGAAAGACACAGGGAGCAAGAGAGAGACACAGGGAACGAGAGAGACACCGGGACCGAGAGAGACACAGGGACCGAGAGAGAGACACAGGGACAGAGAGAGAGACAGAGGGATAGAGAGAGAGACACAGGGACAGAGAGAGAGACAGGGACCGAGAGATAGACACAGGGACCGGGAGAGAGACACAGGGACCGCGTGAGACACAGGGACCGAGAGAGAGAGACACAGGGACCGAGAGAGAGACACAGGGACCGACTGAGAGACACTGGGACTGAGCAAGTCACAGAGACCGAGAGAGACACAGGGACCGAGAGAGGGAGACACAGGGACCGAGAGGGAGACACAGGGACCGAGTGAGAGACACTGGGACTGAGCAAGTCACAGAGACCGAGAGAGACACAGGGACCAAGAGAGACACAGGGACCGAGAGAGAGACACAGGGACCGCGAGAGACACAGGGACCGAGAGAGAGACACAGGGACTGAGCGAGTCACAGGGACCGAGAGAGACACCGGGACTGAGGGAGACACAGGGACCGAGAGAGAGACACAGGGACCAAGAGAGACACAGGGACCGAGAGAGAGACACAGGGACTGAGAGAGACACACAGGGACTGAGAGAGAGAGAGACAGGGACCGGGGAGAGACACAGGACCGAGAAAGACACAGTGACTGAGAGAGACCGGGCAGGGTCCGAGAGAGAGACACAGGCACCGAGTGAGAGACACAGGGGACTGAGAGACACACCAGGACCGAGAGAGACACAGGGACTGAGGAGAGAGAAACACAGGGACCGAGAGAGACACAGGGACCGAGAGAGAGAGAGACACAGGGACCGAGAGAGAGACATAGGGACCGAGTGAGAGACACTGGGACTGAGCAAGTCACAGAGACCGAGAGAGACACAG
The DNA here is from genome assembly GCA_037974335.1 of Prionace glauca. Lineage (NCBI taxonomy): Eukaryota > Metazoa > Chordata > Chondrichthyes > Carcharhiniformes > Carcharhinidae > Prionace > Prionace glauca. The sequence goes on from JBBMRE010000238.1 coordinate 59,547, forward strand.
GGACCGAGAGAGAGACACAGGGGACCGAGAGAGACACAGGGACCGAGAGAGAGAGACACAGGGACCGAGAGAGAGAGACACAGGGACCGAGAGAGAACACAGGGGCCGAGAGAGACACAGGGAACGAGAGAGGACACAGGGACCGAGAGAGAGAGACACACGGACTGAGCGAGTCACAGGGACCGAGAGAGACACCGGGACCGAGAGAGAGCCACAGGGACCGAAAGGGACACAGGGGACCATGAGAGAGACACAGGGACCGAGAGAAACACAGTGACCGAGAGAGACACAGGGACCTAGAGAGAGACACAGGGACCGAGAGAGACACAGTGACCGAGGGAGAGACACAGGGGACCTAGTGAGAGACACAGGGACTGAGCGAGTCACAGGGACCGAGAGAGACACAGGGACCGAGAGAGAGACACAGGGACCGAGAGAGAGGCACAGGGACCGAGAGAGACACAGGGACTGAGGGAGTCACAGGGACCGAGAGAGAGACACAGGCACCGAGAGAGAGACACAGGACTGGGATAGAGACACAGGGACGGAGCGAGAGACACAGGGACCAAGAGACACACCAGGGCCGAGTGAGACACGGGACTGAGAGAAAAGACACAGGGACCGAGAGAGACACAGGGACCGAGAGAGAGAGAGACACAGGGACTGGGATAGAGACACAGGGACGGAGCGAGTGACACAGGGATCAAGAGAGAGACACAGGGACTGAGAGAGAGGCACAGGGACCGAGAGAGACACAGGGACTGAGGGAGTCACAGGGACCGAGAGAGAGACACCGGGACAGAGAGAGAGAGACACAGGGACCGAGAGAGACACAGGGACTGAGGGAGTCACAGGGACCGAGAGAGAGACACAGGCACCGAGAGAGAGACACAGGGACTGGGATAGAGACACAGGGACGGAGCGAGAGACACAGGGACCAAGAGACACACCAGGGCCGAGAGAGGCACAGGGACCGAGAGAGAGACACAGGGACCAAGTGAGAGACACTGGGACTGAGCAAGTCACAGAGACCGAGAGAGAGACAGGGACCGAGTGAGACACAGGACTGAAAGGGACCGAGAGAGACACAGGGACCTAGAGAGAGACACAGGGACCGAGAGAGACACAGGGACCGAGGGAGACACAGGACCGAGAGAGACACAGGGACCGAGAGAGAGACACAGGGACCGAGAGAGAGACACAGGGACCGAGAGAGACACAGGGACTGAGGGAGTCACAGGGACCGAGAGAGAGACACAGGCACCGAGAGAGAGACACAGGGACTGGATAGAGACACAGGGACGGAGCGAGAGACACAGGGACCAAGAGACACACCTGGACCGAGAGAGACACAGGGACTGAGGAGAGAGACACAGGGACCGAGAGAGACACAGGGACCGAGAGAGAGAGACACAGGGACCGAGAGAGAGACACAGGGACCGAGTGAGAGACACTGGGACTGAGCAAGTCACAGAGACCGAGAGAGACACAGGGACCGAGAGAGAGACACAGGGACCGAGAGAGACACAGGGACCGAGAGAGACACAGGGACCGGAGAGAGAGAGACAGGGACCGAGTGAGAGACACAGGGACCGAGAGAGAGACACAGGGACCGAGTGAGACACAGGGACCGAGAGAGAGACAGGGACCGAGAGAGACACAGGGACCGAGAGAAACACAGGGGCCGAGAGAGACACAGGGACCGAGAGAGACACCGGGACCGAGAGAGACACTGGGACCGAGAGAAACACAGGGGCCGAGAGAGCCACAGGGACCGAAAGGGACACAGGGACCATGAGAGAGACACAGGGACCGAGAGAAACAGAGTGACCGAGAGAGACACAGGGACCGAGAGAGACACAGTGACCGAGGGAGAGACACAGGGACCGAGAGAGAGACAGAGGGACCGAGAGAGACACAGGGACCTGAGGGAGTCACAGGGACCGAGAGAGAGACACAGGCACCGAGAGAGAGACACAGGGACTGGATAGAGACACAGGGACGGAGCGAGAGACACAGGGACCAAGAGACACACCAGGACCGAGAGAGACACAGGGACTGAGAGAGAGACACAGGGACCGAGAGAGACACAGGGACCGAGAGAGAGAGACACAGGGACCGAGAGAGAGACACAGGGACCGAGTGAGAGACACTGGGACTGAGCAAGTCACAGAGACCGAGAGAGACACAGGGACCGAGAGAGAGACACAGGGACCAAGAGAGACACAGGGACCGAGAGAGAGAGACACAGGGACCGAGAGAGAGAGACACAGGGACCGAGAGAGAAACACAGGGAACGAGAGAGACACGGACCGAGAGAGAGACACAGGGACTGAGCGAGTCACAGGGACCGAGAGAGACACCGGGACCGAGAGAGAGCCACAGGGACCGAAAGGGACACAGGGACCATGAGAGAGACACAGGGACCGAGAGAAACACAGTGACTGAGAGAGAGAGGCAGGGACCGAGAGAGAGAGACAGGGACCGAGAGAGGAGACACAGGGACCGAGTGAGACACAGGGACCGAGAGAGAGACAGGGACCGAGTGAGAGACACAGGGACCGAGAGAGACACAGGGACTGAGAGAGAGATACAGGGACCAAGAGAGACACAGGGACCGAGAGAGAGAGACACAGGGACCGAGAGAGAGACACACGGACCGAGTGAGAGACACAGGGACTGAGCGAGTGACAGGGACCGAGAGAGACACAGTGACCGAGAGAGAGATACAGGGACCGAGAGAGAGTGACAGGGACCGAGAGAGACACAGTGACTGAGAGAGACACAGGGTCCGAGAGAGAGAGACACAAGCACCGAGAGAGAGACACAGGGACTGAGAGAGAGACACAGGGACCAAGAGAGACACCAGGACCGAGAGAGACACAGAGGTGAGAGAGAGATACAGGGACCGAGAGAGACACAGGGACCGAGAGAGAGACACAGTGAACGAGAGA
>JBBMRE010000238.1:72500-371504 GCA_037974335.1 Prionace glauca
AGACAGGGAGAGAGAGAGAAAGACAGAGTGAGAGCGAGAGAGAGAGGGACAGAGAGAGAGACATAGAGAGAGAGAGAGTGCAGCAGGCGACGGTGCAGAGGGACCTCGGGGTCCTTGTGCATGAGTCGCAAAAACCCAGCTTGCAGGTGCAGCAGGTGGTCAGGAAGGCGAATGGGATGCTGGCCTTCATAGCGAAGGGGATTGAATATAAAAGTAGGGAGGTCTTGCTGCAGCTGTATAGGGCATTGGTGAGGCCGCAGCTGGAGTACTGTGTGCAGTTTTGGGCGCCGCACCTGCGCAAGGATATTTTGGCCCTGGAGGGAGTGCAGAGGAGGTTTACTAGGCTGATACCGGAGTTGAGGGGATTGAGCTATGAGGAGAGGCTGAATAAACTAGGCTTGTACTCGTTAGAGTTTAGAAGAATGAGGGGAGATCTCATTGAGACGTATAAGATGATGAATGGGATGGATAGGATAGAGGTGGAGAGACTCTTCCCGCTCAAAAAAGACATTAGGACTAGGGGGCACAGCCTCAAGATAAAGGGGAGGCGGTTTAGAACAGAGTTGAGGAGGAACTTCTTCACTCAAAGGGTGGTGAATCTCTGGAATTCTCTGCCCGTTGAAGTGGTGGAGGCTGCCTCGCTAAATATTTTTAAGAAGCGGGTTGATGGGTTTTTGATAAGAGAAGGGATTAAGGGTTATGGGGAGAGGGCGGGAAGGTGGAGCTGAGTCACGACAGATCAGCCATGATCTTATTGAATGGCGGGGCAGGCTCGAAGGGCTAGATGGCCTACTCCTGCTCCTATTTCTTAAGTTCTTATGTTCTCCGTGTCTCTGAGTCTCAGGGTTTCTGTGTCTCGGTGTCCTGGTGTCTCTGAGACTCTGTGTCTCTGAGTCTCTGTTTCTCTGTGTCTCTCAGTCTCTGTGTCTCTGAGTCTCTGACTCTGTTTCTCTGTGCCTGTCTGTGTCTCTGAGTGTCTGAGTCTCGGTGTCTCTGAGTCTCGGTGTCTCTGAGACTCTGTGTCTCTGACTCTCTGTTTCTCTGTGTCTCTAAGTCTCTGTGTCTCTGAGTCTCTGAGTCTCTGACTCTCTGTTTCTCTGTGTCTCTAAGTCTCTGTGTCTCTAAGTCTCTGTGTCTCTGAGTCTCTGAGACTCTGTGTCTCTAAGTCTCTGACACTCTGTTTCTCTGTGTCTCTAAGTCTCTGTGTCTCTGAGTCTCTGAGTCTCGGTGTCTCTGAGTCTCTGAGTCTCGGTGTCTCTGAGACTCAGTGTCTCTGTGTCTGTGAGTCTCGGTGTCTCCGAGTCTCGGTGTCTCTGTTTCCCTGTGTCTCAGAGTCTCTGTGTCTCTGAGTCTCTGTGTCTCAGAGTCTCTGTGTCTCTGAGTCTCTGTGTCTCTGTGTTATTGTGTCTCCGAGTCTCGATGTCTCAGAGTCTCTGTGTCTCTGAGTCTCTGTGTCTCAGAGTCTCTGTGTCTCTGAGTCTTTGAATCTCAGAGTCTCTGTGTCTCTCTGTTATTGTTTCTCTGAGTCTCGGTGTCTCTGAGTCTCTGTGTTTCTGTGTCTCAGAGTCTCTGTGTCTCTGAGTCTCGGTGTCTGAGAGTCTCTGTGTCTCTGTGTTATTGTGTCTCCGAGTCTGTGAGTCTCTGAGTCTCTGTGTCTCCGAGTCTCGGTGTCTCTGAGTCTCTGTGTCTCCGAGTCTCGGTGTCTCTGAGTCTCTGTGTCTCTGAGTCTCGGTGTCACGGTGTCTCGAAGTCTCAGGTTTCGGTGTCTCGGTTTCCCTCGGTCTCTGTGTCTCTGATTCCCACAGGCTCTGTGTCTCCTTGTCTCAGAAACTTTGTGTCTTCGAGTCCCTGTGTCCCTGATTATTTGAATCTCTGTGTCCCTGTGTCTCTGAGTCTCTGAGTCTCTGTGTCTCTGAGTCTCTGAGTCTCTGTGTCTCTGAGTCTCTGTGTCCCTGTGTCCCTGATTATTTGAATCTCTGTGTCCCTGTGTCTCTGCGTCTCTGTGTCTCTGTGTCTCTGAGTCTCTGTGTCTCTGTGTCTCTGAGTCGCTGTGTCTCTGAGTCTCTGTGTCTCTGAGTCTCTGAGTCGCTATGTCTCTGAGTCTCTGTGTCTCTGTGTCTCTGAGTCTCTGTGTCTCTGTGTCTCTGAGTCTCTGTGTCTCTGTGCCTCTGAGTCGCTGTGTCTCTGAGTCTCTGTGTCTCTGAGTCTCTGAGTCTCTATGTCTCTGAGTCTCTGTGTCTCTGAGTCTCTGAGTCTCTGAGTCTCTGTGTCTCTGTGTCTCTGAGTCGCTGTGTCTCTGTGTCTCTGAGTCGCTGTGTCTCTGAGTCTCTGAGTCTCTGAGTCTCTGTGTCTCTGTGTCTCTGAGTCTCTGCGTCTCTGCGTCTCTGAGTCTCTGAGTCTCTGTGTCTCTGTGTCTCTGAGTCTCTGTGTCTCTGAGTCGCTGTGTCTCTGAGTCTCTGTGTCTCTGAGTCTCTGTGTCTCTGTGTCTCTGAGTCTCTGTGTCTCTGAGTCTCTGAATCTCTGTGTCTCTGAGTCTCTGAGTCTCTATGTCTCTGAGTCTCTGAATCTCTGTGTCTCTGAGTCTCTGTGTCTCTGTGTCTCTGTGTCTCTGAGTCTCTGTGTCTCTGAGTCTCTGTGTCTCTGTGTCTCTGAGTCTCTGTGTCTCTGAGTCTCTGAGTCTCTGTGTCTCTGAGTCTCTGTGTCTCTGTGTCTCTGTGCCTCTGAGTCTCTGTGTCTCTGTGTCTCTGAGTCTCTGAGTCTCTGTGCCTCTGAGTCTCTGTGTCTCTGTGCCTCTGAGTCTCTGAGTCTCTGAGTCTCCGTGTCTCTGAGTCTCTGAGTCTCTGTGTCTCTGTGTCTCTGTGTCTCTGTGTCTCTGTGTCTCTGTGCCTCTGAGTCTCTGTGTCTCTGCGTCTCTGAGTCTCTGAGTCTCTGAATCTCTGTGTCTCTGAGTCTCTGAATCTCTGTGTCTCTGAGTCTCTGTGTCTCTGAGTCTCTGTGTCCCTGTGTCTCTGAGTCTCTGAGTCTCTGAGTCTCTGAGTCTCTGAGTCTCTGAGTCTCCGTGTCTCTGAGTCTCTGAGTCTCTGAGTCTCTGTGCCTCTGAGTCTCTGTGTCTCTGTGCCTCTGAGTCTCTGAGTCTCTGAGTCTCCGTGTCTCTGAGTCTCTGAGTCTCTGTGTCTCTGTGTCTCTGTGTCTCTGTGTCTCTGTGTCTCTGTGCCTCTGAGTCTCTGTGTCTCTGTGTCTCTGAGTCTCTGTGTCTCTGAGTCTCTGAGTCTCTGAGTCTCCGTGTCTCTGAGTCTCTGAGTCTCTGAGTCTCTGTGCCTCTGAGTCTCTGTGTCTCTGTGCCTCTGAGTCTCTGAGTCTCTGAGTCTCCGTGTCTCTGAGTCTCTGAGTCTCTGTGTCTCTGTGTCTCTGTGTCTCTGTGTCTCTGTGTCTCTGTGCCTCTGAGTCTCTGTGTCTCTGTGTCTCTGTGTCTCTGTGTCTCTGTGTCCCTGAGTCCCTGTGTCTCTGAGTCTCTGTGTCTCTGAGTCTCTGAGTCTCTGAGTCTCTGAGTCTCTGAGTCTCTGAGTCTCTGTGTCTCTGAGTCTCTGAGTCTCTGAGTCTCTGAGTCTCTGAGTCTCTGTGTCTCTGTGTCTCTGTCTCTGAGTCTCTGTGTCTCTGTGTCTCTGTGTCTCTGAGTCTCTGTGTCTCTGAGTCTCTGAGTCTCTGTGTCTCTGTGTCTCTGAGTCTCTGAGTCTCTGTGTCTCTGAGTCTCTGTGTCTGAGTCTCTGAGTCTCTGTGTCTCTGAGTCTCTGAGTCTCTGTGTCTCTGTGTCTCTGTGTCTCTGTGTCTCTGAGTCTCTGAGTCTCTGTGTCTCTGAGTCTGGGTCTTGTTGGTGTTTTTCAATGTTGAGGTTGTTGTTGAAATTGTTGCTGGTTTTCAAATCTGAGATTGTTGCTGAATTTGTTTTGTTTTTAATATTTTGGTTGGTGGAAATATTGGGGTTGATTTAATTCTCAGGCTGTTGTTGCATTTGTTGGTGTTTTTCAATGTTGAAGTTGTTGTTGGATTGTTGCTGTTCTTTGCTGTTGAGGATGTTGTTGGATTTCGACCATAGAACCATAAAAAACTACAACACAAACAGGCCCTTCGGCCCACAGGTTGTGCCGATCATATCTATAACGGCTAAGCCATAGACCTATCTATAACCCCCAATCCCATTAAATCCCATATAATCATCCAAAATTCCAGATTTGTTGGTGTTTTTCAATGTTGAAGTTGTTGTTGGATTGTTGCTGTTCTTTGCTGTTGAGGATGTTGTTGCATTTGTTGGTGTTTTTCAATGTTGAGGTTGTTGTTGGATTGTTGCTGTTCTTTGCTGTTGAGGCTGTTGTTGCATTTGTTGGTGTTTTTCAATGTTGAGGTTGTTGTTGGATTGTTGCTGTTCTTTGCTGTTGAGGCTGTTGTTGCATTTGTTGGTGTTTTTCAATGTTGAGGTTGTTGTTGGATTGTTGCTGTTCTTTGATGTTGAGGATGTTGTTGCAGTTGTTGGTGTTTTTCAATGTTGAGGTTGTTGTTGGATTGTTGCTGTTCTTTGCTGTTGAGGCTGTTGTTGCATTTGTTGGTGTTTTTCAATGTTGAGGTTGTTGTTGGATTGTTGCTGTTCTTTGCTGTTGAGGCTGTTGTTGCATTTGTTGGTGTTTTTCAATGTTGAGGTTGTTGTTGGATTGTTGCTGTTCTTTGATGTTGAGGATGTTGTTGCATTTGTTGGTGTTTTTCAATGTTGAGGTTGTTGTTGGAGTGTTGCTGTTCTTTGCTGTTGAGGTTCTTGTTGAACTTTTTGGGGTTTTTTTCAATTTTTAGGTTGTTAGAATTTTTTTTCATTCTCAGGTTGTTGTTGGATTTGTTGTTTGTTCAGTTTGGGTTGTTGTTGGATTTGTTGGTGTTTTTCAATGTGGAGATGGTTGTTTGAGATGATTGTCCAAATCACATTGCCTCGCACTGTCCCAAGATGTGTTGGTTCGGTTGATTGGCCGTGACATGTTGTCCTGTCGCGAGTCAAAGTTGGATGGAATTGTTGGTGTTTTTCAATGTTTAGTTTGTTGTTGGATTTGTTGGTGTTTTTCAATGTTGAGGTTGTTGTTGGATTTGTTGGTGCTTTTCAATGTTGAGGTTGTTGTTGGATTTGTTGGTGCTTTGCAATGTTGAGGTTGTTGTTGGATTTGTTGGTGTTTGTCAATGTTGAGGTTGTTGTTGGATTTGTTGGTGTTTTTCAATGTTGAGGTTGTTGTTGGATTTGTTGGTGCTTTTCAATGTTGAGGTTGTTGTTGGATTTGTTGGTGCTTTGCAATGTTGAGGTTGTTGTTGGATTTGTTGGTGCTTTTCAATGTTGAGGTTGTTGTTGGATTTGTTGGTGTTTGTCAATGTTGAGGTTGTTGTTGGATTTGTTGGTGTTTGTCAATGTTGAGGTTGTTGTTGGATTTCAATGTTGAGCTTACAAATAACAAAGAACAGCACAGCCCGGGAAACAGGCCTTTCGGCCCAACGAGCCCCCGCCTCCATTTTAACATTATGAGTGCCCTCATCTACCCATGACCTTTGTCTACACCTATTGGGGAAGATTGAGGGGAGACTAATTTAGGGACAATTTGTTGCACCAATCAGCCTCAGAGCACGTTTTTGGGGTATGAGAGGAAACCGGAGCACCCGGAGAAAACCCCCAGAACCTAAACATTAAAAAACACCAACAAACCCAACAACAACCTCAACATTAAAACACCAACAAACCCAACAACAACCTCAACATTAAAACACCAACAAACCCAATAACAACCTCAACATTAAAACACCAACAAACCCAAAACAACCTCAACATTAAAACACCAACAAACCCAACAACAACCTCAACATTAAAACACCAACAAACCCAACAACAACCTCAACATTAAAACACCAACAAACCCAACAACAACCTCAACATTAAAACACCAACAAACCCAACAACAACCTCAACATTAAAACACCAACAAACCCAACAACAACCTCAACATTAAAACACCAACAAACCCAACAACAACCTCAACATTAAAACACCAACAAACCCAACAACAACCTCAACATTAAAACACCAACAAACCCAACAACAACCTCAACATTAAAACACCAACAAACCCAACAACAACCTCAACATTAAAAAGCACCAACAAATCCAACAACAACCTCAACATGAACAAAAACACCAACAAATTCAACAACAACCACAACATTGAAAAACACAAACAAATTCAACAACAACCATAACAGTGAAAAACATTAACAAATTCAACAATAACTTCTACGTTGAAAACAAAGCAACAAATCCAACAACATCAACATTGAAAAACACCAACACATTCAACAACCTCGAATCAAAAAAGAAAAACAAAATCAACAACCTCAACAGTTAAAAACACCAACAAATTCAACAACAACCTCAACAGTTAAAAACACCAACAAATTCAACAACAACCTCAACAGTTAAAAACACCAACAAATTCAACAACAACCTCAACCGTTGAAAACACCAACAAATCGAACAACACCAACAATGTGGCAAAATACCAACAAACTCAACAGCGACATGGCAGCACAGTGGGTAGCACTGATTCTTCACAGCTTCAGTGACCCAGGTTCGATCCCCAGCTCAGGTCACTGTCTGTGTGAAGTTCGCACATTCTCCTCGTGTCTGAGTGGGTTTCCTCTGGGTGCTGTGGTTTCCTCCCACAGTCCAAAGACGTGCGGGTTAGTTTAATTGGCCAGGCTAAATTAACTTTAGCGTCCCGAGATGTAGATGAGCGGAGAATTGGACATGTTAAAATCCCCTGAGTGTTCCAAGATGTGTATGAGAGGTGGATTGGCCAGGCTAAATTGCCTCTTAGTGTCCCAAAATGTGGAGGTTTGGTGGATTGGTCATGCTAAACTGCCCATTACTGTCCCAAGATGCGTAAGTTAGGGGGATTGGCCATGCTAAGTTGCCACTAAGTGTCCCAAGGTGTGTAGTTTAGGTGGAATGGCCGTGTTAAATTGCCCCTTAGTGTCCCAAATGGGCATGTTAGGTGGATTGACCTTGCTAAAATCATCTCGGTGTGCCAAGATGCATACGAGAAGCGTGTAGGCCAAGCGAAATTGCCTCGAGTGTCCCAAGATGTGTACAAGATGTGGATTGGCCGTGCTAAATTGCTCCTTTAGTGTTTGAAGATGTGTAGGTGGGGTGGATTGGGCCTGAGTGTCCCAAGAAGTGTAAGAGATTCGCCATGCTAAATTCCCCTTCGTGTCCCAAGGCAGAGATTGGCCATGCTAAATTCCATTAAATGTCCCAAGATGTGTGCGAGTGGTGGATTGACCATGCCAAATTTCCTCTCGCACCCCAAGATGTGAACGAGAGGAGAATTGGACATGTTAAAATCCCCTAGTGTCCCAAAATGTGTCGTTAAGGTGGATTGACCATGCTAAATAGACCATTGCTGTCCCAAGATGTGTAGGTTAGGTGGAGTGGCCACTCTAAATTGCGCCAGAGTGTCCCAAGATGTGTACGTTAAGAGGACTGGCGATGAACAATTCATTTTAGCCAACCAAGATGTGTATGAGAGGTATGTACGCAGGGCAAAATTTCCCCTAGATGGTCAGGTGTCAATAGAGATGGACAGGAGTGTATATAGATGGTCAGGTGTGAATATAGATGGTCAGGTGTGAGTATAGATGGTCAGGAGTGAGTATAGATGGTCAGGTGTGAGTATAGATGGACAGATGTGAGTATAGATGGTCAGGTGTGAATATAAATGGTCAGGTGTGAGTATAGATGGTCATGTGTGAATATAGATGGTCAGGTGTGAATATAGATGGTCACGTGTGAATATAGATGGTCAGGTGTGAATATAGATGGTCAGGTGTGAGTATAGATGGTCAGGTGTGAGTATAGATGGTCACGTGTGAATATAGATGGTCAGGTGTGAATATAGATGGTCAGGTGTGAGTATAGATGGTCAGGTGTGAGTATAGATGGTCAGGTGTGAGTATAGATGGTCAGGTTGGAATATAGACGGTCAGGTGTGAGTATAGATGGTCAGGAAGAGTACAGATGGTCAGGTGTGAATATAGATGGTCAGGTGTGAGTATAGACGGTCAGGTGTGAGTATAGATGGCCAGGTTTAAGTATAGATGGTCAGGTGTGAATATAGATGGTCAGGTGTCAGTATAGACGGTCAGGTGTGAGTATAGATGGTCAGGTGTGAGTATAGATGGCCAGGTGTGAATATAGATGGTCAGGTGTGAGTATAGATGGTCAGGGGTGAGTATAGATGGTCAGGTGTGAATATAGATGGTCAGGGGTGAGTATAGATGGTCAGGTGTGAGTATAGATGGTCAGGTGAGGGTATAGATGGTCAGGTGTGAATATAGATGGTCAGGTGTGAGTATAGATGGTCAGGTGTGAGTATAGATGGTCAGATGTGAGTATAGATGGTCAGGTGTGAATATAAATGGTCAGGTGTGAATATAGATGGTCAGGTGTGAGTATAGATGGTCAGGTGTGAATATAGATGGTCAGGTGTGAGTATAGATGGTCAGGAGTGAGTATAGATGGTCAGGTGTGAATATAGATGGTCAGGTGTGAATATAGATGGTCAGGAGTGAGTATAGATGGTCAGGTGTGAATATAGATGGTCAGGTGTGAATATAGATGGTCAGGTGTGAGTATAGATGGTCAGGTGTGAATATAGATGGTCAGGTGTGAGTATAGATGGTCAGGAGTGAGTATAGATGGTCAGGTGTGAATATAGATGGTCAGGTGTGAATATAGATGGTCAGGTGTGAGTATAGATGGTCAGGTGTGAATATAGATGGTCAGGAGTGAGTATAGATGGTCAGGTGTGAATATAGATGGTCAGGTGTGAATATAGATGGTCAGGTGTGAGTATAGATGGTCAGGTGTGAGTATAGATGGTCAGGTGTGAATATAGATGGTCAGGAGTGAGTATAGATGGTCAGGTGTGAATATAGATGGTCAGGTGTGAATATAGATGGTCAGGTGTGAGTATAGATGGTCAGGTATGAATATAGATGGTCAGGGGTGAATATAGATGGTCAGGGGTGAATATAGATGGTCAGGTGTGAGTATAGATGGTCAGGTGTGAGTATAGATGGTCAGGTGTGAGTATAGATGGTCTGGTGTGAATATAGATGGTCAGGTGTGAGTATAGATGGTCAGGTGTGAGTATAGATGGTCTGGTGTGAATATAGATGGTCAGGTGTGAGTATAGATGGTCAGGTGTGAATATAGATGGTCAGGTGTGAGTATAGATGGTCAGGTGTGAATATAGATGGTCAGGTGTGAGTATAGATGGTCGGGTGTGAATATAGATGGTCAGGTGTGAGTATAGATGGTCGGGTGTGAGTATAGATGGTCAGGTGAGACTATAGATGGTCAGGTGTGAATATAGATGGTCAGGTGTGAGTATAGATGGTCAGGTGTGAATATAGATGGTCAGGTGTGAGTATAGATGGTCAGGTGTGAATATAGATGGTCAGGTGTGTGTATAGATGGTCGGGTGTGAATATAGATGGTCAGGTGTGAGTATAGATGGTCGGGTGTGAATATAGATGGTCAGGTGTGAATATAGATGGTCAGGTGTGAGTATAGATGGTCAGGTGTGAATACAGATGGTCCGGTGTGAATATAGATGGTCAGGTGTGAGTATAGGTGGTCAGGTGTGAGTATAGATGGTCAGGGGTGAATATAGATGGTCAGGTGTGAATATAGATGGTCAGGTGTGAGTATAGATGGTCAGGTGTGAATATAGATGGTCAGGTGTGAGTATAGATGGTCAGGTGTGAGTATAGATGGTCAGCTGTGATGCCAGACGGTTAGGTGTGAGTTTCGATGGTCAGGTGAGACTATAGATGGTCAGGTGTGAATATAGATGGTCAGGTGTGAATATAGATGGTCAGGTGTGAATATAGATGGTCAGGGGTGAGTATAATGGTCATGTTTGAGTATAGATGGTCCGGTGTTAGTATAGATGGTCAGGTGTGAATATGGATGGTCAGCTGTCTGTGTAAATGGTCAGGTGTGAATATAGATGGTCAGGTGTGAATATAGATGGTCAGGGATGAATATTGACGGTCAGGTGTGAATATAGATGGTCATGTGTGAATATAGATGGTCAGGTGTGAATATAGATGGTCAGGTGCGAATATAGATGGTCGGGTGTGAATATAGATGGTCAGGGATGAATATAGATGGTCAGGTGTGAATATAGATGGTCAGGTGTGAATATAGATGGTCAGGTGTGAATATAGATGGTCATGTGTGAATATAGATGGTCAGGTGTGAATATAGATGATCAGGTGTGAATATAGATGGTCAGGTGCGAATATAGATGGTCAGGTGTGAATATAGACGGTCAGGTGTGAATATAGATGGTCAGGGATGAATATTGACGGTCAGGTGTGAATATAGATGGTCATGTGTGAATATAGATGGTCAGGTGCGAATATAGATGGTCGGGTGTGAATATAGATGGTCAGGGATGAATATAGATGGTCAGGTGTGAATATAGATGGTCAGGTGTGAATATAGATGGTCAGGTGTGAATATAGATGGTCAGGTGTGAATATAGATGGTCAGGTGTGAGTATAGATGGTCAGGTGTGAATATAGACGGTCAGGTGTGAATATAGATGGTCAGGTGTGAATATAGATGGTCAGGTGTGAATATAGATGGTCAGGTGCGAATATAGATGGTCAGGTGTGAATATAGATAGTCAGGTGTGAATATAGATGGTCAGGTGTGAATATAGATGGTCAGGTGTGAATATAGATGGTCAGGTGTGAATATAGATGGTCAGATGTGAATATAGATGGTCAGGTGTGAATATAGATGGTCAGGTGTGAATATAGATGGTCATGTGTGAATATAGATGGTCAGGTGGGAGTATAGACGGTCAGGTGTGAATGTAGATGGTCAGGTGTGAGTATAGATGGTCAGGTGTGAATATAGATGGTCAGGTGTGAGTATAGATGGTCAGGTGTGAATATAGATGGTCAGGTGTGAATATAGATGGTCAGATGTGAATATAGATGGTCAGGTGTGAATATAGATGGTCAGGTGTGAATATAGATGGTCAGGTGTGAATATAGATGGTCAGATGTGAATATAGATGGTCAGGTGTGAGTATAGATGGTCAGGTGTGAATATAGATGGTCAGATGTGAATATAGATGGTCAGGTGTGAGTATAGATGGTCAGGTGTGAATATAGATGGTCAGGGGTGAATATAGATGGTCAGGTGTGAATATAGATGGTCAGGTGTGAGTATAGATGGTCAGGGGAGAGTATAAACTGTGAGGTGTGAGTATAGATGGTCAGGTGTGAATATAGATGGTCAGGTGTGAATATAGACGGTCAGGAGTGAATATAGATGGTCAGATGTGAGTATAGATGGTCAGGTGTGAGTATAGATGGTCAGGTATGAGTATAGATGGTCAGGTGTAAATATAGATGGTCAGGTGTGAGTATAGATGGTCAGGTGTGAGTATAGATGGTCAGGTGTAAATATAGATGGTCAGGTGTGAATATAGATGGTCAGTTGTTAATAGAGATGGTCAGGGGAGAGTATAAACCGTGAGGTGTGAGTATAGATGGTCAGGTGTGAATATAGATGGTCAAGTGTGAAAATAGATGGTCAGGGGTGAGTATAGATGGCCAAGTATTAATATGGATGGTCAGCTGTTGTGTAAATGGTCAGGTGTGAATATAGATGGTCAGGTGTGAATATAGATGGTCCGGTGTCAGTATAGATGGTCCAGAGTGAGTATAGATGGTGAGCTGTGAATATAGATGGTCAGGTGTGAGTATAGATGGTCAGGTGTGAATATAGATGGTCAGGTGTGAGTATAGATGGTCAGGTGTGAATATAGATGGTCAGGTGTGAGTATAGATGGTCAGGTGTAAATATAGATGGTCAGGTGTGAGTATAGATGGTCAGGTGTGAATATAGATGGTCAGCTGTGAATATAGATGGTCAGGTGTGAATATAGATGGTCAGATGTGAGTATAGATGGTCAGGTGTGAGTATAGATGGTCAGGTATGAGTATAGATGGTCAGGTGTGAGTATAGATGGTCAGGTGTTAATAGAGATGGTCAGGGGAGAGTATAAACCGTGAGGTGTGAGTATAGATGGTCAGGTGTGAATATAGATGGTCAAGTGTGAGTATAGATGGTTAGGTGTGAATATAGATGGTCAGGTGTGAATATAGACGGTCAGGTGTGAATATAGATGGTCAGGTGTGAATATAGATGGTCAGGTGTGAATATAGATGGTCAGGTGTGAGTATAGATGGTCAGGTGTGAATATAGATGGTCAGGTGTGAATATAGATGGTCAGGTGTGAGTATAGATGGTCAGGTGTGAATATAGATGGTCAGGGGTGAGTATAGATGGTCAGGTGTGAGTATAGATGGTCAGGTGTGAATATAGATGGTCAGATGTGAGTATAGATGGTCAGGTGTGAGTATAGATGGCCAGGTGTGAATATAGATGGTCAGGTGTGAATATAGATGGTCAGGTGTGAATATAGATGGTCAGGGGTGAATATAGATGGTCAGGTGTGAATATAGATGGTCAGGGGTGAATATAGATGGTCAGGTGTGAGTATAGATGGTCAGGTGTGAATATAGATGGTCAGGTGTGAATGTAGATGGTCAGGGGTGAATATAGATGGTCAGGTGTGAATATAGATGGTCAGGGGTGAATATAGATGGTCAGGTGTGAGTATAGATGGTCAGGTGTGAATATAGATGGTCAGGTGTGAGTATAGATGGTCAGGTGTGAATATAGATGGTCAGGTGGGAATATCGATGGTCAGGAAGAGTACAGGTGGTCAGGTGTGAATATAGATGGTCAGGTGTGAGTATAGATGGTCAGGTGTGAGTATAGACGGTCAGGAGTGAATATAGATGGTCAGGAGTGAATATAGATGGTCAGGTGTGAGTATAGACGGTCAGGAGTGAATATAGATGGTCAGCTGTGAGTATAGATGGTCAGGTGTGAGTATAGATGGTCAGGTGTGAATATAGATAGTCAGGTGTGAATATAGATGGTCAGGTGTGAGTATAGATGGTCAGGTGTGAATATAGATGGTCAGGTGTGAGTATAGATGGTCAGGTGTGAATATAGATGGTCAGGGGTGAGTATAGATGGTCAGATGTGAATATAGATGGTCAGGTGTGAGTATAGATGGTCAGGTGTGAATATAGATGGTCAGGTGTGAATATAGACGGTCAGGTGTGAATATAGATGGTCAGGTGTGAGTATAGATGGTCAGGTGTGAGTATAGATGGTCAGGTGTGAATATAGATGGTCAGGTGTGAATATAGATGGTCAGGTGTGAGTATCGTTGACCAGAATTGCGATTTTCTGTCCTGTTTGTAAGTCAAACTCCCGATGTATAAATACTGGCTTCTATTTGTGTTCCAGGAGCAGTCTGGCAGTCCTTGTTTGGAACCCGTTTCTCCCACATGTCTGGTTAAAACCCAGAGCTTTGAAATAAAAACCCGCTGTATTTTGACTCACGAACAGTCTCAGAGGTAAATTTTATCAATATCCTCAGTTACTCACATTGCTTATCTATAAATTCTCTCCGACTGTCATTGTATCGAACCTGAGATCTATTTACAAATGGGAATGATCCCACATTGTTAGTGATGTCGCTGTCAGTCTCTTACTGGGGAATCTCACCCATACCAGGCTGTTGGTTTGGATAAAGTTTTAGCCCAGCCCGTCTCTCTATCACAGACCAGACTCCCCATCAACTGAGGCCCGTGTCTGTCTGGTGGTTAATACAGAAAAAGGTCCTTTTCCCACCTGACACAGAATCGTTCCTTATTAGTTTCACCGTAGCCCAGTCTCCTGGTGTCGGCAGTTTGGGAGGGTTCCTTTTCTGCCAAGCTTATCCCATCACTGTTGATGTTGTTTGGGAGAATGTTCACTCAGTCCCTCAAACTCTGCCTCTCTGTCTCCCACTCACTCTCCTCCTCCCGTTTGCCCATTACTATCCCAAGATGTGTAGGTTCGGGGGATTGGCCATGCTAAGTTGCCCCTAAGTGTCCCAAGGTGTGTAGTTTCGGTGGAATGGCCATGTTAAATTGCCCCTTAGTGTCCCAAATGTGCATGTTCGGTGGATTGGCCTTGCTAAAATCATCTTAATGATTTCTAAAATCATTGGAAAGGTGTTAACCCCATATTCCCCTGGAAAGAGTGGCTCTCTGTTGTCCTTCAGGAGAAACTGGACCCGATCGCTTCCTCCATCCATCACGGTGTTGGTTCAGCTGTTCTTCTGTCCATCCGTCCCCCCAATCCTGAACTCTGTGGGTGGTGAAATCTCTGTCTGATCCCTAAAGACTTTCCTCAAACTCTCCCCCCTGTGCAGCCAGTTCTGAGTCTACCTGGAGAGGGATTCCCCGCCTGGATATTATCCCACTGGCCAATATCGTAGCCACGGTTTGAGATGGAAATGCATCGATCAGTAATCACTAAACAGGAAGTTTTTCCCTTTTATTCCAGGGAACGATCCTGTGAAATCCATTTGCGAGCATTCCCGTGGACCCCCCTCAGCTGCTTTCACACCTTGGTCACCGAATGTTGCCCTGGGTCCACTTGTGTAGACTGAATGTTACCCCCCCCCCCACCCGTCTCCATCATCTCTCCCACCACCAACAATTCTCCCTGAAACTGACCAAATGTGTCCTCTGCAGTGTGGCCGACTCCATCTGGAATAAGGTCTGTTGTGTTGCCTCTGGAGTTATTATTTTCCCTTTCCTTCCCCGAACGCTGTCTTGTCTCTTTTTACCCCCACCCCCAGCACCCCCTATCTTCTCCAATTCTGTCCTTCCTCATCTGAGGCCTGTCCCAGTCCCTGTTTTACACCAATATTTCTTACCTCTTTGGCTGTTATCTGTGTCAGGGCCAACTCTTGTTTGAATAATTCTGTCAGTTTGGGGAGACTCAGTGAGTCTCCTCTGCACCCCCAGGATATCCTTTTCTCAAGGCAGGACACCAAAACTGTCCACAGTAACTCCAGATGTGGCCTCCCCACCACCTTATACATAACCTCGCTGCTTTTAAACTCCATCCCTCCAGCAACGAAGGACAAAATTCCAGTTTCCTTCTCCATCCCCTGCTGCAAACCAACTCCTTGAAGATTCCTGCACAAGGACGCCCAGATCCCTCTGCACAGCTGGGATTTTTTCCCATT
Organism: Prionace glauca; assembly: GCA_037974335.1. NCBI lineage: Eukaryota > Metazoa > Chordata > Chondrichthyes > Carcharhiniformes > Carcharhinidae > Prionace > Prionace glauca. The sequence continues at coordinate 87,767 of JBBMRE010000238.1, forward strand.
GAAAGAATAGTCCATCTTGCTGTTGTTCCTGCCATTTCTTGAGATGACATGGAGTGAATCAAAGTGGCTGAGGACTGATATCTGTGTTGCTGGGGCCCACTGGAGGAGGCCTGGAGGGTCATCGGCTCAGCACTCTGGCTGAAGACTATTGTAGATTAGGTGGATTGGCCAGGCTAAATTCCCCTCAGTGTCCCAAGATATGTACGAGCGGTGGATTGGCCATGATAAATGGCCCCTCAGTGTCCCAAGATGCGTACGAGAGCTGTATTGGCCAAGCTAAATTTCCTTTAGCGCCCCAAGATGTGGATGAGAATTGGACATGTTAAAATCCCTGACACGGCCTAAGATGTGTAGGTTGGGTGGATTGGTCATGCTAAATTGCTCCTTAGTGTCCCAAGCCGTGTATGAGAGATGGATTGGCTCTGCTAAATTCCCCTTAGTATTCCAAGGTGTGTACGAGGTGTGAATGATCTTGTTAAATTGCCGCTTTGTCTCCCAAGCAGTGTACAAGATGTGGATTGACCGCGCTAAATTCACTTTAGTGTTCCACAATGTGTACAAGAGGTGTATTTGCCTTGCGAAATTGTTCCTTAGTGTCCCAAGATGTGTACCAGAGCTGGATTGGCCATCCTTAGATGCTAAAGATGTGGATGAGACAATTGGACATGTTAAAATCCCATTTGTGTCCCAAGCTGTGTACAAGAGGAGGATTGGCCATGCTAAATTATCCCTTATTGCTAAATTCCCCTGAGTTTCTGAAGCTGTGTAGGTTAGGTGGATTGGCCATGGTAAATCGCACATTAGTGTCCCAAGGTGTGTACAAGAGGTGGATTAGTCATGCTAAATTTCCCATGGGTGTACAAGGATGTGTAGGATACGTGGATTGGCCGTGATAAGTGGCCCCTTAGTATCCCAAGATATTAGGTCGATTGGCCATGCTAAATTGTCACTTACTGCCCCGGACTATATACAAGAGGAGGATTGGCCATGCAAAATTACCTTATAGTGTACTGTTTAAACTCTCTGTTTAGTGTAGGGCACTGTTTAAAATCTCTGTTTAGTGTAGGGCACTGTTTAAAATCTCTGTTTAGTGTAGGGCACTGTTTAAAATCTCTGTTTAGTGTCGGGCAATGTTTAAAATCTCTGTTTAGTGTAGGGTACTGTTTAAAATCTCTGTTTAGTGTAGGGCAATGATTAAAATCTCTGTTTAGTGTAGGGCACTGTTTAAAATCTCTGTTGAGTGTAGGGCACTGTTTAAAATCTCTGTTTAGTGTAGGGCACTGTTCAAAATCTCTGTTTAGTGTAGGGCACTGTTTAAAATCTCTGTTTAGTGTAGGACACTGTTTAAAATCTCTGTTTAGTGTAGGGTACTGTTTAAAATCTCTGTTTAGTGTAGGGCACTGTTTGAAATCTCTGTTTAGTGTAGGGCACTGTTTAAAATCTCTGTTTAGTGTAGGGTACTGTTTAAAATCTCTGATTAGTGTAGGGCACTGTTTAAAAATCTCTGTTTAGTGTAGGGCACTGTTTAAAATCTCTGTTTAGTGTAGGGCACTGTTTAAAATCTCTGTTTAGTGTAGGGCACTGTTTAAAATCTCTGTTTAGTGTAGGGCACTGTTTAAAATCTCTGTTTAGTGTAGGGCACTGTTTAAAATCTCTGTTTAGTGTAGGGTACTGTTTAAAATCTCTGTTTAGTGTAGGACACTGTTTAAAATCTCTGTTTAGTGTAGGGCACTGTTTAAAATCTCTGTTTAGTGTAGGGCACTGTTTAAAATCTCTGTTTAGTGTAGGGCACTGTTTAAAATCTCTGTTTAGTATAGGGCACTGTGTAAAATCTCTGTTTAGTGTAGGGTACTGTTTAAAATCTCTGTTTAGTGTAGAGCACTGTTTAAAATCTCTGTTTAGTGTAGGGTACTGTTTAAAATCTCTGATTAGTGTAGGGCACTGTTTAAAATCTCTGTTTAGTGTAGGGTACTGTATAAAATCTCTGTTTAGTGTAGGGCACTGTTTAAAATCTCTGTTTAGTGTAGGGCACTGTTTAAAATCACTGTTTAGTGTAGGGTACTGTTTAAAATCTCTGTTTAGTGTAGGGCACTGTTTAAAATCTCTGTTTAGTGTAGGGCACTGTTTAAAATCTCTGTTTAGTGTAGGGTACTGTTTAAAATCTCAGTTTAGTGTAGGGCACTGTTTAAAATCTCTGTTTAGTGTAGGGCACTGTTTAAAATCTCTGTTTAGTGTAGAACACTGTTTAAAATCTCTGTTTAGTGTAGGGCACTGTTTAAAATCTCTGTTAAGTGTAGGACACTGTTTAAAATCTCTGTTTAGTGTAGGGTACTGTTTAAAATCTCTGTTTAGTGGAGGGAACTGTTTAAAATCTCTGTTTAGTGTAGGGCACTGTTTAAAATCTGTGTTTAGTGTAGGGCACTGTTTAAAATCTCTGTTTAGTGTAGGGTACTGTTTAAAATCTCTGTTTAGTGTAGGACACTGTTTAAAATCTGTGTTTAGTGTAGGGTACTGTTTAAAATCTCTGTTTAGTGTCGGGCACTGTTTGAAATCTCTGTTTAGTGTAGGGCACTGTTTAAAATCTCTGTTTAGTGTAGGGTACTACACTAAACAGTGTAGTACCCTCTGTAGTAATCTCTGTTTATTGTAGGGTACTGTTTAAAATCTCTGTTTAGTGTAGGACACTGTTTAAAATCTCTGTTTAGTGTAGGGTACTGTTTAAAATCTCTGTTTAGTGTAGGGTACTGTTTAAAATCTCTGTTTAGTGTAGGGTACTGTTTAAAATCTCTGTTTAGTGTAGGGCATTGTTTAAAATCTCTGTTTAGTGTAGGGTACTGTTTAAAATCTCTGTTTACTGTAGGGTACTGTTTAAAATCTTTGTTTAGTCTAGGGCACTGTTTAAAATCTCTGTTTAGTGTAGGGTACTGTTTAAAATCTCTGTTTAGTGTAGGGCACTGTTTAAAATCTCTGTTTAGTGTAGGGTACTGTTTAAAATCTCTGCTTAGTGTAGGGCACTGTTTAAAATCTCTGTTTAGTGTAGGACACTGTTTAAAATCTCTGTTTAGTGTAGGGTACTGATTAAAATCTCTGTTTAGTGTAGGGCACTGTTTAAAATCTCTGTTTAGTGTAAGGCACTGTTTAAAATATCTGTTTAGTGTAGGACACTGTTTAAAATCTCTGTTTAGTGTAGGGCACTGTTTAAAATCTCTGTTTAGTGTAGGGCACTGTTTAAAATCTCTGTTTAGTGTAAGGCACTGTTTAAAATATCTGTTTAGTGTAGGGCAATGTTTAAAATCTCTGTTTAGTGTAGGGCACTGTTTAAAATCTCTGTTTAGTGTAGGGCACTGTTTAAAATCTCTGGTTAGTGTAGGGAACTGTTTAAAATCTCTGTTTAGTGTAGGGCACTGTTTAAAATCTCTGTTTCGTGTAGGTCAATGTTTAAAATCTCTGTTGAGTGTAGGGTACTGTTTAAAATCTCTGTTTAATGTAGGGTACTGTTTAAAATCTCTGTTTAGTGTCGGGCACTGTTTAAAATCTTTGTTTAGTGTAGGGTACTGTTTAAAATCTCTGTTTAGTGTCGGGCACTGTTTAAAATCTCTGTTTAGTGTAGGTCAATGCTTAAAATCTCTGTTTAGTATAGGGCACTGTTTAAAATCTCTGTTTAGTGTAGGGCACTGTTTAAAATCTCTGTTTAGTGTAGGGTACTGTTTAAAATCTCTGTTTAGTGTACGGCACTGTTTAAAATCTCTGTTTAGTGTAGAGCACTGTTTAAAATCTCTGTTTAGTGTAGGGACTGTTTAAAATCTCTGTTTAGTGTAGGTCAATGCTTAAAATCTCTGTTTAGTATAGGGCACTGTTTAAAATCTCTGTTTAGTGTAGGGTACTGTTTAAAATCTCTGTTTAGTGTAGGGTACTGTTTAAAATCTCTGTTTAGTGTCAGGCACTGTTTAAAAACTCTGTTTAGTGTAGGGCACTGAATAAAATCTCTGTTTAGCGTTGGGCACTGTTTAAAATCTCTGTTTAGTGTAGGGCACTGTTTAAAATCTCTGTTTATTGTAGGGTACTGTTTAAAATCTCTGTTTAGTGTAGGGCACTGTTTAAAATCTCTGTTTAGTGTAGGGTACTGTTTAAAATCTCTGTTTAGTGTAGGGCACTGTTTAAAATCTCTGTTTAGTGTAGGGCACTGTTTAAAATCTCTGTTTAGTGTAGGGCACTGTTTAAAATCTCTGTTTAGTGTAGGGTACTGTTTAAAATCTTTGTTTAGTGTAGGACACTGTTTAAAATCTCTGTTTAGTGTAGGGTACTGTTTAAAATCTCTGTTTAGTTTAGGGTACTGTTTAAAATCTCTGTTTAGTGTAGGGCACTGTTTAAAATCTCTGTTTATTGTACGGCACTGTTTAAAATCTCTGTTTAGTGTAGGGCACTGTTTAAATTCTCTGTTTAGTGTAGGGCACGGTTTAAAATCTCTGTTTAGTGTCAGGCACTGTTTAAAATCTCTGTTTAGTGTCGGGCAGTGTTTAAAATCTCTGTTTAGTGTAGGGCACTGTTTAAAATCTCTGTTTAGTGTAGGGCACTGTTTAAAATCTCTGTTTAGTGTAGGGTACTGTTTAAAATCTCTGTTTAGTGTAGGGCACTGTTTAAAATCTCTGTTTAGTGTAGGGCACTGTTTAAAATCTCTGTTTAGTGTAGGGCACTGTTTAAAATCTCTGTTTAGTGTAGGGTACTGTTTAAAATCTCTGTTTAGTGTAGGGCACTGTTTAAAATCTCTGTTTAGTGTAGGGCACTGTATAAAATCTCTGTTTAGTGTAGGGCACTGTTTAAAATCTCTGTTTAGTGTAGGGCACTGTTTAAAATCTCTGTTTAGTGTAGGGTACTGTTTAAAATCTCTGTTTAGTGTAGGGCACTGTTTAAAATCTCTGTTTAGTGTTGGACACTGTTTAAAATCTCTGTTTAGTGTAGGGCACTGTTTAAAATCTTTGTTTAGTGTAGGACACTGTTTAAAATCTCTGTTTAGTGTAGGGCATTGTTTAAAATCTCTGTTTAGTGTAGGGCACTGTTTAAAATCTCTGTTTAGTGTAGGGCACTGAATAAAATCTCTGTTTAGCGTTGGGCACTGTTTAAAATCTCTGTTTAGTGTAGGGCACTGTTTAAAATCTCTGTTTAGTGTAGGGTACTGTTTAAAATCTCTGTTTAGTGTAGGGCACTGTTTAAAATCTCTGTTTATTGTAGGGTACTGTTTAAAATCTCGGTTTACTGTAGGGTACTGTTTAAAATCTCTGTTTAGTGTAGGGCACTGTTTAAAATCTCTGTTTAGTGTAGGGTACTGTTTAAAATCTCTGTTTAGTGTAGGGCACTGTTTAAAATCTCTGTTTAGTGTAGGGCACTGTTTAAAATCTCTGTTTAGTGTAGGGCACTGTTTAAAATCTCTGTTTAGTGTAGGGTACTGTTTAAAATCTCTGTTTAGTGTAGGGTACTGTTTAAAATCTCTGTTTAGTGTAGAGCACTGTTTAAAATCTCTGTTTAGTGTAGGGCACTGTTTAAAATCTCTGTTTAGTGTAGGGCACTGTTTAAAATCTCTGTTTAGTGTAGGGTACTGTTTAAAATCTCTGTTTAGTTTAGGGTACTGTTTAAAATCTCTGTTTAGTGTAGGGCACTGTTTAAAATCTCTGTTTAGTGTACGGCACTGTTTAAAATCTCTGTTTAGTGTAGGGCACTGTTTAAAATCTCTGTTTAGTGTAGGGCACTGTTTAAAATCTCTGTTTAGTGCAGGGTACTGTTTAAAATCTCTGTTTAGTGTAGGGTACTGTTTAAAATCTCTGTTTAGTGTAGGGCACTGTTTAAAATCTCTGTTTAGTGTAGGGCACTGTTTAAAATCTCTGTTTAGTGTAGGGCACTGTTTAAAATCTCTGTTTAGTGTAGGGCACTGTTTAAAATCTCTGCTTAGAGTAGGGCACTGTTTAAAACCTCTGTTTAGTGTAGGGTACTGTTTAAAATCTCTGGTTAGTGTAGGGAACTGTTTAAAATCTCTGTTAAGTGTAGGGTACTGTTTAAAATCTCTGTTTAGTGTAGGGCACTGTTTAAAATCTCTGTTTAGTGTAGGGCACTGTTTAAAATCTCTGTTAAGTGTAGGGTACTGTTTAAAATCTCTGTTTCGTGTAGGGTACTGTTTAAAATCTCTGTTTAGTGTAGGGCACTGTTTAAAATCTCTGTTTAGTGTAGGGCACTGTTTAAAATCTCTGTTTAGTGTAGGGTACTGTTTAAAATCTCTGTTTAGTGTCGGGCACTGTTTAAAATCTTTGTTTAGTGTAGGGTACTGTTTAAAATCTCTGTTTAGTGTAGGGTACTGTTTAAAATCTCTGTTTAGTGTAGAGCACTGTTTAAAATCTCTGTTTACTGTAGGGTACTGTTTAAAATCTCTGTTTAGTGTAGGGCACTGTTTAAAATCACTGTTTAGTGTAGGGTACTGTTTAAAATCTCTGTTTAGTGTCGGGCACTGTTTAAAATCTTTGTTTAGTGTAGGGTACTGTTTAAAATCTCTGTTTAGTGTAGGTCAATGCTTAAAATCTCTGTTTAGTGTAGGGCACTGTATAAAATCTCTGTTTAGTGTAGGGTACTGTTTAAAATCTCTGTTTAGTGTAGGGCACTGTTTAAAATCTCTGTTTAGTGTAGGACACTGTTTAAAATCTCTGTTTAGTGTAGGGCACTGTTTAAAATCTCTGTTTAGTGTAGGGCACTGTTTAAAATCTCTGTTTAGTGTAGGGCACTGTTTAAAATCTCAGTTTAGTGTAGGGCACTGTTTAAAATCTCTGTTTAGTGTAGAGCACTGTTTAAAATCTCTGTTTAGTGTCAGGCACTGTTTAAAATCTCTGTTTAGTGTAGGGCACTGTTTAAAATCTCTGTTTAGTGTAGGGCACTGTTTAAAATCTCTGTTTAGTGTAGGGCACTGTTTAAAATCTCTGTTTAGTGTAGGGCACTGTTTAAAATCTCTGTTTAGTGTAGGGCACTGTTTAAAATCTCTGTTTAGTGTAGAGCACTGTTTAAAATCTCTGTTTAGTGTCAGGCACTGTTTAAAATCTCTGTTTAGTGTAGGGCACTGTATAAAATCTCTGTTTAGTGTAGGGCACTGTTTAAAATCTCTGTTTAGTGTAGGGCACTGTTTAAAATCTCTGTTTAGTGTAGGGTACTGTTTAAAATCTCTGTTTAGTGTAGGGTACTGTTTAAAATCTCTGTTTAGTGTAGGGCACTGTTTAAAATCTCTGTTTAGTGTAGGGCACTGAATAAAATCTCTGTTTAGCGTTGGGCACTGTTTAAAATCTCTGTTTAGTGTAGGGCACTGTTTAAAATCTCTGTTTAGTGTAGGGTACTGTTTAAAATCTCTGTTTAGTGTAGGGTACTGTTTAAAATCTCTGTTTAGTGTAGGGTACTGTTTAAAATCTCTGTTTAGTGTAGGGCACTGTTTAAAATTTCTGTTTAGTGTAGGACACTGTTTAAAATCTCTGTTTAGTGTAGGGCACTGTTTAAAATCTTTGTTTAGTGTAGGGTACTGTTTAAAATCTCTGTTTATTGTAGGGCACTGTTTAAAATCTCTGTTTAGTGTAGGGCACTGTTTAAAATCTCTGTTTATTGTAGGGCACTGTTTAAAATCTCTGTTTAGTGTAGGGCACTGTTTAAAATCTCTGTTTAATGTAGGGCACTGTTTAAAATCTCTGTTTAGTGTAGGGTACTGTTTAAAATCTCTGTTTAGTGTAGGGCACTGTTTAAAATCTCTGTTTAGTGTAGGGCACTGTTTAAAACCTCTGTTTATTGTAGGGCACTGTTTAAAATCTCTGTTTAGTGTAGGGCACTGTTTAAAATCTCTGTTTATTGTAGGGTACTGTTTAAAATCTCGGTTTAGTGTAGGGTACTGTTTAAAATCTCTGTTTAGTGTAGGGCACTGTTTAAAATCTCTGTTTAGTGTAGGGCACTGTTTAAAATTTCTGTTTAGTGTAGGACACTGTTTAAAATCTCTGTTTAGTGTAGGGCACTGTTTAAAATCTTTGTTTAGTGTAGGGTACTGTTTAAAATCTCTGTTTATTGTAGGGCACTGTTTAAAATCTCTGTTTAGTGTAGGGCACTGTTTAAAATCTCTGTTTATTGTAGGGCACTGTTTAAAATCTCTGTTTAGTGTAGGGCACTGTTTAAAATCTCTGTTTAATGTAGGGCACTGTTTAAAATCTCTGTTTAGTGTAGGGTACTGTTTAAAATCTCTGTTTAGTGTAGGGCACTGTTTAAAATCTCTGTTTAGTGTAGGGCACTGTTTAAAATCTCTGTTTATTGTAGGGTACTGTTTAAAATCTCGGTTTAGTGTAGGGTACTGTTTAAAATCTCTGTTTAGTGTAGGGCACTGTTTAAAATCTCTGTTTAGTGTTGGGCACTGTTTAAAATCTCTGTTTAGTGTAGGGTACCGTTTAAAATCTTTGTTTAGTGTAGGGCACTGTTTAAAATCTCTGTTTAGTGTAGGGTACTGTTTAAAATCTCTGTTTAGTTTAGGGTACTGTTTAAAATCTCTGTTTAGTGTAGGGCACTGTTTAAAATCTCTGTTTAGTGTACGGCACTGTTTAAAATCTCTGTTTAGTGTAGGGCACTGTTTAAAATCTCTGTTGAGTGTAGGGCACTATTTAAAATCTCTGTTGATTGTAGGGCACTGTTTAAAATCTCTGTTTAGTGTAGGACACTGTTTAAAATCTCTGTTTAGTGTAGGGCACTGTTTAAAATCTCTGTTTAGTGTAGGGCACTGTTTAAAATCTCTGTTTAGTGTAGGGTACTGTTTAAAATCTCTGTTGAGTGTAGGGCACTGTTTAAAATCTCTGTTTAGTGTAGGGCACTGTTTAAAATCTCTGTTTAGTGTAGGGCACTGTTTAAAATCTCTGTTTAGTGTCGGGCAATGTTTAAAATCTCTGTTTAGTGGAGGGCAATGATTAAAATCTCTGTTTAGTGTAGGGCACTGTTTAAAATCTCTGTTGAGTGTAGGGCACTGTTTAAAATCTCTGTTTAGTGTAGGGCACTGTTCAAAATCTCTGTTTAGTGTAGGGCACTGTTTAAAATCTCTGTTTAGTGTAGGACACTGTTTAAAATCTCTGTTTAGTGTAGGGTACTGTTTAAAATCTCTGTTTAGTGTAGGGCACTGTTTGAAATCTCTGTTTAGTGTAGGGCACTGTTTAAAATCTCTGTTTAGTGTAGGGTACTGTTTAAAATCTCTGATTAGTGTAGGGCACTGTTTAAAAATCTCTGTTTAGTGTAGGGCACTGTTTAAAATCTCTGTTTAGTGTAGGGCACTGTTTAAAATCTCTGTTTAGTGTAGGGCACTGTTTAAAATCTCTGTTTAGTGTAGGGCACTGTTTAAAATCTCTGTTTAGTGTAGGGTACTGTTTAAAATCTCTGTTTAGTGTAGGACACTGTTTAAAATCTCTGTTTAGTGTAGGGCACTGTTTAAAATCTCTGTTTAGTGTAGGGCACTGTTTAAAATCTCTGTTTAGTGTAGGGCACTGTTTAAAATCTCTGTTTAGTATAGGGCACTGTGTAAAATCTCTGTTTAGTGTAGGGTACTGTTTAAAATCTCTGTTTAGTGTAGAGCACTGTTTAAAATCTCTGTTTAGTGTAGGGTACTGTTTAAAATCTCTGATTAGTGTAGGGCACTGTTTAAAATCTCTGTTTAGTGTAGGGTACTGTTTAAAATCTCTGTTTAGTGTAGGGCACTGTTTAAAATCTCTGTTTAGTGTAGGGCACTGTTTAAAATCACTGTTTAGTGTAGGGTACTGTTTAAAATCTCTGTTTAGTGTAGGGCACTGTTTAAAATCTCTGTTTAGTGTAGGGCACTGTTTAAAATCTCTGTTTAGTGTAGGGTACTGTTTAAAATCTCAGTTTAGTGTAGGGCACTGTTTAAAATCTCTGTTTAGTGTAGGGCACTGTTTAAAATCTCTGTTTAGTGTAGAACACTGTTTAAAATCTCTGTTTAGTGTAGGGCACTGTTTAAAATCTCTGTTAAGTGTAGGACACTGTTTAAAATCTCTGTTTAGTGTAGGGTACTGTTTAAAATCTCTGTTTAGTGGAGGGAACTGTTTAAAATGTCTGTTTAGTGTAGGGCACTGTTTAAAATCTGTGTTTAGTGTAGGGCACTGTTTAAAATCTCTGTTTAGTGTAGGGTACTGTTTAAAATCTCTGTTTAGTGTAGGACACTATTTAAAATCTGTGTTTAGTGTAGGGTACTGTTTAAAATCTCTGTTTAGTGTCGGGCACTGTTTGAAATCTCTGTTTAGTGTAGGGCACTGTTTAAAATCTCTGTTTAGTGTAGGGTACTACACTAAACAGTGTAGTACCCTCTGTAGTAATCTCTGTTTATTGTAGGGTACTGTTTAAAATCTCTGTTTAGTGTAGGACACTGTTTAAAATCTCTGTTTAGTGTAGGGTACTGTTTAAAATCTCTGTTTAGTGTAGGGTACTGTTTAAAATCTCTGTTTAGTGTAGGGTACTGTTTAAAATCTCTGTTTAGTGTAGGGCAGTGTTTAAAATCTCTGTTTAGTGTAGGGTACTGTTTAAAATCTCTGTTTACTGTAGGGTACTGTTTAAAATCTCTGTTTAGTGTAGGGTACAGTCTAAAATCTCTGTTTAGTGTAGGGTACTGTTTAAAATCTCTGTTTAGTGTAGGGTACTGTTTAAAATCTCCGTTTAGTGTAGGGCACTGTTTAAAATCTCTGTTTAGTGTAGGGTACTGTTTAAAATCACTGTTCAGTGTAGGGCACTGTTTAAAATCTCTGTTTATTGTAGGGCACTGTTTAAAATCTTTGTTTAGTCTAGGGCACTGTTTAAAATCTCTGTTTAGTGTAGGGTACTGTTTAAAATCTCTGTTTAGTGTAGGGCACTGTTTAAAATCTCTGTTTAGTGTAGGGTACTGTTTAAAATCTCTGCTTAGTGTAGGGCACTGTTTAAAATCTCTGTTTAGTGTAGGGCACTGTTTAAAATCTCTGTTTAGTGTAGGACACTGTTTAAAATCTCTGTTTAGTGTAGGGTACTGATTAAAATCTCTGTTTAGTGTAGGGCACTGTTTAAAATCTCTGTTTAGTATAAGGCACTGTTTAAAATATCTGTTTAGTGTAGGACACTGTTTAAAATCTCTGTTTAGTGTAGGGCACTGTTTAAAATCTCTGTTTAGTGTAGGGCACTGTTTAAAATCTCTGTTTAGTGTAAGGCACTGTTTAAAATATCTGTTTAGTGTAGGGCAATGTTTAAAATCTCTGTTTCGTGTAGGGTACTGTTTAAAATCTCTGGTTAGTGTAGGGAACTGTTTAAAATCTCTGTTTAGTGTAGGGCACTGTTTAAAATCTCTGTTTCGTGTAGGTCAATGTTTAAAATCTCTGTTTAGTGTAGGGTACTGTTTAAAATCTCTGTTTAATGTAGGGTACTGTTTAAAATCTCTGTTTAGTGGCGGGCACTGTTTAAAATCTTTGTTTAGTGTAGGGTACTGTTTAAAATCTCTGTTTAGTGTCGGGCACTGTTTAAAATCTCTTTTTAGTGTAGGTCAATGCTTAAAATCTCTGTTTAGTATAGGGCACTGTTTAAAATCTCTGTTTAGTGTAGGGCACTGTTTAAAATCTCTGTTTAGTGTAGGGTACTGTTTAAAATCTCTGTTTAGTGTACGGCACTGTTTAAAATCTCTGTTTAGTGTAGAGCACTGTTTAAAATCTCTGTTTAGTGTAGGGACTGTTTAAAATCTCTGTTTAGTGTAGGGTACTGTTTAAAATCTCTGTTTAGTGTAGGGTACTGTTTAAAATCTCTGTTTAGTGTCAGGCACTGTTTAAAAACTCTGTTTAGTGTAGGGCACTGAATAAAATCTCTGTTTAGCGTTGGGCACTGTTTAAAATCTCTGTTTAGTGTAGGGCACTGTTTAAAATCTCTGTTTATTGTAGGGTACTGTTTAAAATCTCTGTTTATTGTAGGGTACTGTTTAAAATCTCTGTTTAGTGTAGGGCACTGTTTAAAATCTCTGTTTAGTGTAGGGTACTGTTTAAAATCTCTGTTTAGTGTAGGGCACTGTTTAAAATCTCTGTTTAGTGTAGGGCACTGTTTAAAATCTCTGTTTAGTGTAGGGCACTGTTTAAAATCTCTGTTTAGTGTAGGGTACTGTTTAAAATCTTTGTTTAGTGTAGGACACTGTTTAAAATCTCTGTTTAGTGTAGGGTACTGTTTAAAATCTCTGTTTAGTTTAGGGTACTGTTTAAAATCTCTGTTTAGTGTAGGGCACTGTTTAAAATCTCTGTTTAGTGTACGGCACTGTTTAAAATCTCTGTTTAGTGTAGGGCACGGTTTAAAATCTCTGTTTAGTGTCAGGCACTGTTTAAAATCTCTGTTTAGTGTCGGGCAGTGTTTAAAATCTCTGTTTAGTGTAGGGCACTGTTTAAAATCTTTGTTTAGTGTAGGGCACTGTTTAAAATCTCTGTTTAGTGTAGGGCACTGTTTAAAATCTCTGTTTAGTGTAGGGTACTGTTTAAAATCTCTGTTTAGTGTAGGGCACTGTTTAAAATCTCTGTTTAGTGTAGGGCACTGTTTAAAATCTCTGTTTAGTGTAGGGTACTGTTTAAAATCTCTGTTTAGTGTAGGGCACTGTTTAAAATCTCTGTTTAGTGTAGGGCACTGTTTAAAATCTCTGTTTAGTGTAGGGTACTGTTTAAAATCTCTGTTTAGTGTAGGGTACTGTTTAAAATCTCTGTTTAGTGTAGGGCACTGTTTAAAATCTCTGTTTAGTGTAGGGCACTGTTTAAAATCTCTGTTTAGTGTAGGGTACTGTTTAAAATCTCTGTTTAGTGTAGGGCACTGTTTAAAATCTCTGTTTAGTGTAGGGCACTGTATAAAATCTCTGTTTAGTGTAGGGCACTGTTTAAAATCTCTGTTTAGTGTAGGGCACTGTTTAAAATCTCTGTTTAGTGTAGGGTACTGTTTAAAATCTCTGTTTAGTGTAGGGCACTGTTTAAAATCTCTGTTTAGTGTTGGACACTGTTTAAAATCTCTGTTTAGTGTAGGGCACTGTTTAAAATCTTTGTTTAGTGTAGGACACTGTTTAAAATCTCTGTTTAGTGTAGGGCATTGTTTAAAATCTCTGTTTAGTGTAGGGCACTGTTTAAAATCTCTGTTTAGTGTAGGGCACTGAATAAAATCTCTGTTTAGCGTTGGGCACTGTTTAAAATCTCTGTTTAGTGTAGGGCACTGTTTAAAATCTCTGTTTAGTGTAGGGTACTGTTTAAAATCTCTGTTTAGTGTAGGGCACTGTTTAAAATCTCTGTTTATTGTAGGGTACTGTTTAAAATCTCGGTTTAGTGTAGGGTACTGTTTAAAATCTCTGTTTAGTGTAGGGCACTGTTTAAAATCTCTGTTTAGTGTTGGGCACTGTTTAAAATCTCTGTTTAGTGTAGGGTACTGTTTAAAATCTTTGTTTAGTGTAGGGCACTGTTTAAAATCTCTGTTTAGTGTAGGGCACTGTTTAAAATCTCTGTTTAGTGTAGGGCACTGTTTAAAATCTCTGTTTAGTGTAGGGTACTGTTTAAAATCTCTGTTTAGTGTAGGGTACTGTTTAAAATCTCTGTTTAGTGTAGAGCACTGTTTAAAATCTCTGTTTAGTGTAGGGCACTGTTTAAAATCTCTGTTTAGTGTAGGGCACTGTTTAAAATCTCTGTTTAGTGTAGGGTACTGTTTAAAATCTCTGTTTAGTTTAGGGTACTGTTTAAAATCTCTGTTTAGTGTAGGGCACTGTTTAAAATCTCTGTTTAGTGTACGGCACTGTTTAAAATCTCTGTTTAGTGTAGGGCACTGTTTAAAATCTCTGTTGAGTGTAGGGCACTGTTTAAAATCTCTGTTGAGTGTAGGGCACTGTTTAAAATCTCTGTTTAGTGTAGGACACTGTTTAAAATCTCTGTTTAGTGTAGGGCACTGTTTAAAATCTCTGTTTAGTGTAGGGCACTGTTTAAAATCTCTGTTTAGTGTAGGGTACTGTTTAAAATCTCTGTTGAGTGTAGGGCACTGTTTAAAATCTCCGTTTAGTGTAGGGCACTGTTTAAAATCTCTGTTTAGTGTAGGGTACTGTTTAAAATCTCTGTTGAGTGTAGGGCACTGTTTAAAATCTCTGTTTAGTGTAGGGCACTGTTTAAAATCTCTGTTTAGTGTAGGGCACTGTTTAAAATCTCTGTTTAGTGTAGGGTACCGTTTAAAATCTCTGTTTAGTGTCGGGCAATGTTTAAAATCTCTGTTTAGTGGAGGGCAATGATTAAAATCTCTGTTTAGTGTAGGGCACTGTTTAAAATCTCTGTTGAGTGTAGGGCACTGTTTAAAATCTCTGTTTAGTGTAGGGCACTGTTTAAAATCTCTGTTTAGTGTAGGGTACTGTTTAAAATCTCTGTTTAGTGTAGGGCACTGTTTAAAATCTCTGTTTAGTGTAGGGCACTGTTTAAAATTGCTGTTTAGTGTAGGGCACTGTTTAAAATCTCTGTTTAGTGTAGGGTACTGTTTAAAATCTCTGTTTAGTGTAGGGCACTGTTTAAAATCTCTGTTTAGTGTAGGGCACTGTTTAAAATCTCTGTTTAGTGTAGGGTACTGTTTAAAATCTCTGTTTAGTGTAGGGTACTGTTTAAAATCTCTGTTTAGTCTAGGGTACTGTTTGAAATCTCAGTTTAGTGTAGGGCACTGTTTAAAATCTCTGTTTAGTGTAGAGCACTGTTTAAAATCTCTGTTTAGTGTAGGGTACTGTTTAAAATCTCTGTTTAGTGTAGGGTACTGTTTAAAATCTCTGTTTAGTGTAGGGCACTGTTTAAAATCTCTGTTTAGTGTAGGGCACTGTTTAAAATCTCTGTTTAGTGTAGGGCACTGTTTAAAATCTCTGTTTAGTCTAGGGTACTGTTTAAAATCTCAGTTTAGTGTAGGGCACTGTTTAAAATCTCTGTTTAGTGTAGGGTACTGTTTAAAATCTCTGTTTAGTGTAGGGCACTGTTTAAAATCTCTGTTTAGTGTAGGGTACTGTTTAAAATCTCTGTTTAGTGTAGGGCACTGTTTAAAATCTCTGTTTAGTGTAGGGTACTGTTTAAAATCTCTGTTTAGTGTAGGGTACTGTTTAAAATCTCTGTTTAGTGTAGAACACTGTTTAAAATCTCTGTTTAGTGTAGGGTACTGTTTAAAATCTCTGTTTAGTGTAGGGTACTGTTTAAAATCTCTGTTTAGTGTAGGGTACTGTTTAAAATCTCTGTTTAGTCTAGGGTACTGTTTAAAATCTCTGTTTAGTGGAGGGAACTGTTTAAAATCTCTGTTTACTGTAAGGTACTGTTTAATATCTCTGTTTAGTGTAGGACACTGTTTAAAATCTCTGTTTAGTGTAGGGTACTGTTTAAAATCTCTGTTTAGTGTAGGGTACTGTTTAAAATCTCTGTTTAGTTTTGGGTACTGTTTAAAATCTCTGTTTAGTGTCGGGCACTGTTTGAAATCTCTGTTTAGTGTAGGGCAATGTTTAAAATCTCTGTTTAGTGTAGGGTACTACACTAAACAGTGTAGTACCCTCTGTAGTAATCTCTGTTTATTGTAGGGTACTGTTTAAAATCTCTGTTTAGTGTAGGGTACTGTTTAAAATCTCTGTTTAGTGTCGGGCACTGTTTAAAATCTCTGTTTAGTGTAGGGCACTGTTTAAAATCTCAGTTTAGTGTAGGGCAATGTTTAAAATCTCTGTTTAGTGTAGGGCACTGTTTCAAATCTCTGTTTAGTCTAGGGCACTGTTTAAAATCTCTGTTAAGTGTAGGGCACTGTTTAAAATCTCTGTTTAGTGTAGGGTACTGTTTAAAATCTTTGTTTAGTCTAGGGCACTGTTTAAAATCTCTGTTTAGTGTAGGGTACTGTTTAAAATCTCTGTTTAGTGTAGGGCACTGTTTAAAATCTCTGTTTAGTGTAGGGCACTGTTTAAAATCTCTATTTAGTGTAGGGTACTGTTTAAAATCTCTGTTTAGTGTAGGGCACTGTTTAAAATCTCCGTTTAGTGTAGGGCACTGTTTAAAATCCCTGTTTAGTGTAGGGCACTGTTTAAAATCTCTGTTTAGTGTAGGACACTGTTTAAAATCTCTGTTTAGTGTAGGGCACTGTTTAAAATCTCTGTTTAGTGTAGGGCACTGTTTAAAATCTCTGTTTAGTGTAAGGCACTGTTTAAAATATCTGTTTAGTGTAGGACACTGTTTAAAATCTCTGTTTAGTGTAGGGCACTGTTTAAAATCTCTGTTTAGTGTAGGGCACTGTTTAAAATCTCTGTTTAGTGTAAGGCACTGTTTAAAATCTCTGTTTAGTGTAGGGTACTGTTTAAAATCTCTGTTGAGTGTAGGGCACTGTTTAAAATCTCCGTTTAGTGTAGGGCACTGTTTAAAATCTCTGTTTAGTGTAGGGTACTGTTTAAAATCTCTGTTGAGTGTAGGGCACTGTTTAAAATCTCTGTTTAGTGTAGGGCACTGTTTAAAATCTCTGTTTAGTGTAGGGCACTGTTTAAAATCTCTGTTTAGTGTAGGGTACCGTTTAAAATCTCTGTTTAGTGTCGGGCAATGTTTAAAATCTCTGTTTAGTGGAGGGCAATGATTAAAATCTCTGTTTAGTGTAGGGCACTGTTTAAAATCTCTGTTGAGTGTAGGGCACTGTTTAAAATCTCTGTTTAGTGTAGGGCACTGTTTAAAATCTCTGTTTAGTGTAGGGTACTGTTTAAAATCTCTGTTTAGTGTAGGGCACTGTTTAAAATCTCTGTTTAGTGTAGGGCACTGTTTAAAATTGCTGTTTAGTGTAGGGCACTGTTTAAAATCTCTGTTTAGTGTAGGGTACTGTTTAAAATCTCTGTTTAGTGTAGGGCACTGTTTAAAATCTCTGTTTAGTGTAGGGCACTGTTTAAAATCTCTGTTTAGTGTAGGGTACTGTTTAAAATCTCTGTTTAGTGTAGGGTACTGTTTAAAATCTCTGTTTAGTCTAGGGTACTGTTTGAAATCTCAGTTTAGTGTAGGGCACTGTTTAAAATCTCTGTTTAGTGTAGAGCACTGTTTAAAATCTCTGTTTAGTGTAGGGTACTGTTTAAAATCTCTGTTTAGTGTAGGGTACTGTTTAAAATCTCTGTTTAGTGTAGGGCACTGTTTAAAATCTCTGTTTAGTGTAGGGCACTGTTTAAAATCTCTGTTTAGTGTAGGGCACTGTTTAAAATCTCTGTTTAGTCTAGGGTACTGTTTAAAATCTCAGTTTAGTGTAGGGCACTGTTTAAAATCTCTGTTTAGTGTAGGGTACTGTTTAAAATCTCTGTTTAGTGTAGGGCACTGTTTAAAATCTCTGTTTAGTGTAGGGTACTGTTTAAAATCTCTGTTTAGTGTAGGGCACTGTTTAAAATCTCTGTTTAGTGTAGGGTACTGTTTAAAATCTCTGTTTAGTGTAGGGTACTGTTTAAAATCTCTGTTTAGTGTAGGGTACTGTTTAAAATCTCTGTTTAGTCTAGGGTACTGTTTAAAATCTCTGTTTAGTGGAGGGAATTGTTTAAAATCTCTGTTTACTGTAAGGTACTGTTTAATATCTCTGTTTAGTGTAGGACACTGTTTAAAATCTCTGTTTAGTGTAGGGTACTGTTTAAAATCTCTGTTTAGTGTAGGGTACTGTTTAAAATCTCTGTTTAGTTTTGGGTACTGTTTAAAATCTCTGTTTAGTGTCGGGCACTGTTTGAAATCTCTGTTTAGTGTAGGGCAATGTTTAAAATCTCTGTTTAGTGTAGGGTACTACACTAAACAGTGTAGTACCCTCTGTAGTAATCTCTGTTTATTGTAGGGTACTGTTTAAAATCTCTGTTTAGTGTAGGGTACTGTTTAAAATCTCTGTTTAGTGTCGGGCACTGTTTAAAATCTCTGTTTAGTGTAGGGCACTGTTTAAAATCTCAGTTTAGTGTAGGGCAATGTTTAAAATCTCTGTTTAGTGTAGGGCACTGTTTCAAATCTCTGTTTAGTCTAGGGCACTGTTTAAAATCTCTGTTAAGTGTAGGGCACTGTTTAAAATCTCTGTTTAGTGTAGGGTACTGTTTAAAATCTTTGTTTAGTCTAGGGCACTGTTTAAAATCTCTGTTTAGTGTAGGGTACTGTTTAAAATCTCTGTTTAGTGTAGGGCACTGTTTAAAATCTCTGTTTAGTGTAGGGCACTGTTTAAAATCTCTATTTAGTGTAGGGTACTGTTTAAAATCTCTGTTTAGTGTAGGGCACTGTTTAAAATCTCCGTTTAGTGTAGGGCACTGTTTAAAATCCCTGTTTAGTGTAGGGCACTGTTTAAAATCTCTGTTTAGTGTAGGACACTGTTTAAAATCTCTGTTTAGTGTAGGGCACTGTTTAAAATCTCTGTTTAGTGTAGGGCACTGTTTAAAATCTCTGTTTAGTGTAAGGCACTGTTTAAAATATCTGTTTAGTGTAGGACACTGTTTAAAATCTCTGTTTAGTGTAGGGCACTGTTTAAAATCTCTGTTTAGTGTAGGGCACTGTTTAAAATCTCTGTTTAGTGTAAGGCACTGTTTAAAATATCTGTTTAGTGTTGGGTACTGTTTAAAATCTCTGTTTAGTGTAGGGCACTGTTTAAAACCTCTGTTTAGTGTAGGGTACTGTTTAAAATCTCTGGTTAGTGTAGGGAACTGTTTAAAATCTCTGTTTAGTGTAGGGCACTGTTTAAAATCTCTGTTTAGTGTAGGGCACTGTTTAAAATCTCTGTTTAGTGTAGGGCACTGTTTAAAATCTCTGTTTAGTGTAGGGCACTGTTTAAAATCTGTGTTTAGTGTAGGGCACTGTTTAAAATCTGTGTTTATTGTAGGGGACTGTTTAAAATCTCTGTTTAGTGTAGGGCACTGTTTAAAACCTCTGTTTAGTGTAGGGCACTGTTTAAAATCTCTGTTTAGTGTAGGGCACTGTTTAAAATCTCTGTTTAGTGTAGGGCACTGTTTAAAATCTCTGTTTAGTGTAGGGCACTGTTTAAAATCTCTGTTTAGTGTAGGGTACTGTTTAAAATCTCTGTTTAATGTAGGGTACTGTTTAAAATCTCTGTTTAGTGTAGGGCACTGTTTAAAATCTCTGTTTAGTGTAGGGCACTGTTTAAAATCTCTGTTTAGTGTAGGGCACTGTTTAAAATCTCTGTTTAGTGTAGGGCACTGTTTAAAATCTCTGTTTAGTGTAGGGCACTGTTTAAAATCTGTGTTTAGTGTAGGGCACTGTTTAAAATCTCTGTTTAGTGTAGGGTACTGTTTAAAATCTCTGTTTAATGTAGGGCACTGTTTAAAATCTCTGTTTAGTGTAGGGCACTGTTTAAAATCTCTGTTTTGTGTAGGGCACTGTTTAAAATCTCTGTTTAGTGTAGGGTACTGTTTAAAATCTCTGTTTAGTGTAGGGTACTGTTTAAAATCTCTGTTTAGTGTAGGGCACTGTTTAAAATCTCTGTTTAGTGTAGGGTACTGTTTAAAATCTCTGTTTAGTGTAGGGCACTGTTTAAAATCTCTGTTTAGTGTAGGGCACTGTTTGAAATCTCTGTTTAGTGTAAGGCACTGTTTAAAATCTCGGTTTAGTGTAGGGTACTGTTTAAAATCTCTGTTTAGTGTTGGGTACTGTTTAAAATCTCTGTTTAGTGTAGGGCACTGTTTAAAACCTCTGTTTAGTGTAGGGTACTGTTTAAAATCTCTGGTTAGTGTAGGGTACTGTTTAAAATCTCTGTTTAGTGTAGGGAACTGTTTAAAATCTCTGTTTAGTGTAGGGCACTGTTTAAAATCTCTGTTTCGTGTAGGGTACTGTTTAAAATCTCTGTTTAATGTAGGGTACTGTTTAAAATCTCTGTTTAGTGTCAGGCACTGTTTAAAATCTCTGTTTAGTGTAGGGTACTGTTTAAAATCTCTGTTTAGTGTAGGGCACTGTTTAAAATCTCTGTTTAGTGTAGGGCACTGTTTAAAATCTCTGTTTAGTGTAGGGTACTGTTTAAAATCTCTGTTTAGTGTAGGGTACTGTTTAAAATCTCTGTTTAGTGTTGGGTACTGTTTAAAATCTCTGTTTAGTGTCGAGCACTGTTTAAAATCTCTGTTTAGTGTAGGACACTGTTTAAAATCTCTGTTTAGTGTAGGGCACTGTTTAAAATCTCTGTTTAGTGTAGGGCACTGTTTAAAATCTCTGTTTAGTGTAGGGCATTGTTTAAAATCTCTGTTTAGTGTAGGGCACTGTTTAAAATCTCTGTTTAGTGTAGGGTACTGTTTAAAATCTCTGTTTAGTGTAGGGCACTGTTTAAAATCTTTGTTTAGTGTCAGGCACTGTTTAAAAACTCTGTTTAGTGTAGGGCACTGAATAAAATCTCTGTTTAGCGTTGGGCACTGTTTAAAATCTCTGTTTAGTGTAGGGCACTGTTTAAAATCTCTGTTTAGTGTAGGGTACTGTTTAAAATCTCTGTTTAGTGTAGGGCACTGTTTAAAATCTCTGTTTAGTGTAGGGTACTGTTTAAAATCTCTGTTTATTGTAGGGTACTGTTTAAAATCTCTGTTTAGTGTAGGGCACTGTTTAAAATCTCTGTTTAGTGTAGGGCACTGTTTAAAATCTCTGTTTAGTGTAGGGCACTGTTTAAAATCTCTGTTTAGTGTAGGGTACTGTTTAAAATCTTTGTTTAGTGTAGGACACTGTTTAAAATCTCTGTTTAGTGTAGGGTACTGTTTAAAATCTCTGTTTAGTTTAGGGTACTGTTTAAAATCTCTGTTTAGTGTAGGGCACTGTTTAAAATCTCTGTTTAGTGTACGGCACTGTTTAAAATCTCTGTTTAGTGTAGGGCACGGTTTAAAATCTCTGTTTAGTGTCAGGCACTGTTTAAAATCTCTGTTTAGTGTCGGGCAGTGTTTAAAATCTCTGTTTAGTGTAGGGCACTGTTTAAAATCTCTGTTTAGTGTAGGGCACTGTTTAAAATCTCTGTTTAGTGTAGGGCACTGTTTAAAATCTCTGTTTAGTGTAGGGCACTGTTTAAAATCTCTGTTTAATGTATGGCACTGTTTAAAATCTCTGTTTAGTGTCAGGCACTGTTTAAAATCTCTGTTTAGTGTCGGGCAGTGTTTAAAATCTCTGTTTAGTGTAGGGCACTGTTTAAAATCTCTGTTTAGTGTAGGGTACTGTTTAAAATCTCTGTTTAGTGTAGGGTACTGTTTAAAATATCTGTTTAGTGTAGGGCACTGTTTAAAATCTCTGTTTAGTGTAGGGCACTGTTTAAAATCTCTGTTTAGTGTAGGGCACTGTTTAAAATCTCTGTTTAGTGTAGGGCACTGTTTAAAATCTCTGTTTAGTGTAGGGCACTGTTTAAAATCTCTGTTTAGTGTAGGGTACTGTTTAAAATATCTGTTTAGTGTAGGGCAATGTTTAAAATCTCTGTTTAGTGTAGGGTACTATTTAAAATCTCTGGTTAGTGTAGGGAACTGTTTAAAATCTCTGTTTAGTGTAGGGCACTGTTTAAAATCTCTGTTTCGTGTAGGTCAATGTTTAAAATCTCTGTTTAGTGTAGGGTACTGTTTAAAATCTCTGTTTAATGTAGGGTACTGTTTAAAATCTCTGTTTAGTGTCGGGCACTGTTTAAAATCTCTGTTTAGTGTAGGTCAATGCTTAAAATCTCTGTTTAGTATAGGGCACTGTTTAAAATCTCTGTTTAGTGTAGGGCACTGTTTAAAATCTCTGTTTAGTGTAGGGTACTGTTTAAAATCTCTGTTTAGTGTACGGCACTGTTTAAAATCTCTGTTTAGTGTAGAGCACTGTTTAAAATCTCTGTTTAGTGTAGGGACTGTTTAAAATCTCTGTTTAGTGTAGGTCAATGCTTAAAATCTCTGTTTAGTATAGGGCACTGTTTAAAATCTCTGTTTAGTGTAGGGTACTGTTTAAAATCTCTGTTTAGTGTAGGGTACTGTTTAAAATCTCTGTTTAGTGTCAGGCACTGTTTAAAAACTCTGTTTAGTGTAGGGCACTGAATAAAATCTCTGTTTAGCGTTGGGCACTGTTTAAAATCTCTGTTTAGTGTAGGGCACTGTTTAAAATCTCTGTTTATTGTAGGGTACTGTTTAAAATCTCTGTTTATTGTAGGGTACTGTTTAAAATCTCTGTTTAGTGTAGGGCACTGTTTAAAATCTCTGTTTAGTGTAGGGTACTGTTTAAAATCTCTGTTTAGTGTAGGGCACTGTTTAAAATCTCTGTTTAGTGTAGGGCACTGTTTAAAATCTCTGTTTAGTGTAGGGCACTGTTTAAAATCTCTGTTTAGTGTAGGGCACTGTTTAAAATCTCTGTTTAGTGTAGGGTACTGTTTAAAATCTTTGTTTAGTGTAGGACACTGTTTAAAATCTCTGTTTAGTGTAGGGTACTGTTTAAAATCTCTGTTTAGTTTAGGGTACTGTTTAAAATCTCTGTTTAGTGTAGGGCACTGTTTAAAATCTCTGTTTAGTGTACGGCACTGTTTAAAATCTCTGTTTAGTGTAGGGCACGGTTTAAAATCTCTGTTTAGTGTCAGGCACTGTTTAAAATCTCTGTTTAGCGTCGGGCAGTGTTTAAAATCTCTGTTTAGTGTAGGGCACTGTTTAAAATCTCTGTTTAGTGTAGGGCACTGTTTAAAATCTCTGTTTAGTGTAGGGCACTGTTTAAAATCTCTGTTTAGTGTAGGGTACTGTTTAAAATCTCTGTTTAGTGTAGGGCACTGTTTAAAATCTCTGTTTAGTGTAGGGCACTGTTTAAAATCTCTGTTTAGTGTAGGGTACTGTTTAAAATCTCTGTTTAGTGTAGGGCACTGTTTAAAATCTCTGTTTAGTGTAGGGCACTGTTTAAAATCTCTGTTTAGTGTAGGGTACTGTTTAAAATCTCTGTTTAGTGTAGGGTACTGTTTAAAATCTCTGTTTAGTGTAGGGCACTGTTTAAAATCTCTGTTTAGTGTAGGGCACTGTTTAAAATCTCTGTTTAGTGTAGGGTACTGTTTAAAATCTCTGTTTAGTGTAGGGCACTGTTTAAAATCTCTGTTTAGTGTAGGGCACTGTATAAAATCTCTGTTTAGTGTAGGGCACTGTTTAAAATCTCTGTTTAGTGTAGGGCACTGTTTAAAATCTCTGTTTAGTGTAGGGTACTGTTTAAAATCTCTGTTTAGTGTAGGGCACTGTTTAAAATCTCTGTTTAGTGTTGGACACTGTTTAAAATCTCTGTTTAGTGTAGGGCACTGTTTAAAATCTTTGTTTAGTGTAGGACACTGTTTAAAATCTCTGTTTAGTGTAGGGCATTGTTTAAAATCTCTGTTTAGTGTAGGGCACTGTTTAAAATCTCTGTTTAGTGTAGGGCACTGAATAAAATCTCTGTTTAGCGTTGGGCACTGTTTAAAATCTCTGTTTAGTGTAGGGCACTGTTTAAAATCTCTGTTTAGTGTAGGGTACTGTTTAAAATCTCTGTTTAGTGTAGGGCACTGTTTAAAATCTCTGTTTATTGTAGGGTACTGTTTAAAATCTCGGTTTAGTGTAGGGTACTGTTTAAAATCTCTGTTTAGTGTAGGGCACTGTTTAAAATCTCTGTTTAGTGTTGGGCACTGTTTAAAATCTCTGTTTAGTGTAGGGTACTGTTTAAAATCTTTGTTTAGTGTAGGGCACTGTTTAAAATCTCTGTTTAGTGTAGGGCACTGTTTAAAATCTCTGTTTAGTGTAGGGCACTGTTTAAAATCTCTGTTTAGTGTAGGGTACTGTTTAAAATCTCTGTTTAGTGTAGGGTACTGTTTAAAATCTCTGTTTAGTGTAGAGCACTGTTTAAAATCTCTGTTTAGTGTAGGGCACTGTTTAAAATCTCTGTTTAGTGCAGGGCACTGTTTAAAATCTCTGTTTAGTGTAGGGTACTGTTTAAAATCTCTGTTTAGTTTAGGGTACTGTTTAAAATCTCTGTTTAGTGTAGGGCACTGTTTAAAATCTCTGTTTAGTGTACGGCACTGTTTAAAATCTCTGTTTAGTGTAGGGCACTGTTTAAAATCTCTGTTGAGTGTAGGGCACTGTTTAAAATCTCTGTTGAGTGTAGGGCACTGTTTAAAATCTCTGTTTAGTGTAGGACACTGTTTAAAATCTCTGTTTAGTGTAGGGCACTGTTT
Source organism: Prionace glauca (assembly GCA_037974335.1). NCBI lineage: Eukaryota > Metazoa > Chordata > Chondrichthyes > Carcharhiniformes > Carcharhinidae > Prionace > Prionace glauca. The sequence goes on from JBBMRE010000238.1 coordinate 111,914, forward strand.
AAAATCTCTGTTTAGTGTAGGGCACTGTTTAAAATCTCGGTTTAGTGTAGGGTACTGTTTAAAATCTCTGTTGAGTGTAGGGCACTGTTTAAAATCTCCGTTTAGTGTAGGGCACTGTTTAAAATCTCTGTTTAGTGTAGGGTACTGTTTAAAATCTCTGTTGAGTGTAGGGCACTGTTTAAAATCTCTGTTTAGTGTAGGGCACTGTTTAAAATCTCTGTTTAGTGTAGGGCACTGTTTAAAATCTCTGTTTAGTGTAGGGTACCGTTTAAAATCTCTGTTTAGTGTCGGGCAATGTTTAAAATCTCTGTTTAGTGGAGGGCAATGATTAAAATCTCTGTTTAGTGTAGGGCACTGTTTAAAATCTCTGTTGAGTGTAGGGCACTGTTTAAAATCTCTGTTTAGTGTAGGGCACTGTTTAAAATCTCTGTTTAGTGTAGGGTACTGTTTAAAATCTCTGTTTAGTGTAGGGCACTGTTTAAAATCTCTGTTTAGTGTAGGGCACTGTTTAAAATTGCTGTTTAGTGTAGGGCACTGTTTAAAATCTCTGTTTAGTGTAGGGTACTGTTTAAAATCTCTGTTTAGTGTAGGGCACTGTTTAAAATCTCTGTTTAGTGTAGGGCACTGTTTAAAATCTCTGTTTAGTGTAGGGCACTGTTTAAAATCTCTGTTTAGTGTAGGGCACTGTTTAAAATCTCTGTTTAGTGTAGGGTACTGTTTAAAATCTCTGTTTAGTGTAGGGTACTGTTTAAAATCTCTGTTTAGTCTAGGGTACTGTTTAAAATCTCAGTTTAGTGTAGGGCACTGTTTAAAATCTCTGTTTAGTGTAGAGCACTGTTTAAAATCTCTGTTTAGTGTAGGGTACTGTTTAAAATCTCTGTTTAGTATAGGGTACTGTTTAAAATCTCTGTTTAGTGTAGGACACTGTTTAAAATCTCTGTTTAGTGTAGGGTACTGTTTAAAATCTCTGTTTAGTGTAGGGTACTGTTTAAAATCTCTGTTTAGTGTAGGGCACTGTTTAAAATCTCTGTTTAGTGTAGGGTACTGTTTAAAATCTCTGTTTAGTGCAGGGCACTGTTTAAAATCACTGTTTAGTGTAGGGCACTGTTTAATATCTCTGTTTAGTGTAGGGTACTGTTTAAAATCTCTGTTTAGTGTAGGACACTGTTTAAAATCTCTGTTTAGTGTAGGGTACTGTTTAAAATCTCTGTTTAGTGTAGAGTACTGTTTAAAATCTCTGTTTAGTGTAGGACACTGTTTAAAATCTCTGTTTAGTGTAGGGCACTGTTTAAAATCTCTGTTTAGTGTAGGGCACTGTTTAAAATCTCTGTTTAGTGTAGGGCACTGTTTAAAATCTCTGTTTAGTGTAGAACACTGTTTAAAATCTCTGTTTAGTGTAGGGTACTGTTTAAAATCTCTGTTTAGTGTAGGGTACTGTTTAAAATCTCTGTTTAGTCTAAGGTACTGTTTAAAATCTCTGTTTAGTCTAGGGTACTGTTTAAAATCTCTGTTTAGTGGAGGGAACTGTTTAAAATCTCTGTTTACTGTAAGGTACTGTTTAAAATCTCTGTTTAGTGTAGGACACTGTTTAAAATCTCTGTTTAGTGTAGGGTACTGTTTAAAATCTCTGTTTAGTGTAGGGTACTGTTTAAAATCTCTGTTTAGTTTTGGGTACTGTTTAAAATCTCTGTTTAGTGTCGGGCACTGTTTGAAATCTCTGTTTAGTGTAGGGCACTGTTTAAAATCTCTGTTTAGTACTACAGAGGGCACTAAACAGTGTAGTACCCTCTGTAGTAATCTCTGTTTATTGTAGGGTACTGTTTAAAATCTCTGTTTAGTGTAGGGTACTGTTTAAAATCTCTGTTTAGTGTCGGGCACTGTTTAAAATCTCTGTTTAGTGTAGGGCACTGTTTAAAATCTCTGTTTAGTGTAGGGCAATGTTTAAAATCTCTGTTTAGTGTAGGGCACTGTTTCAAATCTCTGTTTAGTGTAGGGCACTGTTTAAAATCTCTGTTAAGTGTAGGGCACTGTTTAAAATCTCTGTTTAGTGTAGGGCACTGTTTAAAATCTCTGTTTAGTGTAGGGCACTGTTTAAAATCTCTGTTTAGTGTAGGGCACTGTTTAAAATCTCTATTTAGTGTAGGGTACTGTTTAAAATCTCTGTTTAGTGTAGGGCACTGTTTAAAATCTCCGTTTAGTGTAGGGCACTGTTTAAAATCCCTGTTTAGTGTAGGGCACTGTTTAAAATCTCTATTTAGTGTAGGGTACTGTTTAAAATCTCTGTTTAGTGTAGGGTACTGTTTAAAATCTTTGTTTAGTCTAGGGCACTGTTTAAAATCTCTGTTTAGTGTAGGGTACTGTTTGAAATCTCTGTTTAGTGTAGGGCACTGTTTAAAATCTCTGTTTAGTGTAGGGCACTGTTTAAAATCTCTATTTAGTGTAGGGTACTGTTTAAAATCTCTGTTTAGTGTAGGGCACTGTTTAAAATCTCCGTTTAGTGTAGGGCACTGTTTAAAATCCCTGTTTAGTGTAGGGCACTGTTTAAAATCTCTGTTTAGTGTAGGACACTGTTTAAAATCTCTGTTTAGTGTAGGGCACTGTTTAAAATCTCTGTTTAGTGTAGGGCACTGTTTAAAATCTCTGTTTAGTGTAAGGCACTGTTTAAAATATCTGTTTAGTGTAGGACACTGTTTAAAATCTCTGTTTAGTGTAGGGCACTGTTTAAAATCTCTGTTTAGTGTAGGGCACTGTTTAAAATCTCTGTTTAGTGTAAGGCACTGTTTAAAATATCTGTTTAGTGTTGGGTACTGTTTAAAATCTCTGTTTAGTGTAGGGCACTGTTTAAAATCTCTGTTTAGTGTTGGACACTGTTTAAAATCTCTGTTTAGTGTAGGGCACTGTTTAAAATCTTTGTTTAGTGTAGGACACTGTTTAAAATCTCTGTTTAGTGTAGGGCATTGTTTAAAATCTCTGTTTAGTGTAGGGCACTGTTTAAAATCTCTGTTTAGTGTAGGGCACTGAATAAAATATCTGTTTAGCGTTGGGCACTGTTTAAAATCTCTGTTTAGTGTAGGGCACTGTTTAAAATCTCTGTTTAGTGTAGGGTACTGTTTAAAATCTCTGTTTAGTGTAGGGCACTGTTTAAAATCTCTGTTTATTGTAGGGTACTGTTTAAAATCTCGGTTTAGTGTAGGGTACTGTTTAAAATCTCTGTTTAGTGTAGGGCACTGTTTAAAATCTCTGTTTAGTGTTGGGCACTGTTTAAAATCTCTGTTTAGTGTAGGGTACTGTTTAAAATCTTTGTTTAGTGTAGGGCACTGTTTAAAATCTCTGTTTAGTGTAGGGCACTGTTTAAAATCTCTGTTTAGTGTAGGGCACTGTTTAAAATCTCTGTTTAGTGTAGGGTACTGTTTAAAATCTCTGTTTAGTGTAGGGTACTGTTTAAAATCTCTGTTTAGTGTAGAGCACTGTTTAAAATCTCTGTTTAGTGTAGGGCACTGTTTAAAATCTCTGTTTAGTGCAGGGCACTGTTTAAAATCTCTGTTTAGTGTAGGGTACTGTTTAAAATCTCTGTTTAGTTTAGGGTACTATTTAAAATCTCTGTTTAGTGTAGGGCACTGTTTAAAATCTCTGTTTAGTGTACGGCACTGTTTAAAATCTCTGTTTAGTGTAGGGCACTGTTTAAAATCTCTGTTGAGTGTAGGGCACTGTTTAAAATCTCTGTTGAGTGTAGGGCACTGTTTAAAATCTCTGTTTAGTGTAGGACACTGTTTAAAATCTCTGTTTAGTGTAGGGCACTGTTTAAAATCTCTGTTTAGTGTAGGGCACTGTTTAAAATCTCTGTTTAGTGTAGGGTACTGTAAAATCTCTGTTGAGTGTAGGGCACTGTTTAAAATCTCCGTTTAGTGTAGGGCACTGTTTAAAATCTCTGTTTAGTGTAGGGTACTGTTTAAAATCTCTGTTGAGTGTAGGGCACTGTTTAAAATCTCTGTTTAGTGTAGGGCACTGTTTAAAATCTCTGTTTAGTGTAGGGCACTGTTTAAAATCTCTGTTTAGTGTAGGGTACCGTTTAAAATCTCTGTTTAGTGTCGGGCAATGTTTAAAATCTCTGTTTAGTGGAGGGCAATGATTAAAATCTCTGTTTAGTGTAGGGCACTGTTTAAAATCTCTGTTGAGTGTAGGGCACTGTTTAAAATCTCTGTTTAGTGTAGGGCACTGTTTAAAATCTCTGTTTAGTGTAGGGTACTGTTTAAAATCTCTGTTTAGTGTAGGGCACTGTTTAAAATCTCTGTTTAGTGTAGGGCACTGTTTAAAATTGCTGTTTAGTGTAGGGCACTGTTTAAAATCTCTGTTTAGTGTAGGGTACTGTTTAAAATCTCTGTTTAGTGTAGGGCACTGTTTAAAATCTCTGTTTAGTGTAGGGCACTGTTTAAAATCTCTGTTTAGTGTAGGGCACTGTTTAAAATCTCTGTTTAGTGTAGGGCACTGTTTAAAATCTCTGTTTAGTGTAGGGTACTGTTTAAAATCTCTGTTTAGTGTAGGGTACTGTTTAAAATCTCTGTTTAGTCTAGGGTACTGTTTAAAATCTCAGTTTAGTGTAGGGCACTGTTTAAAATCTCTGTTTAGTGTAGAGCACTGTTTAAAATCTCTGTTTAGTGTAGGGTACTGTTTAAAATCTCTGTTTAGTATAGGGTACTGTTTAAAATCTCTGTTTAGTGTAGGACACTGTTTAAAATCTCTGTTTAGTGTAGGGTACTGTTTAAAATCTCTGTTTAGTGTAGGGTACTGTTTAAAATCTCTGTTTAGTGTAGGGCACTGTTTAAAATCTCTGTTTAGTGTAGGGTACTGTTTAAAATCTCTGTTTAGTGCAGGGCACTGTTTAAAATCTCTGTTTAGTGTAGGGCACTGTTTAATATCTCTGTTTAGTGTAGGGTACTGTTTAAAATCTCTGTTTAGTGTAGGACACTGTTTAAAATCTCTGTTTAGTGTAGGGTACTGTTTAAAATCTCTGTTTAGTGTAGAGTACTGTTTAAAATCTCTGTTTAGTGTAGGACACTGTTTAAAATCTCTGTTTAGTGTAGGGCACTGTTTAAAATCTCTGTTTAGTGTAGGGCACTGTTTAAAATCTCTGTTTATTGTAGGGCACTGTTTAAAATCTCTGTTTAGTGTAGAACACTGTTTAAAATCTCTGTTTAGTGTAGGGTACTGTTTAAAATCTCTGTTTAGTGTAGGGTACTGTTTAAAATCTCTGTTTAGTCTAGGGTACTGTTTAAAATCTCTGTTTAGTCTAGGGTACTGTTTAAAATCTCTGTTTAGTGGAGGGAACTGTTTAAAATCTCTGTTTACTGTAAGGTACTGTTTAAAATCTCTGTTTAGTGTAGGACACTGTTTAAAATCTCTGTTTAGTGTAGGGTACTGTTTAAAATCTCTGTTTAGTGTAGGGTACTGTTTAAAATCTCTGTTTAGTTTTGGGTACTGTTTAAAATCTCTGTTTAGTGTCGGGCACTGTTTGAAATCTCTGTTTAGTGTAGGGCACTGTTTAAAATCTCTGTTTAGTGTAGGGTACTACACTAAACAGTGTAGTACCCTCTGTAGTAATCTCTGTTTATTGTAGGGTACTGTTTAAAATCTCTGTTTAGTGTAGGGTACTGTTTAAAATCTCTGTTTAGTGTCGGGCACTGTTTAAAATCTCTGTTTAGTGTAGGGCACTGTTTAAAATCTCTGTTTAGTGTAGGGCAATGTTTAAAATCTCTGTTTAGTGTAGGGCACTGTTTCAAATCTCTGTTTAGTGTAGGGCACTGTTTAAAATCTCCGTTTAGTGTAGGGCACTGTTTAAAATCCCTGTTTAGTGTAGGGCACTGTTTAAAATCTCTATTTAGTGTAGGGTACTGTTTAAAATCTCTGTTTAGTGTAGGGTACTGTTTAAAATCTTTGTTTAGTCTAGGGCACTGTTTAAAATCTCTGTTTAGTGTAGGGTACTGTTTAAAATCTCTGTTTAGTGTAGGGCACTGTTTAAAATCTCTGTTTAGTGTAGGGCACTGTTTAAAATCTCTATTTAGTGTAGGGTACTGTTTAAAATCTCTGTTTAGTGTAGGGCACTGTTTAAAATCTCCGTTTAGTGTAGGGCACTGTTTAAAATCCCTGTTTAGTGTAGGGCACTGTTTAAAATCTCTGTTTAGTGTAGGACACTGTTTAAAATCTCTGTTTAGTGTAGGGCACTGTTTAAAATCTCTGTTTAGTGTAGGGCACTGTTTAAAATCTCTGTTTAGTGTAAGGCACTGTTTAAAATATCTGTTTAGTGTAGGACACTGTTTAAAATCTCTGTTTAGTGTAGGGCACTGTTTAAAATCTCTGTTTAGTGTAGGGCACTGTTTAAAATCTCTGTTTAGTGTAAGGCACTGTTTAAAATATCTGTTTAGTGTTGGGTACTGTTTAAAATCTCTGTTTAGTGTAGGGCACTGTTTAAAACCTCTGTTTAGTGTAGGGTACTGTTTAAAATCTCTGGTTAGTGTAGGGAACTGTTTAAAATCTCTGTTTAGTGTAGGGCACTGTTTAAAATCTCTGTTTAGTGTAGGGCACTGTTTAAAATCTCTGTTTAGTGTAGGGCACTGTTTAAAATCTCTGTTTAGTGTAGGGCACTGTTTAAAATCTCTGTTTAGTGTAGGGCACTGTTTAAAATCTGTGTTTATTGTAGGGGACTGTTTAAAATCTCTGTTTAGTGTAGGGCACTGTTTAAAACCTCTGTTTAGTGTAGGGCACTGTTTAAAATCTCTGTTTAGTGTAGGGCACTGTTTAAAATCTCTGTTTAGTGTAGGGCACTGTTTAAAATCTCTGTTTAGTGTAGGGCACTGTTTAAAATCTCTGTTTAGTGTAGGGTACTGTTTAAAATCTCTGTTTAATGTAGGGCACTGTTTAAAATCTCTGTTTAGTGTAGGGCACTGTTTAAAATCTCTGTTTAGTGTAGGGCACTGTTTAAAATCTCTGTTTAGTGTAGGGCACTGTTTAAAATCTCTGTTTAGTGTAGGGCACTGTTTAAAATCTCTGTTTAGTGTAGGGCACTGTTTAAAATCTGTGTTTAGTGTAGGGCACTGTTTAAAATCTCTGTTTAGTGTAGGGTACTGTTTAAAATCTCTGTTTAATGTAGGGCACTGTTTAAAATCTCTGTTTAGTGTAGGGCACTGTTTAAAATCTCTGTTTTGTGTAGGGCACTGTTTAAAATCTCTGTTTAGTGTAGGGTACTGTTTAAAATCTCTGTTTAGTGTAAGGCACTGTTTAAAATCTCGGTTTAGTGTAGGGTACTGTTTAAAATCTCTGTTTAGTGTTGGGTACTGTTTAAAATCTCTGTTTAGTGTAGGGCACTGTTTAAAACCTCTGTTTAGTGTAGGGTACTGTTTAAAATCTCTGGTTAGTGTAGGGTACTGTTTAAAATCTCTGTTTAGTGTCGGGTACTGTTTAAAATCTCTGTTTAGTGTTCGGCACTGTTTAAAACCTCTGTTTAGTGTAGGGTACTGTTTAAAATCTCTGTTTAGTGTAGGGCACTGTTTAAAATCTCTGTTTCGTGTAGGGTACTGTTTAAAATCTCTGTTTATTGTAGGGTACTGTTTAAAATCTCTGTTTAGTGTCAGGCACTGTTTAAAATCTCTGTTTAGTGTAGGGTACTGTTTAAAATCTTTGTTTAGTGTAGGGTATTGTTTAAAATCTCTGTTTAGTGTCGGGCACTGTTTAAAATCTCTGTTTAGTGTAGGTCAATGCTTAAAATCTCTGTTTAGTATAGGGCACTGTTTAAAATCTCTGTTTAGTGTAGGGTACTGTTTAAAATCTCTGTTTAGTGTAGGGCACTGTTTAAAATCTCTGTTTAGTGTAGGGCACTGTTTAAAATCTCTGTTTAGTGTAGGGTACTGTTTAAAATCTCTGTTTAGTGTAGGGTACTGTTTAAAATCTCTGTTTAGTGTCGGGTACTGTTTAAAATCTCTGTTTAGTGTCGAGCACTGTTTAAAATCTCTGTTTAGTGTAGGACACTGTTTAAAATCTCTGTTTAGTGTAGGGCACTGTTTAAAATCTCTGTTTAGTGTAGGGCACTGTTTAAAATCTCTGTTTAGTGTAGGGCATTGTTTAAAATCTCTGTTTAGTGTAGGGCACTGTTTAAAATCTCTGTTTAGTGTAGGGTACTGTTTAAAATCTCTGTTTAGTGTAGGGCACTGTTTAAAATCTCTGTTTAGTGTCAGGCACTGTTTAAAAACTCTGTTTAGTGTAGGGCACTGAATAAAATCTCTGTTTAGCGTTGGGCACTGTTTAAAATCTCTGTTTAGTGTAGTGTACTGTTTAAAATCTCTGTTTAGTGTAGGGCACTGTTTAAAATCTCTGTTTAGTGTAGGGTACTGTTTAAAATCTCTGTTTAGTGTAGGGCACTGTTTAAAATCTCTGTTTAGTGTAGGGTACTGTTTAAAATCTCTGTTTATTGTAGGGTACTGTTTAAAATCTCTGTTTAGTGTAGGGCACTGTTTAAAATCTCTGTTTAGTGTAGTGCACTGTTTAAAATCTCTGTTTAGTGTAGGGCACTGTTTAAAATCTCTGTTTAGTGTAGGGTACTGTTTAAAATCTTTGTTTAGTGTAGGACACTGTTTAAAATCTCTGTTTAGTGTAGGGTACTGTTTAAAATCTCTGTTTAGTTTAGGGTACTGTTTAAAATCTCTGTTTAGTGTAGGGCACTGTTTAAAATCTCTGTTTAGTGTACGGCACTGTTTAAAATCTCTGTTTAGTGTAGGGCACGGTTTAAAATCTCTGTTTAGTGTCAGGCACTGTTTAAAATCTCTGTTTAGTGTCGGGCAGTGTTTGAAATCTCTGTTTAGTGTAGGGCACTGTTTAAAATCTCTGTTTAGTGTAGGGCACTGTTTAAAATCTCTGTTTAGTGTAGGGCACTGTTTAAAATCTCTGTTTAGTGTAGGGCACTGTTTAAAATCTCTGTTTAGTGTAGGGCACTGTTTAAAATCTCTGTTTAGTGTAGGACACTGTTTAAAATCTCTGTTTAGTGTAGGGCACTGTTTAAAATCTCTGTTTAGTGTCAGGCACTGTTTAAAATCTCTGTTTAGTGTCGGGCAGTGTTTAAAATCTCTGTTTAGTGTAGGGCACTGTTTAAAATCTCTGTTTAGTGTAGGGTACTGTTTAAAATCTCTGTTTAGTGTAGGGTACTGTTTAAAATATCTGTTTAGTGTAGGGCACTGTTTAAAATCTCTGTTTAGTGTAGGGCACTGTTTAAAATCTCTGTTTAGTGTAGGGCACTGTTTAAAATCTCTGTTTAGTGTAGGGCACTGTTTAAAATCTCTGTTTAGTGTAGGGCACTGTTTAAAATCTCTGTTTAGTGTAGGGCACTGTTTAAAATCTCTGTTTAGTGTAGGGTACTGTTTAAAATATCTGTTTAGTGTAGGGCACTGTTTAATATCTCTGTTTAGTGTAGGGTACTGTTTAAAATATCTGTTTAGTGTAGGGCACTGTTTAAAATCTCTGTTTAGTGTAGGGTACTGTTTAAAATATCTGTTTAGTGTAGGGCACTGTTTAAAATCTCTGTTTAGTGTAGGGTACTGTTTAAAATCTCTGTTTAGTGTAGGGCACTGTTTAAAATCTCTGTTTAGTGTAGGGCACTGTTTAAAATCTCTGTTTAGTGTAGGGCACTGTTTAAAATCTCTGTTTAGTGTAGGGTACTGTTTAAAATATCTGTTTAGTGTAGGGCACTGTTTAAAATCTCTGTTTAGTGTAGGGCACTGTTTAAAATCTCTGTTTAGTGTCGGGCACTGTTTAAAATCTCTGTTTAGTGTAGGGCACTGTTTAAAATCTCTGTTTAGTGTAGGGTACTGTTTAAAATCTCTGTTTAGTGTAGGGTACTGTTTAAAATCTCTGTTTAGTGTAGGGTACTGTTTAAAATCTCTGTTTAGTGTAGGGCACTGTTTGAAATCTCTGTTTAGTGTAGGGCACTGTTTAAAATCTCTGTTTAGTGTAGGGCAATGTTTAAAATCTCTGTTTAGTGTAGGGTACTGTTTAAAATCTCTGTTTAGTGTAGGGCACTGTTTAAAATCTCTGTTTAGTGTAGAGCACTGTTTAAAATCTCTGTTTAGTGTAGGGCACCGTTTAAAATCTCTGTTTAGTGTAGGGTACTGTTTAAAATCTCTGTTTAGTGTAGGGCACTGTTTAAAATCTCTGTTTAGTGTAGGGCACTGTTTAAAATCTCTGTTTAGTGTAGGGTACTGTTTAAAATCTCTGTTTAGTGTAGGGTACAGTTTAAAATCTCTGTTTAGTGTAGGGCACTGTTTAAAATCTCTGTTTAGTGTAGGGTACTGTTTAAAATCTCTGTTTAGTGTAGGGCACTGTTTAAAATCTCTGTTTAGTGTAGAGCACTGTTTAAAATCTCTGTTTAGTGTAGGGCACCGTTTAAAATCTCTGTTTAGTGTAGGGTACTGTTTAAAATCTCTGTTTAGTGTAGGGCACTGTTTAAAATCTCTGTTTAGTGTAGGGTACTGTTTAAAATCTCTGTTTATTGTAGAGCACTGTTTATAATCTCTGTTTAGTGTAAAGGTTTGGGTTAGGGTTAGGGTTAGGGTTCGGGTTAGTTTAGGGTTTGCATTCGAGTTCGGGTTTGGTCCAGGGCTCGGGTTAGAATTAGGGATCGGGTTAGGGCTAGGGTTAGAGTTAGGGTTAGGGTTAGAATTAGGGTTAGGGTTAGGGTTAGAATTAGAGTTAGGGTTAGGGTTAGAATTAGAGTTAGGGTTAGGGTTAGAATTAGAGTTAGGGTTAGGGTTAGAATTAGAGTTAGGGTTAGGGTTAGGGTTAGAATTAGAGTTAGGGTTAGGTTTAGAATTAGAGTTAGGGTTAGGGTTAGAATTAGAGTTAGGGTTAGGGTTAGAATTAGAGTTAGGGTTAGGGATCGGGTTAGGGTTAGAGTTAGGGTTAGGGTTAGAATTAGAGTTAGGGTTAGGTTTAGAATTAGAGTTAGGGTTAGGGTTAGAATTAGAGTTAGGGTTAGGGTTAGAATTAGAGTTAGGGTTCATCTTCGTGTTAGGATTTGGGTTTGGGTTTGAGTTAGGGTTCAGGTTTAGATTAGGGTTAGAGTTCAGGTTAGGTTTAGGGTTAGTTAGTGTTAGATTTAGTATTAGGGTTCGGGTGGGGCGAGTGCTTGGGTTGGTGTTAGGGTTGGAATTAGGGTCAGGATTAGGGTTAAGGTTAGAGTTAGGGTTAGTTTTAGGGTTTGGGTTCGGTTTTGGGTTAGGTGTTTGGATTATGGTTAGGGTTAGGGTTAGGATTAGAGATAGGGTGAGGGTTATCGTTAGGGTTAGGTTTAGGGTTACGTGTTTGGATTATGGTTAGGGTTCGTGTTAAGATTAGAGTTTGGGTTTGGGTTACGTTTAGGAGTAGGGTCAGAGTTCAGGGTTGGGGGACTGTACTTGAGGTCAGGGTCCGGAGTTCAGTGTTGGGGGACTGTACTTGGGGTCAGAGTCCGGGGTTCAGTGTTGTGGGACTGTACTTGGGGTCAGTGTGCAGGTATGGGAGACTGTAATTGGGGTCTGGGTTCAGGGTTGGAGGACTGTACTTGGGGTCAGAGTTTATGGTTGGGGTCTGTACTTGTGGTCAGGGGTCAGGGTTCTGGGTTGGGGGACTGTACTTGGAGTCAGAGTTCAGGGTTCATGTTGGGGGACTGTACTTGGGGTCAGGGTTGGAGGACTGTATTTGGGGTCAGAGTTTCGGGTTGGGGGTCTTTTCTTGGGGTCAGGGTTCAGGGTTCTGGGTTGGGGGTCTATACTTGGAGTCAGGGTTCGGGGATTAGTGTTGGGGGACTGTACTTTGGGTCAGGGGTCAGGGTTCAGGGTTGTGGGACTGTACTTGAGGTCAGAACTCTTGGGATCTGGGTTTGGGGTTCAGGGTTGGGGGACTGTACTCGGGGTCAGGGTTCAGTGTTGGGGGACTGTACTTGGGGTCAAGTTTCTGTTGTTCAGGATTGGGGGACTGTACTTGGGATCTGGGTTCGGGGTTTAGGGTTGGGGGACTGTACTCGGGGTCAGGGTTCAGGATTGGGGGACTGTACTTGGGGTCAGGGTTCAGGATTGGGGGACTGTACTTGGGGTCAGGGTTCAGGTTTGGGGGTCTGTACTTGGGGTCAGAGTTCAGGGTTCAGGGTTGGGGGACTGTACTTGGGGTCAGGGTTCAGAGTTGGGAGACTATACTTGGGGTCAGGGGTCAGGGTTCAGGGTTGGGGGACTGCACTTGGGGTCAGAGTTCAGGGTTGGGGTTCTGTACTTGGGGTCAGGGTTCGGGGTTCAGGGTTGGGGGACTGTACTCGGGGTCAGGGTTCAGTGTTGGGGGACTGTACTTGGGGTCAGGGTTCAGAGTTGGGGGACTATACTTGGGGTCAGGGGTCAGGGGTCAGGGTTCAGGGTTGGGGGACTGCACTTGGGGTCAGAGTTCAGGGTTGGGTGTCTATAATTGGGGTCAGGGTTCGGGGATTAATGTTGGGGGACTGTACTCGGGGTCAGGGTTCAGTGTTCGGTGACTGTACTTGGGGTGAGGGTTCAGTTGTTCAGGATTGGGGGACTGTACTTGGGGTCAGGGTTCAGGGTTGGGGGATGTACTTGGGGTCAGAGTTCAGGGTTCATGTTGGGGAACTGCACTTGGGGTCAGGGTTCGGGGTTCAGGTTTTGGGGGACTGTACTTGGGGTCAGGGTTGGGGGACTGTACTTGGGGTCAGGGTTCGGGTTTTAGTGTAGGGGGGACTGTAATTGGGGTCAGGGGTCAGGGTTCAGGATTGTGGTACTGTAGTTAAGGTCAGAGTTCATGGTTCAGTGTTGTGGGACTGTAATTGGGGTCAGAGTTCAGGGTTGGGGGACTGTACTTGAGGTCAGGGGTCAGAGTTCAGTGTTGGGGGACTGTACTTGGGGTCAGGGCTCAATGTTCAAGGGTGGATGACTGCACTTGGGGTCAGAGTTCAGGGTTCAGGATTGGGGGACTGCACTTGGGGTCAGGAGTCAGGGTTCAGGGTTGGGGGACTGTACTTGGGGTCAGGGTTCAGTGTTGGGGGACGGTACTTGGGGTCAGGGTCCGGAGTTCAGTGTTCTGGGACTGTACTTGGGGTCAGGGGTCAGTGTTCAGGGTTGGATGACTGCACTTGGGTTCAGAGTTCAGGTTTGGGGGACTGTACTTGGGTTCAGGGGTCAGGGTTCAGGGTTGGGCAACTGTACTTGGGATCAGAGTTCAGTGTTGGGGGACTGTACCTGGGGTCAGAGTTCGTGGTTGGGGGACTGTACTTGGGGTCAGGGTCCGGAGTTCAGTGTTGGGGGACTGTACTTGGGGTCAGGGGTCAGGGTTCTGGGTTGGTGAACTGTACTTGTGGTCAGGGTCCGGGGTTCCGTGTGCAGGTTTGGGAGACTGTAATTGGGGTCTGGGTTCGGGGTTCAGGTTTGGGGGACTGTATTTGGGGTCACGGTTCAGGGTTGGGAGACTTTACTTGGGGTCAGAGGACAGGTTCTGGTTTGGGGGACTGTACTTGGGTTCAGCGTTGGAGGACTCTATTTGGGGTCAGAGTTTAGGGTTGGGGGTCTGTACTTGGGGTCAGGGTTCGGGGTTCAGGTTTGGGCAACTGTAATTGGGGTTGGGGTTCGGGGTTCAGGGTTGGGCGACTGTAATTGGGGTCAGGGTTTAGGGTTGGGAGACTGTACTTGGGGTCAGGGGTCAGGATTCAAGGTTGGTGGACTGTACTTGGGGTCGGGGTTCGGGGATCAGGGTTGGATGACTGTAATTGGGGTCAGGGTTCAGCATTGTGGGACTGTACATAAGATCAGAGTTCATGGTTCAGTGTTGGGGGACTGTACTTGGGGTCAGAGTTTAGTGTTGGGGGACTGTACTTGGGGTCGGGGTCAGGGTTCTGGGTTGGATGACTGCCCTTGGGTTCAGAGTTCAGGGTTCAGGTTTGGGGGACTGTACTTGGGGTCAGTGTGCACGTTCGGGAGACTGTAATTGGGGTCTGGGTTCGGGGTTCAGGTGTGGGGGACTGTACTTGGGGTCAGGGTTCAGGGTTGGGAGACTGTACTTGGGGTCAGGGGTCAGGGTTCTGGTTTGGGGGACTGTATTTGGGGTCAGAGGTTAGGGTTGGGGGTCTGTACTTGGGGTCAGGGTTCAGAGTTCTGAGTTGGGTGTCTATAATTGGGGTCAGGGTTCGAGGATTAATGTTGGGGGACTGTACTTTGGTTCAGGGTTCAGGGTTGGGGGACTGTTGGGGTCAGAGCTCAGGGTTCTGGGTTGGGGGACTGTACTTGGGGTCAGGGGTCAGTGTTCAGGGTTGGATGACTGCACTTGGGTTCAGAGTTCAGGTTTGGGGGACTGTACTTGGGGTCAGGGTTCATTGTTGGGGGACTGTACTTGGGATCTGGGTTCGGGGTTGGGATACTGTACTCGGGGTCAGGGTTCAGTGTTCGGTGACTGTACTTGGGGTGAGGGTTCAGTTGTTCAGGATTGGGGGACTATACTTGGGGTCAGGGTTCAGGGTTGGGGGATTGTACTTGGGATCAGAGTTCAGGGTTCATGTTGGGGAACTGTACTTAGGGTCAGGGTTCGGGGTTCAGGTTTGGGGGACTGTACTTGGGGTCAGGGTTCAGGATTGTGGTACTGTACTTGGGGTCAGGGTTCAGGATTGTGGTACTGTACTTGGGGTCAGGGGTCAGGGTTCAGGGTTGGGGACTGTACTTGGGGTCAGGGTTCAGGGTTGGGGGACTGTACTTGGGGTCAGGGTTCAGTGTAGGGGGACTATAATTGGGGTCAGGGTTCAGGATTGTGGTACTGTACTTGGGGTCAGGGGTCAGGGTTCAGGGTTGGGGGACTGTACTTGGGGTCAGGGTTCAGGGTTGGGGGACTGTACTTGGGGTCAGGGTCCGGGGTTCAGTGTTGTGGGACTGTACTTGGGGTCATTGTGCAGTTTTGGGAGACTGTAATTCGGGTCTGGTTTCGGGGTTCAGGTTTGGGGGACTGTACTTGGGGTCAGGCTTCAGGGTTGGGAGACTGTACTTGGGGTCAGGGGTCAGGGTTCTGGTTTGGGGGGCTGTACTTGGGACAGGGATCGGTGTTCAGTGTTTGGGGACTGTACTTGTGGTCAGGGTTCAGGGTTGGGGGATTGTACTTGGAGTCAGAGTTCAGGGTTCATGTTAGGAGACTGTACTTGGGGTCAGGGTTCAGGGTTCAGGTTTTGGGGACTGTACTTGGGGTCACAGTTTAGGCTTGGGTTCTGTAATTGGGGTCAGAGTTCGGGGTTCAGGGTTGGGGATTGTACTTGGGGTCAGAGTTCAGGGTTCATGTTGAGG
The DNA here is from genome assembly GCA_037974335.1 of Prionace glauca. NCBI lineage: Eukaryota > Metazoa > Chordata > Chondrichthyes > Carcharhiniformes > Carcharhinidae > Prionace > Prionace glauca. Next base: position 127,246 of record JBBMRE010000238.1, read on the forward strand.
AATTGTACTTGGGGTCAGGGTTCGGGGTTCAGGTTTGGGGGACTGTACTTGGGTTAAGGGGTCAGGGTTCATTGTTGGAAGACTGTACTTGGGGTCAGAGTTCAGGGTTGGGGTTCTGTACTTGGAGTCAGGGGTCAGGGTTCATGGTTGGGGGACTGTACTTGGGGTTAGAATTCGGCGTTCCGTGTTGGGGGACTGTACTTGGGGTCAGGGGTCAGGGTTCAGTGTTGGGGGACTGTACTTGGGGTCAGGGTTCAGGGTTGGGGGACTGTACTTGGGGTCAGAGTTCAGGGTTGGGGGACTGTACTTGGGGTCAGGGTTCAGGGTTGGGGGACTGTACTTGGGGTCAGGGTTCAGGTTTTGGGGACTTTACTTGGGTTCAGCGTTGGACGACTGTATTTGGGGTCAGAGTTTAGGTTTGGGGGTCTGTACTTGGGGTCAGGGTTCGGGGATTAGTGTTGGGGGACTGTACTTGGGGTCAGGGGTCAGGGTTCTGGGTTGGGGGACTGTACTTGGGGTCAGGGGTCAGTGTTCAGGGTTGGATGACTGCACTTGGGTTCAGAGTTCAGGGTTCAGGTTTGGGGGACTGTACTTAGGTTCAAGGGTCAGGGTTCAGGGTTGGGCAACTGTAATTGGGATCAGAGTTCAGGGTTCAGGGTTGGGGGAGGTACTTGGGTTCAGGGGTCAGGGTTCATTGTTGAGGACTGTACTTGTGGTCAGAGTTCCGGGTGGGGTTCTGTACTTGGGGTCAGGGGTCAGCGTTCCGTGTTGGGGGACTGTACTTGGGGTCTGCGTTCAGGGTTCTGGTTTGGGGGACTGGAGTTGGGGTCAGGGGTGAGGTACTGTACTTGGGGTCATGGTTCAGGTTTGTGGGACTGTACATAAGGTCAGAGTTCATGGTTCAGTGTTGGGGGACTTGGGGTCAGAGTTCACGGTTGGGGGACTGTACTTGGGGTCAGGGGTCAGGGTTCAGGGTTGGGGGACTGTACTTGGGGTCAGGGTCCTGAGTTCAGTGTTGGGGGACTGTACTTGGGGTCAGGGGTCAGGGTTCAGGTTTGGGGGACTGTACTTGGGGTCAGGGTCCGGAGTTCAGTGTTGGGGGACTGTACTTGGGGTCAGGGTCCGGGGTTCAGTGTTGTGGGACTGTACTTGGGGTCAGGGTTCAGGGTTGGGGACTGTATTTGGGGTCAGGGTTCAGGGTTGGGAGACTTTACTTGGGGTCAGGGGTCAGGGTTCTGGTTTGGGGGACTGTACTTGGGGTCAGCGTTGGAGAACTGTATTTGGGGTCAGAGATTAGGGTTGGGGGTCTGTACTTGGGGTCAGGGTTCAGGGTTCTGGGTTGGGTGTCTATAATTCGGGTCAGGGTTCGGGGATTAATGTTGGGGGACTGTACTTTGGGTCAGGGTTCAGGGTTGGGGGACTGTACTTGGGATCAGGTGTCTGAGTTCAGGGTTGGGGGATTGTACTTGGAGTCAGAGTTCAGGGATGGGGTCAGGGTTGGAGGACTGTACTTGGGGTCAGAATTCAGGGTTCTGGGTTGGGGGACTATACTTGGGGTCAGGGTTCGGGGATTAGTGTTGGGGGACTATACTTGGGGTCAGGGGTCAGGGTTCAGGGTTGGATGACTGTACTTGGGGTCAGAGTTCAGGGTTCAGGTTTGGGGGACTATACTTGTGTTCAGGGGTCAGGGTTCAGGGTTGGGCAACTGTACTTGGGATCAGAGTTCAGGGTTCAGTGTTGGGGAACTGTATTTGGTGTCAAAGTTCACGGTTCAGGGTTGGCGGACTGTACTCGGGGTCAGGGTTCATTGTCGGGGGACTGTACATGGGGTCAGGGTTCAGTTGTTCAGGATTGGGGAACTGTACTTGGGTTCAGGGGTCAGGTTTCAGGGTTGGGGGACTGTACTTGGGATCTGGGATCGGGGTTGGGGGATTGTACTTGGGGTCAGAGTTCAGGGTTCATGTTGGGGAACTGTACTTTGGGTCAGGGTTCGGGGTTCAGGTTTGGGGGACTGTACTTGGGTTCTGGGTTCGGGGTTGAGGTGTGGGGGACTGTACTTGGGGTCAGGGATCGGCGTTCAGTGTTTGGGGACTGTACGTGTGGTCAGGGGTCAGGGTTCAGGGTTGGTGGACTGTACTTGGGGTCAGGGTTCAGGGTTGGGGGGCTGTACTTGGGGTCAGGGGTCAGTGTTCAGTGTTGGATGACTGCACTTGGGTTCAGAGTTCAGGGTTCAGTGTTGGGGGACTGTACTTGGGGTCAGGGGTCAGGGTTCTGGTTTGGGGGACTGTACTTGGGGTCAGGGTTCGGCGTTCAGTGTTTGGGGACTGTACGTGTGGTCAGGGGCCAGGGTTCAGGGTTGGGGGACTGTACTTGGGGTCAGGGTTCAGGTTTTGGGGACTGTACTTGGGTTCAGCGTTGGACGACTGTATTTGGGGACAGAGTTTAGGTTTGGGGGTCTGTACTTGGGGTCAGGGTTCAGGGTTCTGGGTTGGGGGTCTATACTAGGGGTCAGGGTTTGGTGATTAGTGTAGGGGGACTGTACTTTGGGTCAGGGGTCAGGGTTCAGGGTTGGGGGACTGTACTTGGGGTCAGAGCTCTGGGTTCTGGGTTGGGGACTGTACTTTGGGTCAGGGGTCAGTGTTCAGGGTTGGATGACTGCACTTGGGTTCAGAGTTCAGGGTTCAGGTTTGGGGGACTGTACTTGGGTTTAAGGGTCAGGATTCAGGGTTGGGCAACTGTACTTGGGATCAGAGTTCAGGGTTCAGTGTTGGGGGACTGTACTTGGGGTCAGAGTTCGGGGTTCAGGGTTGGGGGATGGTACTTGGGTTCAGGGGTCAGGGTTCATTGTTGGAGGACTGTACTTGTGGTCAGAGTTCAGGGTGGGGTTCTGTACTTGGGGTCTGGGTTCAGGGTTCTGGTTTGGGGGACTGTACTTGGGGTCTGGGGTGAGGGACTGTACTTGGGGTCAGGGTTCAGGGTTGGGGGACTGTACTTGTGGTCAGGGTTCGAGGTTCAGAGTTGGGCGACTGTAATTGGGGTCAGGGGTCAGGGTTCAGGATTGTGGGACTGTACTTGGGATCAGAGTTCAGGGTTTAGGGTTGGGGGACTGTACTTGAGGTCAGGGGTCAGGTTGCAGGTTTGCGAGACTGTACTTGGGGTCTGGGTTCAGGGTTCTGGTTTGGGCGACTGTAATTGGGGTCAGGGTTCAGGATTGTGGGACTGTAAATCAGGTCAGAGTTCATTTTTCAGGTTTGGGGGACTGTACTTGGGGTCAGGGTTCAGGGTTCAGGGTTGGGGGACTGTACTTGGGGTCAGGGTTCGGGGTTCAGAGTTGGGCGACTGTAATTGGGGTCAGGGGTCAAGGTTCAGGATTGTGGGACTGTACATAAGGTCAGAGTTCATGGTTCAGTGTTGGGGGACTTGGGGTCAGAGTTCACGGTTCGGGGACTGTACTTGGGGTCAGCGGACAGGTTTGGGGGACTGTACTTGGTGTCAGACTTCAGGGTTCAGGGTTGGGGGACTGTACTTGAGATCTGGGTTCGGGGTTCAGGGTTGGGGGACTGTAATCGGGGTCAGGGTTCAGTGTTGGGGGACTGTACTTGGGGTCAGGGTTCAGGGTTGGGGGACTGTACTTGGGGTCAGGGTTCAGTTGTTCAGGATTGGGGGACTGTACTTGGGATCAGAGTTCAGGGTTCTGGGTACTTGGGGTCAGGGTTCAGTTGTTCAGGATTGGGGGACTGTACTTGGGATCAGAGTTCAGGGTTCTGGGTTGGGGGACTGCACTTGGGGTCAGGGGTGAGGGTTCAGGGTTGGAGAACTGTACTTGGGGTCAGAGTTCTGAGTTCAGGGTTGGAGGACTGTACTTGGGGTCAGGGTTCAGGGTTCAGGTTTGGGGAACTGTATTTGGTGTCAAAGTTCAGGGTTCAGGGTTGGCGGACTGTACTCGGGGTCAGGGTTCATTGTTGGGGGACTGTACATGGGGTCAGGGCTCAGTTGTTCAGGATTGGGGGACTGTACTTGGGGTCAGGGTTCAGTGTTCAGGGTTGGGGGACTATACTTGGGTTCAGGGGTCAGGGTTCAGGGTTGGAGGACTGTACTTGGGATCAGGGTTCGGGGTGCAGGGTTGGGGGACTGTACTCGAGGTCAGGGTTCAGGGTTCAGGGTTGGGGGACGGTACTTGGGGTCAGGGTACAGGGTTGGGGGACTGTACTTGGGGTCAGGGTTCAGGATTGGGGGACTGTTCTTGGGGTCAAAGTTCAGGGTTCAGGGTTGGGGGACTGCATTTAGGATCAGGTTTAGTGATTCAGAGTTGGGGGACTGTCCTTGGGGTCAGGGGTCAGGAATCAGGCTTGGGGACATTACGTGGGGTCAGGGTTCAGGTTTCAGGGTTGGGGGACTGTACTTGGGGTCATGGTTCAGGGTTCAGGGATTGTTGACTGTACTTGGCGTCAGGGTTCACGGCTGTGGGACTATAGTTGAGGTCAGGGTTCGGGGATTAGTGTTGGGGGACTGTACGTGGGGTCAGGTGTCAGCATTCAGTGTTGGATGCCTGTACTTGGGGTCAGAGTTCAGAGTTCAGGTTTGGAGGAATATACTTGGGTTCAGGGGTCAGGGTTCAGGGTGGGGCAACTGTACTTGGGATCAGAGTACAGGGTTCATTGTTGGGGGACTGTACTTGGGGTCAGGGTTCAGGGTTGGGGGACTGTACTTGGGGTCAGGGTTCAGTTGTTCAGGATTGCGGGACTGTTCTTGGGGTCAGGGTTCAGGGTTGGGGGACTGTACTTGGGGTCAGGGTTCAGGGTTCAGGATTAGGGGACTGTATTTGGGGTCAGGGTTCATGTTTGGGGGACTATACTTGCGTTCAGGGGTCAGGGTTCAGGTTGGGTACTGTACTTGGGGTCAGGGTTCGGCGTTCAGTGTTTGGGGACTGTACTTGGGGTCAGAGTTCAGGGTTCATGTTGGGGAACTGTACTTGGGGTCAGGGTACGGGGTTCAGGTTTGGGGGACGGTATTTGGGTTCAGGGGTCAGGGTTTATTGTTGGACGACTGTATTGGGGTCAGAGTTCAGGGTTGGGTTCTGCACTTGGGGTCAGGGGTCAGGGTTCTGGGTTTGGGGACTGTACTTGGGGTCAGGAGTCAGGATGCAGATTTGCGAGACTGTACTTGGGGTCAGGGTACAGGGTTGGGGGACTGTACTTGGGGACAGGGGTCAAGGTTCAGGGTTGGGGGACTGTACTTGGGGTCAGAGTTCAGGGTTGGGGGAATGTACGTGGGGTAAGGGGTCAGCGTTCTGGGTTGGGGGACTGTACTTGGGGTCAGGGGTCAGGGTTCAGTGTTGGATGCCTGTACTTGGGGTCAGAGTTCAGAGTTCAGGTTTGGAGGAATATACTTGGGTTCAGGGGTCAGGGTTCAGGGTGGGGCAACTGTACTTGGGATCAGAGTACAGGGTTCATTGTTGGGGGACTGTACTTGGGGTCAGGGTTCAGGGTTGGGGGACTGTACTTGGGGTCAGGGTTCAGTTGTTCAGGATTGCGGGACTGTTCTTGGGGTCAGGGTTCAGGGTTGGGGGACTGTACTTGGGGTCAGGGTTCAGGGTTCAGGATTAGGGGACTGTATTTGGGGTCAGGGTTCATGTTTGGGGGACTATACTTGCGTTCAGGGGTCAGGGTTCAGGTTGGGTACTGTACTTGGGGTCAGGGTTCGGCGTTCAGTGTTTGGGGACTGTACTTGGGGTCAGGGGTCAGGGTTCAGGGCTGGGGGATTGTACTTGGGGTCAGAGTTCAGGGTTCATGTTGGGGAACTGTACTTGGGGTCAGGGTACGGGGTTCAGGTTTGGGGGACGGTATTTGGGTTCAGGGGTCAGGGTTTATTGTTGGACGACTGTATTGGGGTCAGAGTTCAGGGTTGGGTTCTGCACTTGGGGTCAGGGGTCAGGGTTCTGGGTTTGGGGACTGTACTTGGGGTCAGGAGTCAGGATGCAGATTTGCGAGACTGTACTTGGGGTCAGGGGTCAGGGTACAGGGTTGGGGGACTGTACTTGGGGACAGGGGTCAAGGTTCAGGGTTGGGGGACTGTACTTGGGGTCAGAGTTCAGGGTTGGGGGAATGTACGTGGGGTAAGGGGTCAGCGTTCTGGGTTGGGGGACTGTACTTGGGGTCAGGGGTCAGGGTTCAGTGTTGGGGGACTGTACTTGGGGTCAGGGTTCAGGTTTGGGGGACTGTACTCGGGGTCAGAGCTCAGGGTTCAGGGTTGGGGGACTGTACTTGGGGTCAGTGTGCAGGTTTGGGGGACTGTATTTGGGGTCAGGGTTCAGGGTTGGGAGACTTTACTTGGGGTCAGGGGTCAGGATTCTGTTTGGGGGACTGTACTTGGGGTCAGGGTTCGGGGTTCAGGTTTTGGGGACTGTACTTGGGGTTAGGTTTCAGGGTTGGGGGACTGTACTTGGGGTCAGGGTTCAGTGTTGGGGGACTGTACTTGGGGTCAGGGTTCAGGGTTCAGGGTTGGGGGACTGTACTTGAGGTCAGAGCTCAGGGTTCAGGGTTGGGGGACTGTACTTGGGATCAGGGGTCAGTGTTCAGGGTTGGATGACTGCACTTGGGTTCAGGGGTCAGGGTTCAGGGTTGGGGGACTGTACTTGGGATCAGAGTTCAGGGTTCAGTGTTGGGGAACTGTATTTGGGGTCTGGGTTCAGGGTTCGGGGACTGTACTTGGGATCTGGGTTAGGGATTCAGTGTTGGGGGACTGTACTTGGGGTCAGGGCTCAGTTGTTCAGGATTGGGGGACTGTACGTGGGGTCAGGGTTCAGTGTTCAGGGTTGGGGGACTGTACTTGGGATCTGGGTTAGGGGTTCAGTGTTGGGGGACTGTACTTGGGGTCAGGGCTCAGTTGTTCAGGATTGGGGGACTGTACTTGGGGTCAGGGTTCTGGGTTCATGTTGGGGGACTGTACTTGGAGTCTGGGGTCAGGGTTCAGGGTTGGGCAACTGGACTTGGGATCAGAGTTCAGGGTTCAGTGTTGGGGGACTGTACTTGGGGTCAGGGTTCTGGGTTCAAGGTTGGGGCACTGTATTTGTTGTCAGAGTTCAGGGTTCATTGTTGGGGGACTGTACTTGGGGTCAGGGCTCAGTTGTTCAGGATTGGGGGACTGTACTTGGGGTCAGGGTTCTGGGTTCAGGGTTTGGTGACTGTACTTGGGGTCAGGGTTCAGGGTTCAGGGTTGGGGGACTGTACTTGGGGTCAGGGTTCAGGGTTTGTTCACTGTACCTGGGGTCAGGGTTCACGGTTGGGGGACTATACTTGGGTTCAGTGGTCAGGGGTCAGGTTGGGGGACTGTACTTGGGGTCAGGGTTCAAGAATGGGGGACTGTACTTGGGGTCAGGGTTCAGGAGTGGGGGACTGTTCTTGGGGTCAGACTCAGGGTTCTGGGTTGGGGGACTGTATTTAGGGTCAGGGTTCAGAGTTCAGGTTTGGAGGAATGTACTTGGGTTCAGGGGTCAGGGTTCAGTGTTCGGGGACTGTACTTGGGGTCAGGGTTCAGGGTTGGGGACGGCACTCGGGGTCAGGGTTCAGGGTTGGGGGACTGTAGTTGGGGTCAGGTTTTAGTGATTCAGAGTTGAGGGATTGTCCTTGGGGTCAGGGGTCAGGAATCAGGCTTGGGGATATTACGTGGGGTCAGGGTTCAGGTTTCAGTCTTGGGGGACTGTACATGGGGTCAGGGTTCAGGGTTCAGGGTTTGTTCACTGTACTTGGGGTCAGGGTTCACGGTTGGGGGACTATACTTGGGTTCAGTGGTCAGGGTTCAGGGTTGGGGGACTGTACTTGGGGTCAGAGCTCAGGGTTCTGGGAAGGGGCACTGTACTTAGGGTCAGGGTTCAGAGTTCAGGTTTGGAGGAATGTACTTGGGTTCAGGGGTCAGGGTTCAGGTTTGGGGGACTGTACTTGGTGTCAGAGTTCAGGGTTCAGAATTGGGGGACTGTACTTCGGATCTGGGTTCGGGGTTCAGTGTTGGGGGACTGTACTTGGGGTCAGGGTTCAGGGTTGGGGGACTGTACTTGGGGTCAGGGTTCAGTTGTTCAAGATTGGGGGACTGTACTTGGGGTCAGTGTTCAGGGTTGGGGGATTATACTTGGATTCAGGGGTCAGGGTTCTGGATTGGGGGACTGTACTCGGGGTCAGGGTTCAGGGTTCAGGGTTGGGGGACGGTACTTGGGGTCAGGGTACAGGGTTGGGGGACTGTACTTGGGGTCAGGGTTCAGGATTGGAGGACTATTCTTGGGGTCAAAGTTCAGGGTTCAGGGTTGGGGGACTGTCCTTGGGGTCAGGGTTCAGGGTTGGAGGTCTGTACTTGGGGTCAGAGTTCAGGGTGCAGGGTTGGGGAACTGTACTTGGGGTCAGGGGTCAGGAATCAGGCTTGGGGACATTACGTGGGGTCAGGGTTCAGGTTTCAGGGTTGGGGGACTGTACTTGGGGTCATGGTTCAGGGTTCAGGGATTGTTGACTGTACTTGGCGTCAGGGTTCACGGCTGTGGGACTATAGTTGAGGTCAGGGTTCGGGGATTAGTGTTGGGGGACTGTACGTGGGGTCAGGTGTCAGCATTCAGTGTTGGATGCCTGTACTTGGGGTCAGAGTTCAGAGTTCAGGTTTGGAGGAATATATTTGGGTTCAGGGGTTAGGGTTCAGGGTGGGGCAACTGTACTTGGGATCAGAGTACAGGGTTCATTGTTGGGGGACTGTACTTGGGGTCAGGGTTCAGGGTTGGGGGACTGTACTTGGGGTCAGGGTTCAGTTGTTCAGGATTGCGGGACTGTTCTTGGGGTCAGGGTTCAGGGTTGGGGGACTGTACTTGGGGTCAGGGTTCAGGGTTCAGGATTAGGGGAATGTATTTGGGGTCAGGGTTCATGTTTGGGGGACTATACTTGCGTTCAGGGGTCAGGGTTCAGGTTGGGGGACTGTACTTGGGGTCAGGGTTCGGCGTTCAGTGTTTGGGGAATGTACTTGGGGTCAGGAGTCAGGATGCAGATTTGCGAGACTGTACTTGAGGTCAGGGTACAGGGTTGGGGGACTGTACTTGGGGTCAGAGTTTAGGGTTCAGGGTTGGGGGACTGTAATTGGGGACAGGGGTCAGGGTTCAGGGTTGGGGGACTGTACTTGGGGTCAGAGTTCAGGGTTGGGGGAATGTACGTGGGGTCAGGCTTCAGTGTTGGGGGACTGTACTTGGTGTCTGTGTTCAGGTTTGGAGGTCTGTACTTGGGGTCAGGGGTCAGCGTTCTGGGTTGGGAGACTGTACATGGGGTCAGGGTTCAGGGTTGGATGACTGTAGTTGGGGTCAGAGCTCAGGGTTCAGGGTTGGGGGACTGTACTTGGGGTCAGAACTCAGGGTTCTGGGTTGGGGTCTGTACTCGAGTTCAGGGTTCAGGGTTCAGTGTTGTGGGACTGTACTTGGGGTCAGTGTTGGGGGACTGTACTTGGGGTTAGGGTTCAGGTTTGGGCGACTGTATTTGGGGTCAGGGTTGGGAGACTTTACTTGGGGTCAGGGGTCAGGGTTCTGTTTGGGGGACTGTACTTGGGGTCAGGGTTCGGGGTTCAGGTTTTGGGGACTGTACTTGGGTTCAGTGTTGGGGGACTGTACTTGGGGTTAGGTTTCAGGGTTGGGGGACTGTATTTGGGGTCAGAGTTTAGGGTTGGTGGTGTGTACTTGGGGTCAGGGTTCCGGGTTCTGGGTTGGGGGACTATACTTGGGGTCACGGTTCGGGGATTAATGTTGGGGGACTGTACTTTGGGTCAGGGGTCAGGGTTTAGGGTTGGGGGACTGTACTTGAGGTCAGAGCTCAGGGTTCAGGGTTGGGGGACTGTACTTGGGCTCAGGGGTCAGTGTTCAGGGTTGGATGACTGCACTTGGGTTCAGGGGTCAGGGTTCAGGGTTGGGGGACTGTACTTGGGATCACAGTTCAGGGTTCAGTGCTGGGGGACTGTATTTGGGGTCTGGGTCAGGGTTGGGGGCTGTACTTAGGATCTGGGTTCGGGGTTCAGGGTTGGGGGACTGTACTTGGGGTCAGGGTTCAGTGTTGGGGGACTGTACTTGGGATCAGAGTTCAGGATTCACGGTTGGGGGACTGTACTTGGAGTCAGGGGTCAGAGTTCAGTGTTGGGGGATTGTACTTGGAGTCAGAGTTCAGGGTTCATGTTGGGGGACTGTACATGGGGTCAGGGTTCAGTGATTAGTGTTGGGGGACTGTACTTGGGGTCAGAGTTCAGGGTTCATGTTTGAGGGACTGTACTTGTGTTCAGGGGTCAGGGTTCAGGGTTGGGCAACTGGACTTGGGATCAGAGTTCAGGGTTCAGTGTTGGGGGACTGTACTTGGGGTCAGGGTTCTGGGTTCAAGGTTGGGGCACTGTATTTGTTGTCAGAGTTCAGGGTTCAGGGTTGGGGGACTCTACTCGGGGTCAGGGTTCATTGTTGGGGGACTGTACTTGGGGTCAGGGTTCTGGGTTCAGGGTTTGGTGACTGTACTTGGGGTCAGGGTTCAGGGTTCAGGGTTGGGGACTGTACTTGGGGTCAGGGTTCAGGGTTCAGGGTTGGGGACTGTACTTGGGGTCAGGGTTCAGGGTTGGGGGACTGTACTTAGGGTCAGGGTTCAGGGTTGGGGAACTGTTCTTGGGGTCAGGGTTGGGGGAGTATACTTGGGTTCAGGGGTCAGGGTTCAAGGTTGGGGGACTGTACTTGGGGTCAGGGTACAGGGTTGGGGGACTGTATTTGGGGTTAGGGTTCAGGGTTGGGGGATGGTACTTGTGGTCAAGGTTCAGGATTTGGGGACTGTTCTTGGGGTCAAAGTTCAGGGTACTGCGTTGGGGGACTGTAGTTGGGGTCAGGGTTCAGGGTTCCGGGACTGTACTTTGGGTCAGGGTTCAGGGTTGGGGCTGTACTTGGGGTCAGGGTTCAGGGTTCAGGATTGGGGGACTGTACTTGGGGTCAGGGTTCAGGATTGGGGGACTGTTCTTGGGGTCAAAGTTCAGGGTTCAGGGTTGGGGGACTGTAGTTGGGGTCAGGGGTCAGGAATCAGACTTGGGGATATTATGTGGGGTCAGGGTTCAGGTTTCAGGTTTGGGGGACTGTACTTGGGTTCAGTGGTCAGGGGTCAGGTTGGGGGACTGTACTTGGGGTCAGGGTTCAGGAGTGGGGGACTGTTCTTGGGGTCAGAGCTCAGGGTTCTGGGTTGGGGGACTGTATTTAGGGTCAGGGTTCAGAGTTCAGGTTTGGAGGAATGTACTTGGGTTCAGGGGTCAGGGTTCAGTGTTGGGGGACTGTACTTGGGGTTAGGGTTCAGGGTTGGGGGACTGTACTTGGGGTCAGGGGTCAGGGTTCAGGTTGGGGGAGTGTACTTGGGGTCAGGGTTCGGTGTTCAGTGTTTGGGGACAGTACTTGGGGTCAGGGGTCAGGGTTCAAGGTTGGGGGACGGTACTTGGGGTCAGGGTACGGGGTTCAGGTTTGGGGGACTGTACTTGGGTTCAGGGTCAGGGTTCATTGTTGGACGACTGTAATGGGGTCAGAGTTCAGGGTTGGGTTCTGTACTTGGGGTCAGGGTTCTGGGTTGGGGGACTGTACTTAGGGTCAGGGTTCGGCGTTCCGTTTTGGTGGACTGTACTTGGGGTCAGGGGTCAGGATGCAGGTTTGCGAGACTGTACTTGGGGTCAGGGTACAGGGTTGGGGAACTGTACTTGGGGTCAGGGTTCCAGGTTCAGGGTTGGGGGACTGTACTCGGGGTCAGGGTTCAGGGTTGGGGATCTGTACTTGGGGTCAGGGTTCCAGGTTCAGGGTTGGGGGACTGTAATTGGGGACAGGGGTCATGATTCAGGATTGGGGGACTGTACTTGGGGTCAGATACAGGGTTGGGGGACTGTACGTGGGGTCAGGGTTCAGTGTTGGGGGACTGTTCTTGGGGTCAGGGGTCAGCGTTCTGGGTTGGGGGACTGTACTTGGCTTCAGGGGTCAGGGTTCAGTGTTGGGGGACTGTACTTGGTGTCAGTGTGCAGGTTTGGGAGACTGTAATTGGGGTCTGGGTTCGGAGTTCAGGTTTGGGGGACTGTCCTTTGGGTCAGGGGTCAGGGTTCACCGTTGGGGGACTGTACGTGGGGTCAGAGCTCAGGGTTCTGGGTTGGGGGACTGTACATGGGGTCAGGGTTCAGGGTTCAGGGTTGGGGGACTGTACTTGGGGTCAGAGCTCAGGGTTCTGGGTTGGGGTCTGTACTCGGGTTCAGGGTTCAGGGTTCAGTATTGTGGGACTGTACTTGGGGTCAGTGTGCAGGTTTGGGGGACTGTAATTGGGGTCTGGGTTCGGGGTTCAGGTTTGGGGGACTGTACTTGGGATCAGGGTTCGGGGTTCAGGTTTTGGGGACTGTACTTTGGGTCAGGGGTCAGGGTTTAGGGTTGGGGGACTGTAATTGGGGACAGGGGTCAGGGTTCAGGGTTGGGGGACTGTACTTGGGATCTGGGTTTGGGGTTCAGGGTTGGGGGACTGTACTCGGGGTCAGAGATCAGGGTTCAGGGTTGGGGGACTGTACTTGGGGTCAGAGCTCAGGGTTCTGGGTTGGGGTCTGTACTCGGGTTCAGGGTTCAGGGTTCAGTGTTGTGGGACTGTACTTGGGTCAGGGTTCAGGGTTGGGTGACTGTTCTTGGGGTCAGAGTATAGGGTTGGGATACTATACTAGGGGTCAGGGTTCGGGGTTCAGGTTTGGGGGACTGTACTTGGGTTTAGGGGTCAGGGTTCAATGTTCAACGTCTGTAATGGGGTCAGAGTTCAGGGTTGGGGTTCTGTACTTGGGGTCAGGGGTCAGGGTTCATTGTTCGACGTCTGTAATGGGGTCAGTGTTCAGGGTTGGGGTTCTGTACTTGGGGTCAGGGTTCAGGTTTGGGGGACTGTACTTGTGTTCAGGGGTCAGGGTTCAGGGTTGGGCAACTGGACTTGGGATCAGAGTTCAGGGTTCAGTGTTGGGGGACTGTACTTGGGGTCAGGGTTCTGGGTTCAAGGTTGGGGCACTGTATTTGTTGTCAGAGTTCAGGGTTCAGGGTTGGGGGACTGTACTCGGGGTCAGGGTTCATTGTTGGGGGACTGTACTTGGGGTCAGGGCTCAGTTGGTCAGGATTGGGGGACTGTACTTGGGGTCAGGGTTCAGGGTTGAGGGTTGGGGGACTGTACTTGGGGTCAGGGTTCAGGGTTGGGGGACTGTACTTGGGGTCAGGGTTCAGGTTTGGGGGACTGTACTTGGGGTCAGGGTTCAGGGTTGGGGGACTGTACTTGGGGTCAGGGTTCAGGGTTGGGGGGCTGTAGTTGGGGTGAGGGTTCAAGTTTGGGGGAATATACTTGGGTTCAGGGGTCAGGGTTCAGGTTGGGGGACTGTACTTGGGGTCAGGGTTCGGCGTTCAGTGTTTGGGGACGGTACTTGGGGTCAGGGGTCAGGGTTCAGGGTTGGGGGATTGTACTTGGGGTCAGAGTTCAGGGTTCATGTAGGGGAACGGTACTTGGGGTCAGGGTTCGGCGTTCAGTGTTTCGGAACGGTACTTGGGGTCAGGGTACGGGGTTCAGGTTTGGGGGACTGTACTTGGGTTCAGGGGTCAGGGTTCATTGTTGGACGACTGTAATGGGGTCAGAGTTCAGGGTTGGGTTCTGTACTTGGGGTCAGTGTTCGCCGTTCCGTGTCGGGGGACTGTACTTGGGGTCAGGGGTCAGGATGCAGGTTTGCGAAACTGTACTTGGGGTCAGGGTACAGGGTTGGGGAACTGTACTTGGAGTCAGGGTTCGGGGTTCAGGGTTGGGGGACTGTACTTGGGGACAGAGTTCAGGGTTGGGGGACTGTACTTGGGGTCAGGGGTCAGGGTTCAGGTTTGGAGGACTGTACTTGGGGTCAGGTTTCTGGGTTGGGGGACTGTACTTGGGGTGAGGGGTCAGCGTTCTGGGTTGGGGGACTGTACTTGGGGTCAGGGACCGGGGTTCAGTGTTGGGGGACTGTATTTGGGGTCATGGGTCAGGGTTCAGGGTTGGGGGATTGTACTTGGAGTCAGAGTTCAGTGTTCATGTTGGGGAACTGTACTTGGGGTCAGTGTTCGGGGTTCAGGTTTGGGGGACTGTACTTGGCTTCAGGGGTCAGGGTTCAGGCTGGGAGGACTGTAATGGGGTCAGAGTTCAGGTTTGGGGTCTGTACTTGGGGTCAGGGTTCAGGGTTCTGTGTTGTGGGACTGTACGTGTGGTCAGTGTGCAGGTTTGTGAGACTGTAATGGGGGTCTGGGTTCGGAGTTCAAGTTTGGGGGACTGTACTTGGGGTCAGTGTTCAGGGTTCTGGGTTAGTGGACTGTACTTGGGGTCAGGGGTCAGTGTTCAGGGTTGGATGACTGCACTTGTGGTCAGAGTTCACGGTTCAGGTTTGAGGGACTGTTCTTGGGGTCAGAGTTCAGTTTTCTGTGTTGGGGTACTGTAGTTGGGGTCAGGGTCAGGATTCAGGGTTCAGTGTTGGGGGACTGTACTTGGGGTCAGTGTTCAGGGTTGAAGTTGGGGGACTGAACTTGGGGTCAGGGTTCAGGGTTCTGGGTTGGGGGACTGTACTTGGGGTCAGGGTTCAGGGTTCATGGTTGGGGGAGTATACTTGTGGTCACGGTTCAGGATTGGGTGACTGTACTTGGGATCAGGGGTCAGGGTTCAATGTTGGGGGACTGTACTTGGGGTCAGGGTTGGGGGACTGTACTTGGGGTCAGGGTTCAGATTTGGGGGACTGTATTTGGGATCAGGGTTCGGTGTTCAGGGTTGGGGGACTGTACTTGAGGTCAGGGGTCAGAGTTCAGGGTTGGAGGACTGTATTTGGGGTCAGGGTCCGGAGTTCAGTGTTGGGGGACTGTACTTGGGGTCAGGGCTCAATGTTAAGGGGTGGATGACTGCACTTGGGGTCCGAGTTCAGGGTTCAGGTTTGGGGGACTGTACTTGGGGTCAGGGTTCGGGGTTCAGTATTGGGAGACTGTACTTGGGGTCAGGGTTCAGTTGTTCAGGATTGGTGGACTGTACTTGTGGTCAGGGTTCAGGGTTCAGTATTGGGGGACTGTACTTGGGGTCAGGGTTCAAGGTTCAGTGTTGGGGGACTGTACTTGTGGTCAGGGTTCAGGATTGGGTGACTGTACTTGGGATCAGGGGTCAGAGTTCAATGTTGGGGGACTGTACTTGGGGTCAGGGTTGGGGGACTGTACTTGGGGTCAGGGTTCAGGTTTGGGGGACTGTACTTGGGATCAGGGGACAGGGATCAGAGTTGGGGAGTGTATTTGGGGTCAGGGTTCAGTGTTGGGGGACTTACTTGTTGTCAGAGTTCAGGGTTCAGGTTTGGGGGACTGTACTCGGGGTCAGGGTTCATTGTTGGGGGACTGTACTTGGGGTCAGGGTTCAGGGTTGAGGGTTGGGGGACTGTACTTGGGGTCAGGGTTCAGGGTTGGGGGACTGTACTTGGGGTCAGGGTTCAGGGTTGGGGGACTGTACTTGGGGTCAGGGTTCAGGGTTGGGGGGCTGTAGTTGGGGTGAGGGTTCAAGTTTGGGGGAATATACTTGGGTTCAGGGGTCAGGGTTCAGGTTGGGGGACTGTACTTGGGGTCAGGGTTCGGCGTTCAGTGTTTGGGGACGGTACTTGGGGTCAGGGGTCAGGGTTCAGGGTTGGGGGACTGTACTTGGGGTCAGGGTTCGGCGTTCAGTGTTTCGGGACGGTACTTGGGGTCAGGGTACGGGGTTCAGGTTTGGGGGACTGTACTTGGGTTCAGGGGTCAGGGTTCATTGTTGGACGACTGTAATGGGGTCAGAGTTCAGGGTTGGGTTCTGTACTTGGGGTCAGGGGTCAGGGTTGGGTTCTGTACTTCGGGTCAGGGTTCTGGGTTGGGGGACTGTACTTGGGGTCAGTGTTCGCCGTTCCGTGTCGGGGGACTGTACTTGGGGTCAGGGGTCAGGATGCAGGTTTGCGAAACTGTACTTGGAGTCAGGGTTCGGGGTTCAGGGTTGGGGGACTGTACTTGGGGACAGAGTTCAGGGTTGGGGGACTGTACTTGGGGTCAGGGGTCAGGGTTCAGGTTTGGAGGACTGTACTTGGGGTCAGGTTTCTGGGTTGGGGGACTGTACTTGGGGTGAGGGGTCAGCGTTCTGGGTTGGGGGACTGTACTTGGGGTCAGGGACCGGGGTTCAGTGTTGGGGGACTGTATTTGGGGTCATGGGTCAGGGTTCAGGGTTGGGGGATTGTACTTGGAGTCAGAGTTCAGTGTTCATGTTGGGGAACTGTACTTGGGGTCAGTGTTCGGGGTTCAGGTTTGGGGGACTGTACTTGGCTTCAGGGGTCAGGGTTCAGGCTGGGAGGACTGTAATGGGGTCAGAGTTCAGGTTTGGGGTCTGTACTTGGGGTTCAGGGTTCTGTGTTGTGGGACTGTACGTGTGGTCAGTGTGCAGGTTTGTGAGACTGTAATGGGGGTCTGGGTTCGGAGTTCAAGTTTGGGGGACTGTACTTGGGGTCAGTGTTCAGGGTTCTGGGTTAGTGGACTGTACTTGGGGTCAGGGGTCAGTGTTCAGGGTTGGATGACTGCACTTGTGGTCAGAGTTCACGGTTCAGGTTTGAGGGACTGTTCTTGGGGTCAGAGTTCAGTTTTCTGTGTTGGGGTACTGTAGTTGGGGTCAGGGTCAGGATTCAGGGTTCAGTGTTGGGGGACTGTACTTGGGGTCAGTGTTCAGGGTTGAAGTTGGGGGACTGAACTTGGGGTCAGGGTTCAGGGTTCTGGGTTGGGGGACTGTACTTGGGGTCAGGGTTCAGGGTTCATGGTTGGGGGAGTATACTTGTGGTCACGGTTCAGGATTGGGTGACTGTACTTGGGATCAGGGGTCAGGGTTCAATGTTGGGGGACTGTACTTGGGGTCAGGGTTGGGGGACTGTACTTGGGGTCAGGGTTCAGATTTGGGGGACTGTATTTGGGATCAGGGTTCGGTGTTCAGGGTTGGGGGACTGTACTTGAGGTCAGGGGTCAGAGTTCAGGGTTGGAGGACTGTATTTGGGGTCAGGGTCCGGAGTTCAGTGTTGGGGGACTGTACTTGGGGTCAGGGCTCAATGTTAAGGGGTGGATGACTGCACTTGGGGTCCGAGTTCAGGGTTCAGGTTTGGGGGACTGTACTTGGGGTCAGGGTTCGGGGTTCACGGTTCGGGACTGTACTCGGGGTCAGGGGGTCAGTGTTGGGGGACTGTACTTGGGGTCAGAGCTCAGGGTTCTGGGTTAGTGGACTGTACTTGGGGTCAGGGGTCAGTGTTCAGGGTTGGATGACTGCACTTGGGGTCAGAATTCACGGTTCAGGTTTGGGGGACTGTTCTTGGGGTCAGAGTTCAGTTTTCTGTGTTGGGGGACTGTACTTGGGGTCACGGGTCAGGGGTCAGGGTTGGAGGACTGTACTTGGGATCAGAATTCAGGGTTCAGTGTTGGGGGACTGTACTTGGGGTCAGGGTTCAGGGTTGGGGGACTGAACTTGGGGTCAGGGTTCAGGTTTGGGGGATTGTACTTGGAGTCAGAGTTCAGGTTTCATGTTGGGGGACTGTACTTGAGGTCAGGGTTCAGTTGTTCAGGATTGGTGGACTGTACTTGGGGTCAGGGTTCAGGGTTCATGGTTGGGGGAGTATACTTGTGGTCAGGGTTCAGGGTTCAGTATTGGGGGACTGTACTTGGGGTCAGGGTTCAAGGTTCAGTGTTGGGGGACTGTACTTGTGGTCAGGGTTCAGGATTGGGTGACTGTACTTGGGATCAGGGGTCAGAGTTCAATGTTGGGGGACTGTACTTGGGGTCAGGGTTGGGGGACTGTACTTGGGGTCAGGGTTCAGGTTTGGGGGACTGTACTTGGGATCAGGGGTCAGGGATCAGAGTTGGGGAGTGTATTTGGGGTCAGGGTTCAGTGTTGGGGGACTTACTTGTTGTCAGAGTTCAGGGTTCAGGTTTGGGGGACTGGACTTGGGGTCAGGGTTCAGGTTTGGGGGATTGTACTTGGGGTCAGGGTTCGGGGTTCAGGGTTGGGGGACTGTAATTGGGGTCAGGGGTCAGGGTTCAGGACTGTGGGACTGTACTTAAGGTCAGAGTTCATGGTTCAGTGTTGGGGGACGGTACTTGGGGACAGAGTTCAGGGTTGGGGGACTGTACTTGAGGTCAGGGGTCAGGGTTCAGGGTTGGGGGATTGTATTTGGGGTCAGGGTCCGGAGTTCAGTGTTGGGGACTGTCCTTGGGGTCAGGGCTCAATGTTCAAGGGTGGATGACTGCACTTGGGGTCAGAGTTCAGGATTCAGGTTTGGGGGACTGTACTTGGGTTCAGGGGTCAGGGTTCAGGTTGGGGGACTGTACTTGGGTTCAGGGGTCAGGGTTCAGGTTGGGGGACTGTACTTGGGGTCAGGGTTCGGCCTTCAGTGTTTCGGGACGGTACTTGTGGTCAGGGGTCAGGGTTCAGGGTTGGGGGATTGTACTTGGGGTCAGAGTTCAGGGTTCATGTTGGGGAACGGCACTTGGGGTCAGGGTACGGGGTTCAGGTTTGGGGGACTGTACTTGGGTTCAGGGGTCAGGGTTCATTGTTGGACGACTGTAATGGGGTCAGAGTTCAGGGTTGGGTTCTGTACTTGGGGTCAGGGTTCTGGGTTCAGGGTTGGGGGACTGTACTTGGGGTCAGAGTTCGGCGTTCCATGTCGAGGGACGGTACTTGGGTCAGGGGTCAGGATGCAGGTTTGCGAGACTGTACTTGCGGTCAGGGTACAGGGTTGTGGGACTGTACTTGGGGTCAGGGTTCAGGGTTGGGGAACTGTACTTGGGGTCAGGGTTCGGGGTTCAGGGTTGGGGGACTGTACTTGGGGTCAGGGGTCAGGGTTCAGGTTTGGAGGACTGTACTTGGGGTCAGGTTTCTGGGTTGGGGGACTGTACTTGGGGTCAGGGGTCAGCGTTCTGGGTTGGGGGACTGTACTTGGGGTAGGGGTCAGAGTTCTTGGACGGGGAACTGTACATGGGGTCAGGGAACAGGGTTCAGTGTTGGGGGATTGTATTTGGGGTCAGAGTTCAGTGTTCATGATGGGGAACTGTACTTGGGGTCAGTGTTCGGGGTTCAGGTTTGGGGGACTGTACTTGGCTTCAGGGGTCAGGGTTCAGGCTGGGAGGACTGTAATGGGGTCAGAGTTCAGGTTTGGGGTCTGTACTTGGGGTCAGGGTCCGGGGTTCTGTGTTGTGGGACTGTACGTGGTGTCAGTGTGCAGGTTTGGGAGACTGTAATTGGGGTCTGGGTTCGGAGTTCAAGTTTGGGGGACTGTACTTGGGGTCAGTGTTCAGGGTTGGGGGACTGTCCGTGGGGTCAGTGTTCAGTGTTGGGGGACTGTAATTGGGGTCAGTGTTCAGGGTTCTGGGTTAGTGGACTGTACTTGGGGTCAGGGGTCAGTGTTCAGGGTTGGATGACTGCACTTGTGGTCAGAGTTCACGGTTCAGGTTTGGGGGACTGTTCTTGGGGTCAGAGTTCAGTTTTCTGTGTTGGGGGACTGTAGTTGGGGTCAGGGGTCAGGATTCAGGGTTGGAGGACTGTGCTTGGGATCAGAATTCAGGGTTCAGTGTTGGGGGACTGTACTTGAGGTCAGGGGTCAGAGTTCAGGGTTGGAGGACTGTATTTGGGGTCAGGGTCCGGAGTTCAGTGTTGGGGGACTGTAGTTGGGGTCAGGGCTCAATGTTAAGGGGTGGATGACTGCACTTGGGGTCAGAGTTCAGGGTTCAGGTTTGGGGGACTGTACTTGGGTTCAGGGGTCAGGGTTCAGGGTTGGGGACTGTACTTGGGGTCAGGGGTCAGGGTTCAGGGTTGGGGGATTGTATTTGGGGTCAGGGTCCGGAGTTCAGTGTTGGGGACTGTCCTTGGGGTCAGGGCTCAATGTTCAAGGGTGGATGACTGCACTTGGGGTCAGAGTTCAGGATTCAGGTTTGGGGGACTGTACTTGGGTTCAGGGGTCAGGGTTCAGGTTGGGGGACTGTACTTGGGTTCAGGGGTCAGGGTTCAGGTTGGGGGACTGTACTTGGGGTCAGGGTTCGGCCTTCAGTGTTTCGGGACGGTACTTGTGGTCAGGGGTCAGGGTTCAGGGTTGGGGGATTGTACTTGGGGTCAGAGTTCAGGGTTCATGTTGGGGAACGGCACTTGGGGTCAGGGTACGGGGTTCAGGTTTGGGGGACTGTACTTGGGTTCAGGGGTCAGGGTTCATTGTTGGACGACTGTAATGGGGTCAGAGTTCAGGGTTGGGTTCTGTACTTGGGGTCAGGGTTCTGGGTTCAGGGTTGGGGGACTGTACTTGGGGTCAGAGTTCGGCGTTCCATGTCGAGGGACGGTACTTGGGTCAGGGGTCAGGATGCAGGTTTGCGAGACTGTACTTGCGGTCAGGGTACAGGGTTGTGGGACTGTACTTGGGGTCAGGGTTCAGGGTTGGGGAACTGTACTTGGGGTCAGGGTTCGGGGTTCAGGGTTGGGGGACTGTACTTGGGGTCAGGGGTCAGGGTTCAGGTTTGGAGGACTGTACTTGGGGTCAGGTTTCTGGGTTGGGGGACTGTACTTGGGGTCAGGGGTCAGCGTTCTGGGTTGGGGGACTGTACTTGGGGTAGGGGTCAGAGTTCTTGGACGGGGAACTGTACATGGGGTCAGGGAACAGGGTTCAGTGTTGGGGGATTGTATTTGGGGTCAGAGTTCAGTGTTCATGATGGGGAACTGTACTTGGGGTCAGTGTTCGGGGTTCAGGTTTGGGGGACTGTACTTGGCTTCAGGGGTCAGGGTTCAGGCTGGGAGGACTGTAATGGGGTCAGAGTTCAGGTTTGGGGTCTGTACTTGGGGTCAGGGTCCGGGGTTCTGTGTTGTGGGACTGTACGTGGTGTCAGTGTGCAGGTTTGGGAGACTGTAATTGGGGTCTGGGTTCGGAGTTCAAGTTTGGGGGACTGTACTTGGGGTCAGTGTTCAGGGTTGGGGGACTGTCCGTGGGGTCAGTGTTCAGTGTTGGGGGACTGTAATTGGGGTCAGTGTTCAGGGTTCTGGGTTAGTGGACTGTACTTGGGGTCAGGGGTCAGTGTTCAGGGTTGGATGACTGCACTTGTGGTCAGAGTTCACGGTTCAGGTTTGGGGGACTGTTCTTGGGGTCAGAGTTCAGTTTTCTGTGTTGGGGGACTGTAGTTGGGGTCAGGGGTCAGGATTCAGGGTTGGAGGACTGTGCTTGGGATCAGAATTCAGGGTTCAGTGTTGGGGGACTGTACTTGAGGTCAGGGGTCAGAGTTCAGGGTTGGAGGACTGTATTTGGGGTCAGGGTCCGGAGTTCAGTGTTGGGGGACTGTAGTTGGGGTCAGGGCTCAATGTTAAGGGGTGGATGACTGCACTTGGGGTCAGAGTTCAGGGTTCAGGTTTGGGGGACTGTACTTGGGTTCAGGGGTCAGGGTTCAGGGTTGGGGACTGTACTTGGGGTCAGGGTTCAGGGTTGGGGGACTGTACTTCGGATCTGGGTTCGGGGTTCACGGTTGGGGACTGTACTCGGTGTCAGGGGTCAGTGTTGGGGGACTGTACTTGGGGTCAGAGCTCAGGGTTCAGGGCTGGGGACTGTACTTGGGGTCAGAGCTCAGGGTTCTGTGTTAGGGGACTGTACTTGGGGTCAGGGGTCAGTGTTCAGGGTTGGATGACTGCACTTGGGGTCAGAGTTCACGGTTCAGGTTTGGGGGACTGTTCTTGGGGTGAGAGTTCAGTTTTCTGTGTTGGGGGACTGTACTTGGGGTCAGGGGTCAGCGGTCAGGATTGGAGGACTGTACTTGGGATCAGAATTCAGGGTTCAGTGTTGGGGGACTGTACGTGGGGTCAGTGTTCAGGGTTCAAGTTGGGGGACTGAACTTGGGGTCAGGGATCAGGGTTCTGGGTTGGGGGACTGTACTTGGGGTTAGGGTTCAGGGTTGGGGGATTGTACTTGGAGTTAGAGTTCAGGTTTCATGTTGGGGGACTGTACTTGAGGTCAGGGTTCAGGATTAGGGGACTGTACTTGGGGTAAGGGTTCAGTTGTTCAGGTTTGGTGGACTGTACTTGGGGTCAGGGTTCAGGGTTCATGGTTGGGGGAGTATACTTGTGGTCAGGGTTCAGGATTGGGTGACTGTACTTGGGATCAGGGGTCAGGGTTCAATGTTGGGGGACTGTACTTGGGGCCAGGGTTGGGGGACTGTACTTGGGGTCAGGGTTCAGATTTGGGGGACTGTACTTGGGATCAGGATTCGGCGTTCGGGGTTGGGGGACTGTACTTGAGCTCAGGGGTCAGGGATCAGGTTTGGGGAGTGTACTTGGGGTCAGAGTTCAGGGTTGGGGGACTTACTTGTTGTCAGAGTTCAGGGTTCAGTGTTGGGGGTCTGTACTTGGGGTCAGGGTTCAGGTTTGGAGGACTGTACTTGGGGTTAGAATTCGGCGTTCCGTGTTGGGGGACTGTACTTGGGGTCAGGGTGCAGGTTTGCAAAACTGTACCTGGGGTGTGGGTTCAGGGTTCTGGTTTGGGGGACTGTACTTGGGGTCAGGGGTGAGGGTTGGGGGACTGTACTTGGGGTCAGGGCTCAATGTTCAGGGGTGGATGACTGCACTTGGGGTCAGAGTTCAGGGTTCAGGTTTGGGGGACTGTACTTGGGTTCAGGGGTCAGGGTTCAGGGTTGGGGACTGTACTTGGGGTCAGGGTTCAGGGTTCAGGGTTGGGGGACTGTACTTGGGATCTGGGTTCGGGGTTCAGGGTTGGGGACTGTACTTGGGGTCAGAGCTCACGGTTCAGGGTTGGGGGACTGTACTTGGGGTCAGGGTTCTGGGTTGGGGGACTGTACTTGGGGTCAGGGTTCAGTGTTCAGGGTTGGATGACTGCACTTGGGGTCAGAGTTTAGGGTTCAGGTTTGGGGGAATGTACTTGGGGTCAGGGTTCAGGGTTCAGGGTTGGAGGACTGTACTTGGGATCTGGGTTCAGGGTTCAGGGTTGGGGTACTGTACTCGGGGTCAGGGTTCAGTGTTGGGGGACTGTACTTGGGGTCAGGGTTCAGTTGTTCAGGATTGGGGGACTGTCTTGGGGTCAGGGTTCAGCGTTCAGGGTTGGGAGACTGTACTTAGGGTCAGGGTTCATGGTTCAGGGTTGGGGGACTGTACTTGGGGTCGGGTTCAGGGTTGGGGGACTGTACTTGGGATCGGGGTTCGGGGTTCAGGGTTGGGGGACTGTACTTGGGCTCATGGGTCAGGGATCAGGGTTGAGGATTGTGTTTGGGGTCAGGGTTCAGGGTTGGGGGACTGTACTTGGGGTCAAGGTTCAGGATTAGAGGACTGTACTTGGGTTTAGGGGTCAGGGTTCAGGGTGGCGTGTCTGTTCTTGGGGTCAAAGTTCAGGGTTTAGGGTTGGGGGACTATACTTGGGGTTAGGGATCAGGGTTGAGGGACTGTACTTGGGGTCAGGGTTCAGGTTTGGGGGACTGTACTCGGGGTCAGGGTTCAGTGTTGGGGGACTGTACTTGGGGTCAGGGTTCAGTTGTTCAGGATTGGGGGACTGTCTTGGGGTCAGGGTTCAGCGTTCAGGGTTGGGAGACTGTACTTAGGGTCAGGGTTCATGGTTCAGG
This sequence comes from Prionace glauca, assembly GCA_037974335.1. Taxonomy (NCBI): domain Eukaryota; kingdom Metazoa; phylum Chordata; class Chondrichthyes; order Carcharhiniformes; family Carcharhinidae; genus Prionace; species Prionace glauca. The sequence continues at coordinate 150,884 of JBBMRE010000238.1, forward strand.
GTTGGGGGACTGTACTTGGGGTCGGGTTCAGGGTTGGGGGACTGTACTTGGGCTCATGGGTCAGGGATCAGGGTTGAGGATTGTGTTTGGGGTCAGGGTTCAGGGTTGGGGGACTGTACTTGGGGTCAGGGTTCAGGATTGGGGGACTGTACTTTGGTTTAGGGGTCAGGGTTCAGGGTTGCGGGACTGTTCTTGGGGTCAAAGTTCAGGGTTTAGGGTTGGGGGACTGCACTTGGGGTCAGGTTTAGGCATTCAGGGTTGAGGGACTGTACTTGGCGTTGGGGAACACGGTTGGATAGCTGTCCTTGTGGTCAGGGTTCGGGGGTCAGTGTTTGGAGTTTAGGTTTTGGGGTCTGCACTTGGGTCCAGGGGTCAGGGTTCAGGGTTGGAGGAATGTACTAGGGATCAGAGTTCAGTGTTCAGTGTTGGGGGACTGTACTTGGGGTCAGGGTTCAGAATTGGGGGACTGTACTTGGGGTCAGGGTTCAGAATTGGGGGACTGTACTTGGGGTCAGGGTTCAGGTTTAGGGGATTGTATTGGTGTCAGGGTTCGGGGTTCAGTTTTGGGGGACTGTACTTGAGTTCAGGGTTCACGGTTGGAAGATTGTACTTGGGGTCAGAGTTCAGGGTTATGTGTTGGGGGACTGTAGTTGGGGTCAGGGGTCAGGGTTCAGGGTTGGAGGACTGTACTTGGGATCAGAGTTCAGTGTTCAGTGTTGGGGGACTGTACTTGGGTTCAGGGTTCAGAGTTGGGGGACTGTACTTGGTGTCAGAGTTCAGGTTTAGGGGATTGTACTTGGTGTCAGGGTTCAGGGTTGGAAGATTGTACTTGGGGTCAGAGTTCAGGGTTCATGTTGGGGGAATGTACTTGGGGTCAGGGTTCAGGGTTGGGGGACTGTACTTGGGGTCAGGGTTCGGGGTTGGGGGACTGTACTTGGGGTCAGAGCTCAGGTTTCTGGGTTGGGGAACTGTACTCGGGGTCAGGGTTCAGTATTGGGGGGACTGTACTTGGGGTCAGAGCTCAGGGTTCAGGGTTGGGGGTCTGTACTTGGTGTCAGGGGTCAGTGTTCAGGGTTGGGGGACTGTACTTGGGGTCAAGGTTCAGGGTTGGGGGACTGTACTTGGGATCAGGTTTAGGGATTCAGGTTTGGGGAACTGTAGTTGGGGTCAGGGTTCAGGTTTTGGGGTCTGCACTTGGGTCCAGTGGTCAGGGTTCAGGGTTGGAGGACTGTACTTGGGGTCAGAGTTCAGGGTTGGGGGATTGTACTTGGGGTCAGGGTTCAGTGTTCTGGGTTGGGGAACTGTACTTGGGGTCAGGGTTCAGTGTTGGGGGACTGTACTTGGGGTCAGGGTTCAGTGTTGGGGGACTGTACTTGGGGTCAGGGTTCAGTGTTCAGGGTTGGGGGACTGTACTTGGGGTCAAGGTTCAGGGTTGGGGGACTGTACTTGGGATCAGGTTTAGGGATTCAGGTTTGGGGAACTGTAGTTGGGGTCAGGGTTCAGGTTTTGGGGTCTGCACTTGGGTCCAGTGGTCAGGGTTCAGGGTTGGAGGACTGTACTTGGGGTCAGAGTTCAGGGTTGGGGGATTGTACTTGGGGTCAGGGTTCAGGGTTGGGGGACTGTACTTGGGGTCAGGGTTCAGTGTTGGGGGACTGTACTTGGGGTCAGGGTTCAGTGTTCAGGGTTGGGGGACTGTACTTGGGGTCAAGGTTCAGGGTTCAGGGTTGGGGGACTGTACTTGGGGTCAGAGTTCAGTTTTCTGTGTTGGGGGACTGTACTTGGGATCAAGGGTCAGGGATCCGGGTTGGGGAGTGTATTTGGGGTCAGGGTTCAGTGTTGGGGGACTGTACTTGAGGTCAGGGTTCAGGTTTGGGGGACTGTACTTGGGGTCAGGGTTCAGGTTTGGGGGACTGTACTTGAGGTCAGCGTTCAGGTTTGGGGGACTGTACTTGGGGTTAGAATTCGGCATTCCGTGTTGGGGGACTGTACTTGGGGGTCAGGGGTGAGGGACTGTACTTGGGGTCCGGGTTCAGTGTTGGGGTACTGTAGTTGGGGTCAGGGTTCGGGGTTCAGGGTTGGGGGACTGTAATTGGGGTCAGGGGTCAGGGTTCAGGACTGTACATGAGGTCAGAGTTCATGGTTCAGTGTTGGGGGACGGTACTTGGGGTCAGAGTTCAGGGTTGGGGGACTGTACTTGAGGTCAGGGGTCAGAGTTCAGAGTTGGGGGACTGTATTTGGGGTCAGGGTCCGGAGTTCAGTGTTGGGGGACTGTACTTGGGGTCAGGGCTCAGGGTTGGGGGACTGTACTTGGTGTCAGAGTTCAGGGTTCAAGGTTGGGGGACTGTACTTGGGATCTGGGTTCGGGGTTCAGGGTTGGGGACTGTACTCGGGGTCAGGGGTCAGTGTTGGGGGACTGTACTTGGGGTCAGAGCTCAGGGTTCAGGGTTGGGGGACTGTACTTGGGTTCAGGGGTCAGTGTTCATGGTTGGATGACTGCACTTGGGGTCAGAGCTCAGGGTTCTGGGTTAGGGGACTGTACTTGGGGTCAGGGGTCAGAGTTCAGGGTTGGATGACTGCACTTGGGGTCAGAGTTCACGTTTCAGGTTTGGGGGACTGTTCTTGGGGTCAGAGTTCAGTTTTCTGTGTTGGGGGACTGTACTTGGGGTCAGGGTTCAGGGTTGGAGGACTGTACTTGGGATCAGAATTCAGAGTTCAGTGTTGGGGGACAGTGTTCAGGGTTCAAGTTGGGGACTGAACTTGGGGTCAGGGTTCAGGGTTCTGGGTTGGGGGACTGTACTTGGAGTCAGAGTTCAGGTTTCATGTTGGGGGACTGTACTTGGGGTCAGGGTTTGGGGTTCAGTATTGGGGGTCTATATTGGGGTCAAGGATCAGGGTTGGGGTTTGTACTTGGGGTCAGAGTTCAGGGTTCAGTGTTGGGGGACTGTACTTGCGGTCAGGGTTCAGTTGTTCAGGATTGGTGGACTGTACTTGGGGTCAGGGTTCAGTGTTGGGGGACTGTACTTGGGGTCAGGGTTCAGGGTTCAGTGTTGGGGGACTGTACTTGGGGTCAGGGTTCAGGGTTCAGTGTTGGGGGTCTGTACTTGGGGTCAGGGTTCAGGGTTGGGGGACTGTACTTGGGGTCAGGGTTCAGGGTTCAGTGTTGGGGGACTGTACTTGGGGTCAGGGTTCAGGGTTCAGTGTTGGGGGTCTGTACTTGGGGTCAGGGTTCAGTGTTGGGGGACTGTACTTGGGGTTAGGTTTCAGGGTTGGGGGACTGTACTTGGGGTCAGAGTTCAATATTGGGGGACTGTACTTGTTGTCAGAGTTCAGGGTTCAGGTTTGGGGTCTGTACTTGGGGTCAGGGTTCAGTCTTCAGTGTTGGGGCCTGTACTTGAGGTCAGGGTTCAGGGTTGGGGGACTATTTGTGGGGTCAGGGTTCAGGGTTGGGGGACTGTAGTTGGGGTCAGGGTTCATGGTTGGGGGACTATACTTGGGGTCAGAGTTCAGGGTTGGGGGACTGTGCTTGAGGTCAGGGGTCAGGGTTCAGGGTTGGGGGACTGTACCTGGGGTCAGGGGTCAGAGTTCTGGGTTGGGGGACTGTACTTGGGGTCAGGGGTCAAAGTTCAGTATTGGGGGACTGTACTTGGCGTCAGGGTTCAGGGTTGGGAGACTTAACTTGGGCTCAGGGTTCAGGGTTGTGAGACGGTACTTGGGGTCAGTGTTCAGGATTGGGGGACTGTACTTGGGGTCAGGGTTCCGGTTTCAGGGTTGGCAGACTGTATTGGGGTCAGGGTTCAGAGTTGGGGAACTGTACTTGGGGTCAGGGGTCAGGAATCAGGCTTGGGGACTTTACTTGGGGTCAGGGTTCAGGGTTTAGGGTTGGGGACTGTACTTGAGGTCAGTGTTCGGGATTCATGCTTGGGAGACTGTACATGGGTTCAGGGGAAAAGGTTGGGGTACTGTACTTGGGGTCAAAGTATAGGGTTGGGGGACTATATTTGGTGTCAGGGTTCAGGGTTGGTGAACTGTACTTGGGGTCAGGGGTCAGGAATCAGGCTTGGGGACGTTACGTGGGGTCAGGGATCAGGTTTCAGCGTTGGGGGACTGTACTTGGGGACAGGAGTCAGGGTTCTGCCTTGGGGGAGTGTACTTGGAGTCAGGGTCCGTGGTTCAGTGTTGGGGGACTGTACTTGGGGTCAGGGTTCAGTGTTCATGGTTGGGGAACTGTAATTGGGGTCAGGGTTCGGAGTTCAGATATGGAGGGCTGTACTTGGGATCAGGGGTCAGGATTCAATGTTGGACGATTGTAATGGGGTCAGAGGTCAGGGTTGGCGTTCCGTACCTGGGGTCAGGGGTCAGGGTTCTGGGTTGGGGGACTGTATTTGGCGTCAGGGTCCGGAGTTCAGTGTTGGGGGACTGTACCTGGAGTCAGGGGTCAGAGTTCTGGGTTGGGGGACTGTACTTGGCGTCAGGGTTCGGTGTTCAGGGTTGGGGGACTGTACTTGGCGTCAGGGTTCAGGGTTGGGAGACTTAACTTGGGGTCAGGGTTCAGGGTTGGGGGACTGGACTTGGGGTCAGGGTTCAAGGTTGGGTGACTGTACCTGGGGTCAGGGTTCCGGTTTCAGGGTTGGCAGACTGTATTGGGGGCAGGGTTCAGAGTTGGGGAACTGTACTTGGGGTCAGGGGTCAGGAATCAGGCTTGGGGACTTTACTTGGGGTCAGAGTTCAGGGTTCAGGGTTTAGGGTTGGGGACTGTACTTGATGTCAGTGTTCGGGATTCATGGTTGGGAGACTGTACTTGGGTTCAGGGGAAAGCGTTGGGGTACTGTACTTGGGGTCAAAGTATAGGGTTGGGGGACAATACTTGGTGTCAGAGTTCAGGGTTCAGGGTTCAGGGTTGGTGAACTGTACTTGGGGTCAGGGGTCAGGAATCAGGCTTGGGGACGTTACGTGGGGTCAGGGTTCAGGTTTCAGGGTTGGGGGACTGTACTTGGGGTCAGGGTTGGTGGACTGTACTTGGGGTCAGGGTTCAGGGTTGGGGGACTGTACTTGAGTTCAGGGCTCAACAGTTCAGCGTTGGGGGACTGTACTTGGGGACAGGAGTCAGGGTTCTGCCTTGGGGGAGTGTACTTGGAGTCAGGGTCCGTGGTTCAGTGTTGGGGGACTGTACTTGGGGTCAGGGTTCAGTGTTGGAGAACTGTAATGGGGTCAGAGTTCAGGGTTGGGGTCTGTACTTGGGGTCAGAGTTCAGGGTTCTGGGTTGGGGAACTGTACTTGGGGTCAGAGTTCAGGGTTCATGGTTGGGGAACTGTAATTGGGGTCAGGGTTCGGGGTTCAGGTATGGAGGGCTGTACTTGGGATCAGGGGTCAGGATTCAATGTTGGACGACTGTAATGGGGTCAGAGGTCAGGGTTGGCGTTCTGTACCTGGGGTCAGGGGTCAGGGTTCTGGGTTGGGGGACTGTATTTGGGGTCAGGGTTCAGGTTTGGGGGACTGTACTTGGGATCAGGGGTCAGGGTTGGGGGACTGTACTTGGGGTCAAGGTTCATTGTTCAGGGTTGGGGACTGTACTTGGGGTCAGGGTTCAGGGTTCAGGGTTGGGAGACTGTACTTGGGGTCAGGGTTCAGGTTTGGGGGACTGTACTTGGGGTCAGGGTTCAGGGTTGGGGGACTGTACTTGGGGTCAGGGTTCAGGGTTCAGGGTTGGGGGACTGTACTTGGGCTCAGGGGTCAGGGATCAGCGTTGGGGACTGTACTTGGGGTCAGGGTTCAGGTTTGGGGGACTGTACTTGGGGTCAGGGTTCAGGGTTGGGGGACTGTACTTGGGGTCAAAGTTCAGGGTTCCGGGTTGGGGGACTGTACTTGGGGCCAGGGGTCAGGAATTAGGCTTGGGGATGTTACATGGGGTCAGGGTTCAGGTTTTAGGGTTGGGGAATTGTAATTGGGGTCAGGGTTCGGGGTTCAGGTATGGAGGGCTGTACTTGGGATCAGGGATCAGAATTCAATGTTGGACGACTGTAATGGGGTCAGAGGACAGGGTTGGGGTTCTGTACTTGGGGTCAGGGGTCAGGGTTCTGGGTTGGGGGACTGTACTTGGGGTCAGGGTTCAGTGTTGGGGGACTGTACTTGGGGTCAGGGTTCAGGGTTCAGTGTTGTGGGACTGTACTTGCGTTCAGGGTTGGGAGACTGTACTTGGGGTCAGGGCTTATGGTTGTGAGACGGTACTTGGGGTCAGGGTTCAGAGTTGTGGGACTGTACTTGGGTTCAGAGTTCAGGGTTCTGGCTTAGAGGGACTCTACTTGGGGTCAGGGGTCAGGCCTTAGCGTTAGGGGACTGGACTTGACGTCAGAGTTAGGTGACTGTACTTGGGGTCAGGGTTCAGGGTTGGGGGACTATACTTGGGGTCAGGGTTCATGGTTGGGGAACTGTACTTGGGGTCAGGGGTCAGGAATCAAGCTTGGGGACTTTACTTGGGGTCAGGGTTCAGAGTTGGGGTCTGTACTTGGGTTCAGGGGAAAGTTTTGGTCGACTTACTTGGGGTCAGGGTTCAGGTTTGGGGGACTGTACTTGGGGTCAGGGTTCAGGGTTCAGGGTTGTGGGATTGTACTTGGGGTCAGAGTTCAGGGTTCATGGTTGGGGAACTGTAATTGGGGTCAGGGTTCGGGGTTCAGGTATGGAGGGCTGTACTTGGGATCAGGGGTCAGGATTCACTGTTGGACGACTGTAATGGGGTCAGAGGTCAAGGTTGGGGTTCTGTACTTGGCGTCAGGGGTCAGGGTTCTGGGTTGGGGGACTGTATTTGGGGTCAGGGTTCAGATTTGGGGGACTGTACTTGGGATCGGGGTCAGAGTTCAGTGTTGGGGGACTGTACTTGGGGTCAGGGTTCAGGGTTCAGAGTTGTGGGACTGTACTTGGGTTCAGAGTTCAGGGTTCTGGCTCAGAGGGACTCTACTTGGGGTCAGGGGTCAGGCCTTAGCGTTAGGGGACTGGACTTGGCGTCAGGGTTAGGTGACTGTACTTGGGGTCAGGGTTCAGGGTTGGGGGACTGTACTTGGGGTCAGAGTATAGGGTTGGGGGACTATACTTGAGGTCAGGGTTCATGGTTGGGGAACTGTACTTGCAGTCAGGGGTCATGAATCAAGCTTAGGGACTTTACTTGGGGTCAGGGTTCAGAGTTGGGGTCTGTACTTGAGGTCAGTGTTCGGGATTCAGGGTTGGGAGACAGTACTTGGGTTCAGGGGAAAGGTTCGGTGGACTGTACTTGGGGTCAGGGTTCAGGATTGGGGGACTGTACTTGGGGTCAGGGTTCAGGGTTCAGGGTTGGGGACTGTACTTGGTTTCAGAGTTCAGTGTTCAGGGTTAGAGGGACTGTATTTGGGGTCAGGTGTCAGGGTTCAGTGTTAGGGGACTGGACATGGGGTCAGGGTTCAGGTTTAGGTGACTGTACTTGGGGTCAGGGTTCCGGGTTGGGGGACTGTACTTGGGGTCAAGGTTCAGTGTTCAGGCTTGGGGACTGTACTTAGGGTCAGGGTTCAGGGTTCAGGGTTCGGGGACTGTACTTGGGGTCAGGGTTCCGGGTTGGGGGACTGTACTTGGGGTCAAGGTTCAGTGTTCAGGCTTGGGGACTGTACTTAGGGTCAGGGTTCAGGGTTCAGGGTTGGGGGACTGTACTTGGGGTCAGGGTTCAGGTTTGGGGGACTATACTTGGGGTCATGGGTGGGGTTGGGGTACTGTACTTGGGATCAGGGTTCAGATTTGGGGGACTGTACTTGGGATCGGGGTCAGGGTTCAGTGTTGGAGGACTGTACTCGGGGTCAGGGTTCGGGTTTGGGGGACTATAGTTGGTGTCAGAGTTCAGGGTTCAGTGTTGGGGGACTGTACTTGGGGTCAGGTTTCAGTGTTGGGGGACTGTACTTGGGGTCAAGGTTCAGTGTTCAGGGTTGGGGGACTGTACTTGGGGTCAGGGTTCAGGGTTCAGGGTTGGGGGACTGTACTTGGGGTCAGGGTTCAGGTTTGGGGGACTGTACTTGGGGTCAGGGTTCAGGGTTCAGGGTTGGGGGACTGTACTTGGGGTCAGGGTTCAGGGTTCAGTGTTGGGGGACTGTACTTGGGGTCAAGGGTCTGGGTTGGGGGACTGTACTTGGGATCAGGGTTCAGGGTTCAGGGTTTGGGGACTGTACTTGGGGTCAGGGTTCAGGTTTGGGGGACTGTACTTGGGATCAGGGTTCAGGGTTGCGGGACTGTTCTTGGGGTCAAAGTTCAGGGTTCAGGGTTAGAGGGACTGTATTTGGGGTCAGGGGTCATGGTTCAGCGTTAGGGGACTGGACTTGGGGTCAGGGTTCAGGGTTAGGAGACTACTTGGGGTCAGGGTTCCGGTTTCAGGGTTGGCAGACTGTATTGGGGTCAGGGGTCAGGAATCAGGCTTGGGGACATTACTTGGGGTCAGGGTTCAGGGTTGGGGATTGTACTTGAGGTCAGTGTTCGGGATTCATGGTTGGGAGACTGTACTTGGGTTCAGAGTATAGGGTTGGGGTCTGTACTTGGGATCAGAGTATAGGGTTGGGGGACTATACTTGGGGTCAGGGTTCAGGGTTGGGGAACTGTACTTGGGGTCAGGGTTCAGGGTTCAGGGTTGGGGGACTATACTTGGGCTCAGGGGTCAGGGATCAGCGTTGGGGTCAGGGTTCAGGGTTCAGAGTTGGGGACGGTACGTGTGGTCAGTGTTCTGGATTGGGGGACTGTACTTGGGTTCAGGGTTCAGGATTGGGGGACTGTTCTTGGGGTCAAAGTTCAGGGTTCAGTGTTGGGGGACTGCAGTTGGGGTCAGGTTTAGGGATTCAGGGTTGGGGGACTGTACTTGGGGTCAGGGTTCAGTGATGGGGGACTGTCCTTGGGGTCAGGGTTCAGGGTTGGGGGACTCTACTTGGGGTCAGAGTTCAGGGTGCAGGTTTGGGTGAGGGTACTTGAGGTCAGGATTCGGGGTTCAGGGTTGGGGGACTGTACTTGGGTTCAGGGGTCAAGGTTCAGTGTTGGGGGACTGTATTTGGAGTCAGGGTTCAGATTTGGGGGACTGTACTTGGGGTCAAGGATCAGTGTTCAGGTTTGGGGGACTGTACTTGGGGTCAGGGTTCAGGGTTCAGGGTTGGGGACTGTACTTGGGGTCAGGGTTTCGGGTTCAGGGTTGGGGGACTGTACTTGGGGTCAGGGTTCAGTGTTGGGGGACTGTACTTGGGGTCAAGGATCATTGTTCAGGTTTGGGGGACTGTACTTGGGGTCAGGGTTCAGGGTTCAGCGTTGGGGGACTGTACTTGGGGTCAGGGTTCAGTGTTGGGGGACTGTACTTGGGGTCAAGGATCATTGTTCAGGTTTGGGGGACTGTACTTGGGGTCAGGGTTCAGGGTTAGGTGACTGTACTTGGGGTCAGGGTTCAGTGTTCAGGATTGGGGGACTGTACTTGGGATCAGGGTTCAGGGTTGCGGGACTGTTCTTGGGGTCAAAGTTCAGGGTTCAGGGTTGGGGGACTGCAGTTTGGGTCAGGTTTAGGGATTCAGTGTTGGGGGACTGTCCTTGGGGTCAGGGTTCAGGGTTGGGGGACTGTACTTGGGGTCAAGGGTCTGGGTTGGGGGACTGTACTTGGGATCAGAGTTCAGGGTGCAGGTTTGGGGGACGGTACTTGGGGTCAGGATTCGGGGTTCAGGGTTGGGGGACTATACTTGGGTTCAGGGGTCATGGTTCAGGTTTGGAGGAGTGTACTTGGGGTCAGAGTTCAGGGTTGGGTATCTGTACTTCGGGTCAGGGGTCAGGATTCTGTGTTGGCGGACTGTACTTGGGGTCAGGGTTAGGGGTTCAGGGTTGGGGGACTGTACTTGGGGTCAGGGTTCAGGGTTCAGGGTTGGGGGACTGTACTTGGCGCCAGGGTTCAGGGTTGGGAGACTCTACTTGGGGTCAGGGCTCAGGGTTCAGAGTTGTGGGACTGTACTTGGGGTCAAGGTTCAGGATTGGGGGACTGTTCTTGGGGTCAGGGTATAGGGTTGGGATACTATACTAGGGGTCAGGGTTCGGGGTTCAGGTTTGTGGGACTGTACTTGGGTTCAGCGGTCAGGGTTCAATGTTCGAGTTCAGGGTTCCGGGTTAGAGGGAATGTACTTTGGGTCAGGGTTTAGCGTTAGGGGACTGGACTTTGGGTCAGGGTTTAGCGTTAGGGGACTGGACTTGGGGTCAGGGTTCCGGTTTGGGGGACTGTACTTGTGTTCAGGGATCAGGGTTCAGGGTTGGGCAACTGTACTTGGGATGAGAGTTCAGGGTTCAGTGTTGGGGGACTGTACTTGAGGTCAGGGTTCAGGTTTGGGGGACTGTACTTGGGATCAGGGGTCAGGGTTCAGGGTTGCGGGACTGTACTTGGGGTCAGGGTTCGGCGTTCAGTGTTTGGGGACTGTACTTGGGGTCAGGGGTCAGGTTTGGGGTACTGTACTTGGGATCAGGGGTCAGGGTTCAGGGTTTCGGGACTGTACTTGGGGTCAGGGTTCAGGGTTGGGGGACTGTACTTGGGGTCAATGTTCAGTGTTCAGGGTTGGGCCACTGTACTTGGGGTCAGGGTTCAGGGTTCAGGGTTGGGGGACTGTACTTGGGGTCAGGGTTCAGGTTTGGGGGACTGTACTTGGGGTCAGGGTTCAGTGTTCAGAGTTGGGGGACTGTACTTGGGGTCAGGGTTCAGTGTTCAGGGATGGGGAACTGTATTTGGGGTCAGGGTTCAGGGTTGGGGGACTGTACTTGGGGTCAGGGTTCAGGTTTGGGGGAACTATACTTGGGGCCAGGAGTCAGTGTTCAGGATTAGGAGAGTGTACTTGGGGTCAGGTTTCAGTGTTGAGGGACTGAACTTGGGGTCAGGGTTCGGGGTTTAGTGTTGGGGGACTGTACTTGGGGTCAGGGGTCAGGGTTCACGGTTAGGGGATTGTACTTGGGGTTAGAGTTCAGGGTTCATGTTGGGGGACTGTACTTGGGTTCAGGGGTCAGGGTTCTGGGTTGGGGAACTGTACTTGGGGTCAGGGTTCGGCGTTCAGTGTTTGGGGACTGTACTTGGGATCAGGGGTCAGGGTTCAGGGTTGCGGGACTGTACTTGGGGTCAGGGTTCAGGGTTGGAGGACTGTACTTGGGGTCAATGTTCAGTGTTCAGGGTTGGGCCACTGTACTTGGGGTCAGGGTTCAGGGTTCAGGGTTGGGGGACTGTACTTGGGGTCAGGGTTCAGGTTTGGGGGACTGTACTTGGGGTCAGGGTTCAGGGTTCAGTGTTGGGGGACTGTACTTGGGGTCAGTGTTCAGGGTTGGGGGACTGTACTTGGGGTCAGGCTTCAGGGTTCAGGGTTGGGGGACTGTACTTGGGGTCAAGTGTCTGGGTTCGGGGACTGTACTTGGGATCAGGGTTCAGGGTTGGGGGACTGTACTTGGGGTCATGGTTCAGGGTTGGGGGACGGTACTTGTGGTCAGGGTTCAGGATTGGGGGACTGTACTTGGGGTCAGGGTTCAGGATTGGGGGACTGTACTTTGGTTTAGGGGTCAGGGTTCAGGGTTGCGGGACTGTTCTTGGGGTCAAAGTTCAGGGTTCAGGGTTGGGGGACTGTACTTGGGGTCATGGTTCAGGGTTGGGGGACTGTACTTGGGGTCATGGTTCAGGGTTGGGGAACAATACCTGGGGCCAGGGGTCTGGGGTGTGGGACTGTACTTGGGATCAGGGTTCAGGGTTCAGGGTTGGGGGACTGTACTTGGGGTCAGGGTTCAGGATTGGGGGACTGTACTTGGGTTTAGGGGTCAGGGTTCAGGGTTGCGGGACTGTTCTTGGGGTCAAAGTTCAGGGTTCAGGGTTGGGGGACTGTACTTGGGCTCAGAGTTCAGGGTGCAGGTTTGGGGGAGGGTACTTGAGTTCAGGGTTCGGGGTTCAGGGTTGGGGGACTGTACTTGGGTTCAGGGGTCAAGGTTCAGTGTTGGGGGACTGTATTTGGAGTCAGGGTTCAGGTTTGAGGGACTGTACTTGGGGTCAAGGATCAGTGTTCAGGTTTGGGGGACTGTACTTGGGGTCAGGGTTCAGGGTTCAGGGTTGGGGGACTGTACTTGGGGTCAGGGTTCAGGTTTGGGGGACTGTACTTGGGGTCAGGGTTCAGGATTGGGGGACTGTACTTGGGGTCAGGGTTCTGGGTTGGCGGACTGTACTTGGGATCAGGGTTCAGGGTTGGGGGACTGTACTTGGGTTTAGGGGTCAGGGTTCAGGGTTGCGGGACTGTTCTTGGGGTCAAAGTTCAGGGTTCAGGGTTGGGGGACTGCAGTTTGGGTCAGGTTTAGGGATTCAGTGTTGGGGGACTGTCCTTGGGGTCAGGGTTCAGGGTTGGGGGACTGTACTTGGGGTCAGGGTTCAGTGTTGGGGGACTGTACTTGGGGTCAAGGGTCTGGGTTGGGGGACTGTACTTGGGATCAGAGTTCAGGGTGCAGGTTTGGGGGACGGTACTTGGGGTCAGGATTCGGGGTTCAGTGTTGGGGGACTATACTTGGGTTCAGGGGTCATGGTTCAGGTTTGGAGGACTGTACTTGGGGTCAGAGTTCAGGGTTGGGTATCTGTACTTCGGGTCAGGGGTCAGGATTCTGTGTTGGCGGACTGTACTTGGGGTCAGGGTTAGGGGTTCAGTGTTGGGAGACTGTACTTGGGGTCAGAGTTCAGGGTTCAGGGTTGGTGGACTGTACTCGGGGTCAGAGTTCAGGGTTCAGGGTTGGGGGACTGTACTTGGCGCCAGGGTTCAGGGTTGGGAGACTCTACTTGGGGTCAGGGCTCATGGTTGTGCGATGGTACTTGGGGTCAAGGTTCAGGATTGTGGGACTGTACTTGGGTTCAGGGTTCAGGGTTGGGTGACTGTTCTTGGGGTCAGAGTATAGGGTTGGGATACTATACTAGGGGTCAGGGTTCAGGGTTCAGTGCTGAGGAACTGTACTTGTTGTCAGGGTTTGGGGTTCAGGTTTGGGGGACTGTACTTGGGTTCAGCGGTCAGGGTTCAATGTTCGAGTTCCGGGTTAGAGGGAATGTACTTTGGGTCAGGGTTTAGCGTTAGGGGACTGGACTTGGGGTCAGGTTTCAGGGTTAGGTGACTGTACTTGGGGTCAGGGTTCCGGTTTCAGGGTTGGCAGACTGTATTGGGGTCAGGATTCGGGTTGGGGGACTGTACTTGGGGTCAGATTATATGGTTGGGGGACTATACTTGGGGTCAGGGTTCAGGGTTCAGGGTTGGGGAACTGTTCTTGGGGTCAGATTATAGGGTTGGGGGACTATACTTGGGGTCAGGGTTCAGGGTTCAGGGTTGGGGAACTGTTCTTGGGGTCAGAGTATAGGGTTGGGGGACTATACTTGGGGTCAGGGTTCAGTGTTGGAGTCTGTACTTGAGGTCAGTGTTCCGTATTCATGGCTGGGAGACGGTCCTTAGGTTCAGGTTTCAGGGTTCAGGGTTGGGTGACTGTTCTTGGGGTCAGAGTATCGGGTTGGGAGACTTTACTTGGGGTCAGGGTTCAGGGTTCAGTGTTGGGGAACTGTACTTGGGGTCAGGGTTCAGGTTTGGGGGACTGTACTTGTGTTCAGGGGTCAGGGTTCAGGGTTGGGCAACTTTACTTGGGATGAGAGTTCAGGGTTCAGTGTTGGGGGACTGTACTTGGGGTCAGGGTTCAGGTTTGGGGGACTGTACTTGGGGTCAGGGTTCAGTGTTCAGGGATGGGGAACTGTATTTGGGGTCAGGGTTCAGGGTTGGGGGACTGTACTTGGGGTCAGGGTTCAGGTTTGGGGGAACTATACTTGGGGCCAGGAGTCAGTGTTCAGGATTAGGAGAGTGTACTTGGAGTCAGGTTTCAGTGTTGAGGGACTGAACTTGGGGTCAGGGTTCGGGGTTTAGTGTTGGGGGACTGTACTTGGGGTCAGGGTTCAGGGTTCACGGTTAGGGGATTGTACTTGGGGTTAGAGTTCAGGGTTCATGTTGGGGGACTGTATTTGGGGTCAGGGATCAGGTTTGGGGTACTGTACTTGGGATCAGGGGTCAGGGGTGAGGGTTGCGGGACTGTACTTGGGGTCAGGGTTCAGGGTTCACGGTTAGGGGATTGTACTTGGGGTTAGAGTTCAGGGTTCATGTTGGGGGACTGTATTTGGGGTCAGGGATCAGGTTTGGGGTACTGTACTTGGGATCAGGGGTCAGGGGTGAGGGTTGCGGGACTGTACTTGGGGTCAGGGTTCGGGTTTGGGGGACTGTACTTGGGGTCAGGGTTCAGTGTCGGGGGACTGTACTTGGGGTCAAGGTTCAATGTTCAGGGTTGGGCGACTGTACTTGGGGTCAGGGTTCAGTGTTGGGGGACTGTACTTGGGGTCAGGGTTCAGGTTTGGGGGACTGTACTTGGGATCAGGGTTCAGGGTTGGGGGACTGTACTTGGGGTCAGGGTTCAGGGTTCAGGTTTGGGGGACTGTATTTGGGGTCAGGGTTCAGGGTTCAGGGTCGGGGGACTGTACTTGAGGTCAGGCTTCAGGGTTCAGGTTTGCGGGACTGTACTTGGGGTCAGAGTTCAGGGTTGGGGGACGGTACTTGGGGTCAGGGTTCAGGGTTGCGGGACTGTTCTTGGGGTCAAAGTTCAGGGTTCAGGGTTGGGAGACTGCAGTTTGGGTCAGGTTTAGGGATTCAGTGTTGGGGGACTGTCCTTGGGGTCAGCGTTCAGGGTTGGGGGTCTCGACTTGGGATCAGAGTTCAAGGTGTAGGTTTGGGGGACGGTACTTGAGGTCAGGGTTCGGGGTTCAGGGTTACAGGACTGTACTTGGGTTCAGGTGTCAAGGTTCAGGGTTGGAGGACTGTACTTGGTGTCAGAGTTCAGGGTTGGGGGACTGTACTTCGGGTCAGGGTCAGGATTCTGTGTTGGCGGACTGTACTTGGGGTCAGGGTTTGGGGTTGGGAGACTGTACTTGGGGTCAGGGTTCAGGGTTCAGGGTTGGGGGACTGTACTTGGGGTCAGGGTTCAGGTTTGGGGGACTGTACTTGGGGTCAGGGTTCAGGGTTGCGGGACTGTTCTTGGGGTCAAAGTTCAGGGTTCAGGGTTGGGGGACTGCAGTTTGGGTCAGGTTTAGGTATTCAGTGTTGGGGGACTGTCCTTGGGGTCAGGGTTCAGGGTTGGGGGACTGTACTTGGGGTCAGGGTTCAGTGTTGGGGGACTGTACTTGGGGTCAAGGGTCTGGGTTGGGGGACTGTACTTGGGATCAGAGTTCAGGGTGCAGGTTTGGGGGACGGTACTTGGGGTCAGGATTCGGGGTTCAGTGTTGGGGGACTATACTTGGGTTCAGGGGTCATGGTTCAGGTTTGGAGGACTGTACTTGGGGTCAGAGTTCAGGTCTGTACTTCGGGTCAGGGGTCAGGATTCTGTGTTGGCGGACTGTACTTGGGGTCAGGGTTAGGGGTTCAGTGTTGGGAGACTGTACTTGGGTTCAGGGGTCAAGGTTCAGTGTTGGGGGACTGTATTTGGAGTCAGGGTTCAGGTTTGAGGGACTGTACTTGGGGTCAAGGATCAGTGTTCAGGTTTGGGGGACTGTACTTGGGGTCAGGGTTCAGGGTTCAGGGTTGGGGGACTGTACTTGGGGTCAGGGTTCAGGTTTGGGGGACTGTACTTGGGGTCAGGGTTCAGGATTGGGGGACTGTACTTGGGGTCAGGGTTCTGGGTTGGCGGACTGTACTTGGGATCAGGGTTCAGGGTTGCGGGACTGTTCTTGGGGTCAAAGTTCAGGGTTCAGGGTTGGGGGACTGCAGTTTGGGTCAGGTTTAGGGATTCAGTGTTGGGGGACTGTCCTTGGGGTCAGGGTTCAGGGTTGGGGGACTGTACTTGGGGTCAGGGTTCAGTGTTGGGGGACTGTACTTGGGGTCAAGGGTCTGGGTTGGGGGACTGTACTTGGGATCAGAGTTCAGGGTGCAGGTTTGGGGGACGGTACTTGGGGTCAGGATTCGGGGTTCAGTGTTGGGGGACTATACTTGGGTTCAGGGGTCATGGTTCAGGTTTGGAGGACTGTACTTGGGGTCAGAGTTCAGGGTTGGGTATCTGTACTTCGGGTCAGGGGTCAGGATTCTGTGTTGGCGGACTGTACTTGGGGTCAGGGTTAGGGGTTCAGTGTTGGGAGACTGTACTTGGGGTCAGAGTTCAGGGTTCAGGGTTGGTGGACTGTACTCGGGGTCAGAGTTCAGGGTTCAGGGTTGGGGGACTGTACTTGGCGCCAGGGTTCAGGGTTGGGAGACTCTACTTGGGGTCAGGGCTCATGGTTGTGCGATGGTACTTGGGGTCAAGGTTCAGGATTGTGGGACTGTACTTGGGTTCAGGGTTCAGGGTTGGGTGACTGTTCTTGGGGTCAGAGTATAGGGTTGGGATACTATACTAGGGGTCAGGGTTCAGGGTTCAGTGCTGAGGAACTGTACTTGTTGTCAGGGTTTGGGGTTCAGGTTTGGGGGACTGTACTTGGGTTCAGCGGTCAGGGTTCAATGTTCGAGTTCCGGGTTAGAGGGAATGTACTTTGGGTCAGGGTTTAGCGTTAGGGGACTGGACTTGGGGTCAGGTTTCAGGGTTAGGTGACTGTACTTGGGGTCAGGGTTCCGGTTTCAGGGTTGGCAGACTGTATTGGGGTCAGGATTCAGGGTTGGGGGACTGTACTTGGGGTCAGATTATATGGTTGGGGGACTATACTTGGGGTCAGGGTTCAGGGTTCAGGGTTGGGGAACTGTTCTTGGGGTCAGATTATAGGGTTGGGGGACTTTACTTGGGGTCAGGGTTCAGGGTTCAGTGTTGGAGTCTGTACTTGAGGTCAGTGTTCCGTATTCATGGCTGGGAGACGGTCCTTAGGTTCAGGTTTCAGGGTTCAGGGTTGGGTGACTGTTCTTGGGGTCAGAGTATCGGGTTGGGAGACTTTACTTGGGGTCAGGGTTCAGGGTTCAGTGTTGGGGAACTGTACTTGGGGTCAGGGTTCAGGTTTGGGGGACTGTACTTGTGTTCAGGGGTCAGGGTTCAGGGTTGGGCAACTTTACTTGGGATGAGAGTTCAGGGTTCAGTGTTGGGGGACTGTACTTGGGGTCAGGGTTCAGGTTTGGGGGACTGTACTTGGGGTCAGGGTTCAGTGTTCAGGGATGGGGAACTGTATTTGGGGTCAGGGTTCAGGGTTGGGGGACTGTACTTGGGGTCAGGGTTCAGGTTTGGGGGAACTATACTTGGGGCCAGGAGTCAGTGTTCAGGATTAGGAGAGTGTACTTGGAGTCAGGTTTCAGTGTTGAGGGACTGAACTTGGGGTCAGGGTTCGGGGTTTAGTGTTGGGGGACTGTACTTGGGGTCAGGGTTCAGGGTTCACGGTTAGGGGATTGTACTTGGGGTTAGAGTTCAGGGTTCATGTTGGGGGACTGTATTTGGGGTCAGGGATCAGGTTTGGGGTACTGTACTTGGGATCAGGGGTCAGGGGTGAGGGTTGCGGGACTGTACTTGGGGTCAGGGTTCGGGTTTGGGGGACTGTACTTGGGGTCAGGGTTCAGTGTCGGGGGACTGTACTTGGGGTCAAGGTTCAATGTTCAGGGTTGGGCGACTGTACTTGGGGTCAGGGTTCAGTGTTGGGGGACTGTACTTGGGGTCAGGGTTCAGGTTTGGGGGACTGTACTTGGGATCAGGGTTCAGGGTTGGGGGACTGTACTTGGGGTCAGGGTTCAGGGTTCAGGTTTGGGGGACTGTATTTGGGGTCAGGGTTCAGGGTTCAGGGTCGGGGGACTGTACTTGAGGTCAGGCTTCAGGGTTCAGGGTTGGGGGACTGTACTTGGGATCAGGGTTCAGGTTTGCGGGACTGTACTTGGGGTCAGAGTTCAGGGTTGGGGGACGGTACTTGGGGTCAGGGTTCAGGGTTGCGGGACTGTTCTTGGGGTCAAAGTTCAGGGTTCAGGGTTGGGAGACTGCAGTTTGGGTCAGGTTTAGGGATTCAGTGTTGGGGGACTGTCCTTGGGGTCAGCGTTCAGGGTTGGGGGTCTCGACTTGGGATCAGAGTTCAAGGTGTAGGTTTGGGGGACGGTACTTGAGGTCAGGGTTCGGGGTTCAGGGTTACAGGACTGTACTTGGGTTCAGGTGTCAAGGTTCAGGGTTGGAGGACTGTACTTGGTGTCAGAGTTCAGGGTTGGGGGACTGTACTTCGGGTCAGGGTCAGGATTCTGTGTTGGCGGACTGTACTTGGGGTCAGGGTTTGGGGTTGGGAGACTGTACTTGGTGTCAGGGTTCAGGGTTCTGGGTTAGAGGGAATGTTCTTGGGGTCAGTGTTTAGCGTTAGGGGACTGTACTTGGGGTCAGGATTCCGGTTTCAGGGTTGGCAGACTGTACTTGGGGTCAGGGATCAGGGTTGGGGGACTGTACTTGGGGTCAGGGGAAAGGTTTGGTGTACTGTACTTGGGGTCAGGGTTCAGGTTTGGGGGACTGTACTTGGTTTCAGAGTTCAGGGTTTAGGGTTAGAGGGACTGTATTTGGCGTCAGGGGTCAGGGTTGGGGAACTGTACTTGGGGTCAGGGTTCAGGAATCAGGCTTGGGGACATTACTTGGGGTCAAGGTTCAGGGTTCTGGGTTGGGGACTGTACTTGAGGTCAGTGTTCAGGATTCATAGTTGGGAGACTGTACTTGGGTTCAGGGGAAAGGGTTGGGGGACTGTACTTGGGGTCAGAGTATAGGGTTGGGGGACTGTACTTGAGGTCAGGGGTCAGGGTTCACGGTTAGGGGATTGTACTTGGGGTTAGAGTTCAGGGTTCATGTTGGGGGACTGTACTCGGGGTCAGGGGTCAGGGTTCTGGGTTGGGGAACTGTACTTGGGTCAGGGTTCAGTGTTTGGGGACTGTACTTGGAGTCAGGGGTCAGGGTTCTGGGTTGGGGGACTGTATTTGGGGTCAGGGATCAGGTTTGGGGTACTGCACTTGGGATCAGGGGTCAGGATTCAGGGTTGCAGGACTGTACTTGGGGTCAGGGTTCGGGTTTGGGGGACTGTACTTGGGGTCAGGGGTCAGGGTTGGGGGACTGTACTTGGGGTCAGGCTTCAGGGTTCAGGGTTGAGGGACTGTACTTGGGGTCAGGGTTCAGGGTTGGGGAACTATACTTGGGGTCAAAGGTCTGGGTTGGGGGACTGTACTTGGGATCAGGGTTCAGGGTTCAGGGTTGGGGGACTGTACTTGGGGTCAGGGTTCAGGGTTCAGGGTTGGGAAACTGTACTTGGGGTCAGGGTTCAGGATTGGGGGACTGTACTTTGGTTTAGGGGTCAGGGTTCAGGGTTGCGGGACTGTTCTTGGGGTCAAAGTTCAGGGTTCAGGGTTGGGTGACTGCAGTTGGGGTCAGGTTTAGGGATTCAGGGTTAGGGGACTGTCCTTGGGGTCAGCGTTCAGGGTTGGGGGTCTCGATTTTGGATCAGAGTTCAGGGTGTAGGTTTGGGGGACGGTACTTGAGGTTAGGGTTCGTGGTTCAGGGTTGCGGGACTATACTTGGGTTCAGGTGTCAAGGTTCAGGGTTGGAGGACTGTACTTGGTGTCAGAGTTCAGGGTTGGGTGTCTGTACTTCGGGTCAGGGGTCAGGATTCTGTGTTGGCGGACTGTACTTGGGGTCAGGCTTCAGGGTTCAGGGTTGAGGGACTGTACTTGGCGTCAGGGTTCAGGGTTGGGAGACTGTACTTGGGGTCAGGGCTCATGGTTGTGAGACGGTACTGGGGGTCAGGGTTCAGGATTGGGGGACTGTACTTGGGGTCAGGGTTCAGGGTTCAGAGTTGTGGGACTGTACTTGGGTTCAGAGTTCAGGGTTGGGGGACTGTACTTGGGGTCAGGGTTCAGGGTTCAGAGTTGTGGGACTGTACTTGGGGTCAGGGTGCAGGTTTGGGGGACTGTACTTGGGGTCAGTGTTCAGGGTTGTGGGACTGTACTTGGTTTCAGAGTTCAGGGTTCAGGGTTAGAGGGACTGTATTTGGCGTCAGGGTTCAGGGTTGGGGAACTGTACTTGGGGTCAGGGGTCAGGAATCAGGCTTGGGGACATTACTTGAGTTCAGTGTTCAGGATTCATGGTTGGGAGACTGTACTTGGGGTCAGAGTATAGGGTTGGGGGACTATACTTGGGGTCAGGGTTCAGGGTTGGGGATTTGTACTTGGGGTCAGGGGTCAGGAATCAGGCTTGGGGACTTTACATGGGGTCAGGGTTCAGGATTCAGGGTTGGGGGATTGTACTTGGGGTCAGGGCTCAGAGTTCAGCATTGGGGGACTGTACTTGGGGTCAGGGTCCGTGGTTCAGTGTTGGGGGATTGTACTTCGGGTCAGGGGTCAGGGTTCAGTGTTGGAGAAATGTAATGGGGTCATAGTTCAGAGTTGGGGAACTGTACTTGGGGTCAGGGTCCAGGGTTCAGGGTTGGGGGATTGTACTTGGGGTCAGAGTTCAGGGTTCATAGTTGGGGAACTGTAATTGCGGTCAGGGATCGGGGTTCAGGTATGTAGGGCTGTACTTGGGATCAGTGGTCAGGGTTCAATGTTGGACGACTGTAATGGGGTCAGAGTTTAGGGTTGGGGTTCTGTACTTGGGGTCAGGGGTCAGGGTTCTGGTTTGGGGGACTGTATTTGGGGTCAGGGTTCAGGTTTGGGGGACTGTACTTGTGTTCAGGGTTCAGGGTTGGACAACTGTACTTGGGATCAGAATTCAGGGTTCAGCGTTGGGGGATTGTACTTGGGGTCAGGGTTCAGGGTTCAGAGTTGGCGGACTGTACTTGGGGTCAGGGTTCAGGGTTGGGGGACTGTACTTGGGGTCAGAGTATAGGGTTGGGGGACTATACTTGGAGTCAGGGTTCAGGGTTGGGGAACTGTACTTGGGGTCAGGGGTCAGGAATCAATCTTGGGGACTTTACTTGGGGTCAGGGTTGGGGTCTGTACTTGCGTCAGTGTTCGGGATTCAGGGTTGGGAGACTGTACTTGGGTTCACGGGAAAGGTTTGTGGACTGTACTTGGGGTCAGGGTTCAGGATTGGGGGACTGTACTTGGGGTCAGTGTTCAGGGTTCAGGGTTGTGGGACTGTACTTGAGGTCAGTGTTCGGGATTCATGGTTGGGAGACTGTACTTGGGTTCAGGGGAAAGGGTTGGGTACTGTACTTGGGGTCAGAGTATAGGGTTGGGGGACTATACTTGGGGTCAGGGTTCAGGGTTGGGGAACTGTACTTGGGGTCAGGGGTCAGGAATCAGGCTTGGGGACTTTACGTGGGATCAGGGTTCAGGTTTCAGTGTTGGGGGACTGTACTTGGGGTCAGGGTTGGTGGACTGTACTTGGGTTCAGTGCTCAGAGTTCAGCGTTGGGGGACTGTACTTGCGGACAGGGGTCAGGGTTCTACCTTGGGGGAGTGTACTTGGGATCAGGGGTCAGAGTTCAGGGTTGGGGGACTGTACTTGGGGTCAGGGTTCAGGTTTGGAGGACTGTACTTGGGTTCAGGGTTCAGGGTTGGGGGACTGTACTTGGGGTCAGGGTTCAGTGTTGGGGGATGGTACTTGGGGTCAAGGTTCAGTGTTCAGGGTTGGAGGACTGTACTTGGGGTCAGGGTTCAGGGTTCAGTGTTGGGGGACTGTACTTGGGGTCAGGGTTCAGGTTTGGGGGACTGTACTTGGGGTCAGGGTTCAGTGTTCAGGGTTGGAGGACTGTACTTGGGGTCAGGGTTCAGGGTTCAGTGTTGGGGGACTGTACTTGGGGTCAGGGTTCAGGTTTGGAGGACTGTACTTGGGTTCAGGGTTCAGGGTTGGGGGACTGTACTTGGGGTCAGGGTTCAGTGTTGGGGGATGGTACTTGGGGTCAAGGTTCAGTGTTCAGGGTTGGAGGACTGTACTTGGGGTCAGGGTTCAGGGTTCAGTGTTGGGGGACTGTACTTGGGGTCAGGGTTCAGGGTTAGGGAACTGTACATGGGGTCAGGGGTCAGGAATCAATCTTGGGGACTTTACTTGTGGTTAGAATTCAGGATTGGGGTCTGTACTTGAGGTCAGTATTCGGGATTCAGGGTTGGGAGACTGTACTTGGGGTCAGTGTTCAGGGTTCAGGGTTGTGGGACTGTACTTGGGGTCAGGGTTCAGGGTTGTGGGAATGTACTTGGTTTCAGAGTTCAGGGTTCAGGGTTAGAGGGACTGTATTTGGGGTCAGGAGTCAGGGTTCAGCGTTAGGGGACTGGACTTGGGGTCAGGGTTCAAGGTTGGGTGACTGTTCTTGGGGTCAGGGTATAGGGTTGGGATACTATACTAGGGGTCAGGGTTCGGGGTTCAGGTTTGTGGGACTGTACTTGGGTTCAGCGGTCAGGGTTCAATGTTCGAGTTCAGGGTTCCGGGTTAGAGGGAATGTACTTTGGGTCAGGGTTTAGCGTTAGGGGACTGGACTTGGGGTCAGGGTTTAGTGTTAGGGGACTGGACTTGGGGTCAGGGTTCCGGTTTCAGGGTTGGCAGACTGTATTGGGGTCAGGGTTCAGGGTTGGGGGACTGTACTTGGGGTCAGATTATAGGGTTGGGGGACTATACTTGGGGTCAGGGTTCAGGGTTCAGGGTTGGGGAACTGTTCTTGGGGTCAGGGGTCAGGAATGAGGCTTGGGGACTTTACTTGGGGTCAGGGTTCAGGGTTCAGGTTTGTGGGACTGTACTTGGGTTCAGCGGTCAGGGTTCAATGTTCGAGTTCAGGGTTCCGGGTTAGAGGGAATGTACTTTGGGTCAGGGTTTAGCGTTAGGGGACTGAACTTGGGGTCAGGGTTTAGCGTTAGGGGACTGGACTTGGGGTCAGGGTTCCGGTTTCAGGGTTGGCAGACTGTATTGGGGTCAGGGTTCAGGGTTGGGGAAATGTACTTGGGGTCAGGGGTCAGGAATCAGGCTTGGGGACATTACTTGGGGTCAGGGTTGCGGGTTCAGGGTTGGGGACTGTACTTGTGGTCAGTGTTCGGGATTCATGGTTGGGAGACTGTACTTGGGGTCAGAGTATAGGGTTGGGGGACTATACTTGGGGTCAGGGTTCAGGGTTGGGGAACTGTACTTGGGGTCCGGGGTCAGGAATCAGGCTTGGGGACTTTACGTGGGGTCAGGGTTCAGGTTTCAGGGTTGGGGGACTGTACTTGGGGTCACAGTTGGTGGACTGTCCTTGAGGTCAGGGTTCAGGGTTCAGGGTTGGGGGACTGTACTTGGGGACAGGGTTCAGGTTTGGGGAACTATACTTGGGGTCAGGGGTCTGGGTTGGGGGACTGTGCTTGGGATCAGGGTTCAGGGTTCAGGGTTGCGGGACTGTTCTTGTGGTCAAAGTTCAGGGTTCAGGGTTGGGGGACTGCAGTTGTGGTCAGGTTTAGGAATTCAGGGTTGGGAGACTGTACTTGGGGTCGGGGTTCAATAATGGGGGACAGTCCTTGGGGTCAGGGTTCAGGGTTGGGGGACTCTACTTGGGGTCAGAGTTCAGGGTGCAGGTTTGGGGGACTGTACTTGAGGTTACGGTTCGGGGTTCAGGGTTGGGGGACGGTACTTGGCGTCAGAGTTCAAGGTTGGGTGACTGTACTTTGGGTCAGGGGTCAGGATTCTGTGTTGGCGGACTGTACTTGGGGTGAGGGTTAGGGGTTCAGTGTTGGAGGACTGTACTTGGGGTCAGGGTTCAGGGTTGGGAGACTGTACTTTGGGTCAGGGCTCAGGGTTGTGCGATGGTACTTGGGGTCAGGGTTCAGGATTGTGGGACTGTATTTGGGGTCAGGGTTCAGGGTTCAGAGTTGTGGGACTGTACTTGGGTTCAGAGTCTAGGATTCTGGGTTAGAGGGACTGTACTTGGGGTCAGGAGTCAGGGTTCAGCGTTAGGGGACTGGACTTGGGGTCAGGGTTCAGGGTTAGGTGACTGTACTTGGGGTCAGAGTATAGGGTTGGGGGACTATACTTGGGGTCAGGGTTCAGTGTTGGGGAACTGTACTTGGGGTCAGGGGTCAGGAATCAGGCTTGGGGACTTTACTTGGGGTCAGGTTTCAGGGTTCAGGGTTGGGGACTGTACTTGAGGTCAGTGTTCGGGATTCATGGTTGGGAGACTGTACTTGGGTTCAGGGGAAAGGGTTGGGGGACTGTACTTGGGGTCAAAGTATAGGGTTGGGGGACTGTACTTGGTGTCAGGGATCAGGATTCAGCGTTGGGGGACTGTACTTGGGGACAGGGGTCAGGGTTCTGCCTTGGGGGAGTGTACTTGGGGTCAGGGTCCGTGGTTCAGTGTTGGGGGACTGTACTTGGGGTCAGAGTTCTGGGTTCATGGTTGGGGAACTGTAATTGGGGTCAGGGTTCGGGGTTCAGGTATGGAGGGCTGTACTTGGGATCAGGGGTCAGGATTCAATGTTGGACGACTGTAATGGGGTCAGAGGTCAAGGTTGGGGTTCTGTACTTGGGGTCAGGGGTCAGGGTTCTGGGTTGTGTGACTGTATTTGGGGTCGGGGTTCAGGTTTGGGGACTGTACTCGGGATCAGGGGTCAGAGTTCAGGGTTTGGGGAACTGTACTTGGGGTCAGGGATCAGAGTTGGGGGACTGTAGTTTGTGTCAGAGTTCAGAGTTGGGGGACTGTACTTGGGGTCAGGGTTCAGTGTTCAGGGTTGGGGGACTGTACTTGGGGTCAGGGTTCAGGGGTCAGGGTTGGGGGACTGTACTTGGGGTCAGGGTTCAGGTTTGGAGGACTTTACTTGGGGTCAGGGTTCAGGGTTCATGGTTGGGGGACTGTACTTGGGGTCAGGCTTCAGGGTTCAGGGTTGGGGGACTGTACTTGGGATCAGGGTTCAGGATTGGGGGACTGTACTTTGGTTTAGGGGTCAGGGTTCAGGGTTGCGGGACTGTTCTTGGGGTCAAAGTACAGGGTTCGGGGTTGGGGGACTGCAGTTGGGGTCAGGTTTCGGGATTCAGGGTTTGGGGGACTGTACTTGGGGTTGGCGTTCAGTGATGGGGGACTGTCCTTGGGGTCAGCGTTCAGGGTTGGGGGACTCTACTTGGGGTCAGAGTTCAGGGTGCAGATTTGGGGGAGTGTACTTGAGGTCAGGGTTCGGGGTTCAGGGTAGGGGGACTGTACTTGGGTTCAGGGGTCAAGGTTCAGGGTTGGAGTACTCTACTTGGGGTCAGAGTTGAGGTTTGGGTGACTGTACTTCGGGTCAGGGGTCAGTATTCTGAGTTGGCGGACTATACTTGGGGTCAGGGTTAGGGGTTCAGTGTTGGGGGACTGTACTTGGGGTCAGGGGTCAGGGTTGCAGGACTGTACTTGGCGTCAGGGTTGGGAGACTGTACTTGGGGTCAGGCTTATGGTTGTGAGACGGTACTTGGGGTCAGGGTTCAGGATTGGGGGACTGTACTTGGGGTCAGGGTTCAGAGTTGTGTGACTGTACTTGGGTTCAGAGTTCAGGGTTCTGGGTTAGAGAGAATGTACTTGGGGTCAGGGTTTAGTGTTAGGGTACTGGACTTGGGGTCAGGATGCCGGTTTCAGGGTTGGCAGACTGTACTTGGGGTCAGGGATCAGGGTTGGGGGACTGTACTTGGGGTCAGAGTATAGGGTTGGGGGACAATACTTGGGGTCAGGGTTCAGGGTTGGGGAACTGTACTTGGGGTCAGGGGTCAGGAATCAAGCTTGGGGTCTTTACTTGGCGTCAGAGTTCAGGGTTGGGGTCTGTACTTGAGGTCAGTGTTCGGGATTCAGGGTTGGGAGACTGTACTTGGATTCAGGGGAAAGGTTTGGTGGACTGTACTTGGGGTCAGGGTTCAGGATTGGGGGACTGTACTTGAGGTCAGGGTTCAGGGTTCAGGGTTGTGGGACTGTACTTGGTTTCAGAGTTCAGGGTTCAGGGTTAGAGGGACTGTATTTAGGGTCGGGGCTCAGGGTTCAGCGTTAGGGGACTGGACTTGGGGTCAGGGGTCAGGGTTAGGTGACTGTACTTGGGGTCAGGGTTCCGGTTTCAGGGTTGGCAGACTGTATTGGGGTCAGGGTTCAAGGTTAAGGAACTGTACTTGGGGTCAGGGGTCAGGAAGCAGGTTTGGGGACTTTACTTGGGGACAGGGTTCAGGGTTTAGGGTGGGGACTGTAATTGAGGTCAGTGTTCGGGATTCATGGTTGGGAGACTGTACTTGGGTTCAGGGGAAAGGGTTGGGGTACTGTACTTGGGGTCAGAGTATAGGGTTGGGGGACTGTACTTGGGGTCAGAGTATAGGGTTGGGGGACTATACTTGGGGTCAGGTTTCAGGGTTGGGGGACTGTACTTGGGGTCAGGTTTCAAGGTTGGGGGACTGTACTTGGGGTCCGGGTTGGTGGACTGTACTTGGGGTCAGGGTTCAGGTTTGGGGGACTGTACTTGGGTTCAGGGCTCAGAGTTCAGCGTTGGGGGACTGTACTTGGGGTCAGGGGTCAGGGTTCAGTGTTGGGGAACTGTAATGGGGTCAGAGGTCAGGGTTGGTGGTCTGAACTTGGGGTCAGAGTTCAGGGTTCTGGGTTGGGGAACTGCACTTGGGGTCAGGGTCCAGGGCTCAGTGTTGGGGGATTGTATTTGGGGTCAGAGTTCAAGGTTCATGGTTGGGGAACTATAATTGGGGTCAGGGTTCGGGGTTCAGGTATGGAGGGCTGTACTTGGGATCAAGGGTCAGGATTCAATGTTGGACGACTGTAATGGGGTCAGAGGTCAGGGTTGGGGTTCTGTACTTGGGGTCAGGGGTCAGGGTTCTGGGTTGGGGGACTGTATTTGGGGTCAGGGTTCAGGTTTGGGGGACTGTACTTGGGATCAGGGGTCAGACTTCTGGTTTGGGGGACTGTACTTGGGGTCAGGGTTCAGGGTTGGGGGACTGTAGTTGGAGTCAGAGTTCAGGGTTCAGGGTTGGGGGACTGTACTTGGGGTCAGGGTTCAGTGTTGGGGGACAGTAATAGGGGTCAAGGTTCAGTGTTCAGGGTTGGGGGACTGTACTTGGGGTCAGGGTTCAGGGTTCAGTGTTGGGGGACTGTACTTGGGGTCAGGGTTCAGGGTTCAGTGTTGGGGGACTGTACTTGGGGTCAGGGTTCAGGTTTGGCGGACTGTACTTGGGGTCAGTGTATAGGGTTGGGGGACTGTACTTGGGGTCAGGGTTCAGGGTTCAGTGTTGGGGGACTGTACTTGGGGTCAGGGTTCAGGGTTGGGGGACTGTACCTTTCGGTCAGGGTTCAGTGTTGGAGAACTGTAATGGGGTCAGAGTTCAGGGTTGGGGGACTGTACTTGGGGTCAGAGTTCAGGGTTCTGGGTTGGGGGACTGTACTTGGGGTCAGGGTTCGGGGTTCAGGTATGGAGGGCTGTACTTGGGATCAGGGGTCAAGATTCAATGTTGGACGACTGTAATGGGGTCAGAGGTCAGGATTGGGGTTCTGTACTTGGGGTCAGGTGTCAGGGTTGTGGGTTGGGGGACTGTACTTGGGGTCAGGGTTCAGGTTTGGGGGACTGTACTTGGGATCAGGGGTCAGAGTTCAGGGTTGGGGGACTGTACTTGGGGTCAGGGTTCAGGTTTGGGGGACTGTACCTGGGGTCAGGGTTCAGGATTGGGGGACTGTAGTTGGTGTCAGAGTTCAGGGTTCAGGGTTGGGGGACTGTACTTGGGGTCAGAGCTCAGGGTTCAGGGTTGGGGGACTTTACTTGGGGTCAGGGTTCAGTTTTCGGGGACTGTACTTGGGGTCAAGGTTCAGGGTTGGGTCCCATGGTGTGTCCTTTAGGGGGATTGTCCAGGATAAACTGTCCCTCTGTCCCATGATGTGTCCTTTAGGGGGATTGTCAAGGATAAACTGACCCTCTGTCCCATGATGTGTCCTTTAGGGGGATTGTCCAGGATAAACTGTCCCTCTGTCCCATGGTGTGTCCTTTAGGGGGATTGTCCAGGATAAACTGTCCCTCTGTCCCATGATGTGTCCTTTAGGGGGATTGTCAAGGATAAACTGACCCTCTGTCCCATGGTGTGTCCTTTAGGGGGATTGTCCAGGATAAACTGTCCCTCTGTCCCATGATGTGTCCTTTAGGGGGATTGTCAAGGATAAACTGACCCTCTGTCCCATGATGTGTCCTTTAGGGGGATTGTCAAGGATAAACTGACCCTCTGTCCCATGATGTGTCCTTTAGGGGGATTGTCCAGGATAAACTGTCCCTCTGTCCCATGATGTGTCCTTTAGGGGGATTGTCCGCGATAAACTGTCCCTCTGTCCCATGGTGTATCCTTTAGGGGGATTGTCCAGGATAAACTGTCCCTCTGTCCCATGGTGTGTCCTTTAGGGGGACTGTCCGGGATAAACTGTCCCTCTGTCCCATGGTGTGTCCTTTAGGGGGATTGTCAAGGATAAACTGACCCTCTGTCCCATGATGTGTCCTTTAGGGGGATTGTCCAGGATAAACTGTCCCTCTGTCCCATGGTGTGACCTTTAGGGGGATTGTCCGGGATAAACTGTCCCTCTGTCCCATGATGGGCACAGGGACCGAGGGAGAGACACAGGGAACGAGAAAGTGACAGGGACCGAGTGAGACATAGGGACTGAGAGAGACACAGGGACCGAGAGAGACACAGGGACCGAGTGAGAGACACAGGGACCGAGAGAGAGACACAGGGACTGAGAGAGAGAGAGACACAGGGATCGAGAGAGACACAGGGACCGAGAGGGAGACACAAGAACCGAGAGAGAGACACAGGGACTGAGAGAGAGAGAGACACAGGGATCGAGAGAGACACAGGGACCGAGAGAGACACAGGGACTGAGAGAGAGACACCGGGACCGAGAGAGAGACAGGGACCGAGAGAGACACAGGGACTGAGAGAGAGACACCGGGACCGAGAGAGAGACAGGGACCGAGAGAGAGAGACACAGGGACCGAGAGAGAGAGAGACACAGGGACCGAGAGAGACACTGGGACCGAGAGAGACACAGGGACCGAGAGAGAGACAGGGACTGAGGGAGAGACACCGGGACCGAGTGAGAGACAGGGACTGAGAGAGAGACAGGGACAGAGAGAGAGAGACACAGGGACCGAGAGAGAGAGAGACACAGGGACCGAGAGAGACACTGGGACCGAGAGAGACACAGGGACCGAGAGAGACACAGGGACTGAGGGAGAGACAGGGACCGAGAGAGACACAGGGACTGAGTGAGAGACACCGGGACCGAGAGAGAGACAGGGACCGAGAGAGAGGGACACAGGGACCGAGAGAGCGAGAGACACATGGACCGAGAGAGACACAGGGACCGAGAGAGACACAGGGACTGAGACAGAGACACCGGGACCGAGAGAGAGACAGGGACCGAGAGAGAGAGACACAGGGAATGAGAGAGAGAGAGACACAGGGACCGAGAGAGACACCGGGACCGAGAGAGACACAGGGACCGAGAGAGACACAGGGACAGAGAGAGACACAGGGACTGGGAGAGAGACACCGGGACCGAGAGAGAGACAGGGACCGAGAGAGAGAGACACAGGGACCGAGAGAGACACCGGGACCGAGAGAGAGACAGGTACCGAGAGAGAGAGACACAGGGACCGAGAGAGAGACACAAGGACCGAGAGAGACACAGGGACCTAGAGAGACACAGGGACCGAGTGAGACACAGGGTCCGAGAGAGAGACACAGGGACCGAGTGAGAGACACAGGGACCGAGAGAAACACAGGGACCGAGAGAGACACAGGGACTGAGAGAGAGACACAGGGACGGAGAAAGTCACAGGGACCGACTGAGAGACACAGGACCGAGTGAGAGACACAGGGACCTAGAGAGACACAGGGACCGAGAGAGACACAGCGACTGAGAGAGAGACACCGGGACCGAGAGAGACACAGGGACCGAGTGAGAGACACAGGGACCGAGAGAGACACAGGGACCGAGAGACACACAGTGACTGAGAGAGTCACAGGGACAAAGTGAGACACAGGGACCGAGAGAGAGGCACAGGGACCGAGAGAGAGAGAGAGGGACCGAGAGCGAGACACAGGGACTGAGAGAGAGACAGGGACTGACAGAGGCACAGGGACCGAGTGAGACACAGGGACCGAGAGAGACACAGGGACCGAGAGACACACAGTGACTGAGAGAGTCACAGGGACAAAGTGAGATACAGGGACCGAGAGAGACGCAGAGAGCAAGAGAGAGACAGGGACCGAGAGAGAGGCACAGGGACCGAGAGAGAGAGAGAGGGACCGAGAGAGAGACACAGGGACTGAGAGAGAGACAGGGACCGAGAGAGACACAGAGAGTAAGAGAGAGAGACACAGTGACCGAGAGAGCGACACAGGGACCGAGAGAGACACTGTGACTGAGAGAGTCACAGGGACCGAGAGAGACACAGGGACCGAGAGAGAGACAGAGGGACCGAGAAAGAGACACAGGGACTGAGAGAGAGACAGGGACCGAGTTAGACACAGGGACCGAGAGTGAGACACAGGGACCGAGAGAGACGCAGGGACCGAGAGAGAGACACAAGGACCGAGAGAGACACAGCGGCCGAGTGACACACAGCGTCCGAGAGAGACACAGGGACTGAGAGAGAGACACAGGAACCGAGAAAGAGACACAGGGACCGAGAAAGAGACACAGGGACTGAGAGAGAGACACAGGGACCGAGAGAGACACAGGGACCGAGAGAGAGACACAGGGACCGAGAGAGACACAGGGACCGAGTGAGAGAGAGACAGGGACCGAGTGAGACACAGGGACCGAGAGAGACACAGGGACCGAGAGAGAGAGAGACAGGGACCGAGAGAGAGACAGGGACCGAGTGAGACACAGGGACCGAGAGAGACACAGGGACCGAGAGAGAGAGAGACAGGGACCGAGAAAGAGACAGGGTCCGAGTGAGACACAGGGACTGAGAGAGAAATAGGGGTGAGAGAGAGACACAGGGACCGAGAGAGACACAGGGACCGAGTGAGACACAGGGACCGAGAGAGAGACACAGGGACCGACAGAGACACAGGGACTGACAGAGACACAGGGACCGAGTGAGTGACACAGGGACTGAGAGAGACACAGGGACCGAGTGAGAGAGAGAGACAGGGACCGAGAGAGAGACAGGGACCGAGTGAGACACAGGGACTGAGAGAGAAATGGGGGTGAGAGAGAGACACAGGGACCGAGAGAGACACAGGGACCGAGTGAGACACAGGGACCGAGAGAGAGACACAGGGACCGAGAGAGACACAGGGACTGACAGAGACACAGGGGACCGAGTGAGTGACACAGGGACTGAGAGAGACACAGGGACCGAGAGTGAGACACAGCGACCGAGAGAGAGACACAGGGACCGAAAGAGAGACACAGGGACCGAGAGAGACACCGGGACCGCAAGAGAAATAGGGGTGAGAGAGAGACACAGGGACCGAGAGAGACACAGGGACCGAGAGAGACACAGGGACCGAGAGAGAGACAGGGACCGAGAGAGACACAGGGGCCGAGAGAGACACATGGACCGAGAGAGACAGAGGGACCGAGAGAGACACCGGGACCGAGAGAGACACAGGGACCGAGAGAGAGACAGGGACCGAGTGAGACACAGGGACCGAGAGAGAGACACAGGGACGGAGAAAGTCACAGGGACCGACTGAGAGACACAGGACCGAGTGAGAGACACAGGGACCTAGAGAGACACAGGGACCGAGAGAGACACAGCGACTGAGAGAGAGACACCGGGACCGAGAGAGACACAGGGACCGAGTGAGAGACACAGGGACCGAGAGAGACACAGGGACCGAGAGACACACAGTGACTGAGAGAGTCACAGGGACAAAGTGAGATACAGGGACCGAGAGAGACGCAGAGAGCAAGAGAGAGACAGGGACCGAGAGAGAGGCACAGGGACCGAGAGAGAGAGAGAGGGACCGAGAGCGAGACACAGGGACTGAGAGAGAGACAGGGACCGAGAGAGACACAGAGAGTAAGAGAGAGAGACACAGTGACCGAGAGAGCGACACAGGGACCGAGAGAGACACTGTGACTGAGAGAGTCACAGGGACCGAGAGAGACACAGGGACTGAGAGAGAGACAGGGACCGAGTTAGAAACAGGGACCGAGAGTGAGACACAAGGACCGAGAGAGACACAGCGGCCGAGTGACACACAGCGTCCGAGAGAGACACAGGGACTGAGAGAGAGACACAGGAACCGAGAAAGAGACACAGGGACCGAGAAAGAGACACAGGGACTGAGAGAGAGACAGGGACCGAGAGAGAGACAGGGACCGAGTGAGACACAGGGACCGAGAGAGACACAGGGACCGAGTGAGAGAGAGACAGGGACCGAGTGAGACACAGGGACCGAGAGAGACACAGGGACCGAGAGAGAGAGAGACAGGGACCGAGAGAGAGACAGGGACCGAGTGAGACACAGGGACCGAGAGAGACACAGGGACCGAGAGAGAGAGAGACAGGGACCGAGAAAGAGACAGGGTCCGAGTGAGACACAGGGACTGAGAGAGAAATAGGGGTGAGAGAGAGACACAGGGACCGAGAGAGACATAGGGACCGACAGAGACACAGGGACTGACAGAGAAACAGGGACCGAGTGAGTGACACAGGGACTGAGAGAGACACAGGGACCGAGTGAGACACAGGGACTGAGAGAGAAATGGGGGTGAGAGAGAGACACAGGGACCGAGAGAGACACAGGGACCGAGTGAGACACAGGGACCGAGAGAATGACACAGGGACCGAGAGAGACACAGGGACTGACAGAGACACAGGGACCGAGTGAGTGACACAGGGACTGAGAGAGACACAGGGACCGAGAGTGAGACACAGCGACCGAGCGTGAGACACAGGGACCGAAAGAGAGACACAGGGACCGAGAGAGACACCGGGACCGCAAGAGAAATAGGGGTGAGAGAGAGATACAGGGACCGAGAGAGACACAGGGACCGAGAGAGACACAGGGACCGAGAGAGAGACAGGGACCGAGAGAGACACAGGGGCCGAGAGAGACACATGGACCGAGAGAGACAGAGGGACCGAGAGAGACACCGGGACCGAGAGAGACACAGGGACCGAGAGAGAGACAGGGACCGAGTGAGACACAGGGACCGAGAGAGACACAGGGACCGAGAGAGAGAGAGACAGGGACTGAGAGAGACAAAGGGAGCGAGTGAGAGACACAGGGACCGAATGAGGCACAGGGACCGAGAGAGAGACACTGGCACTGAGAGAGAGAGAGAGACAGGGACCAAGAGAGACACAGGGACCGAGAGGGAGACACAAGAACCGAGTGAGAGACACAGGGACTGACAGAGAGACAGGGACCGAGAGAGACACAGGGACTGAGAGAGAGACACCGGGACCGAGAGAGAGAGAGACACAGGGACCGAGAGAGACACTGGGACCGAGAGAGACACAGGGACCGAGAGAGACACAGACTGAGAGAGAGACACAGGGACCGAGAGAGAGACAGGGACTGAGGGAGAGACAGGGACCGAGAGAGACACAGGAACTGAGTGAGAGACACCGGGACCGAGAGAGAGACAGGGACCGAGAGAGACACAGGGACCGAGAGAGACACAGGGATCGAGAGAGAGACAGGGACCGAGAGAGAGAGACACAGGGACCGAGAGAGAGAGAGACACAGGGACCGAGAGAGACACAGGGACCGAGAGAGACACAGGGACAGAGAGAGACACAGGGACTCAGAGAGAGACACCGGGACCGAGAGAGAGACAAGGACCGAGAGAGAGAGACACAGGGACCGAGAGAGACACCGGGACCGAGAGAGAGACAGGTACCGAGAGAGAGAGACACAGGGACCGAGAGAGAGACACAAGGACCGAGAGAGACACAGGGACCGAGACAGAGACACAGGGACCGAGAGAGACACAGGGTGCAAGAGAGAGACACAGGGACTGAGAGAGAGACAGGGACCGAGAGAGACACAGAGAGTAAGAGAGAGAGACAGGGACTGAGAGAGAGAGACACAGGGACCGAGAGAGAGAGAGACACAGGGACCGAGAGAGACACAGGGACCGAGAGAGACACAGGGACAGAGAGAGACACAGGGACTCAGAGAGAGACACCGGGACCGAGAGAGAGACAGGGACCGAGAGAGAGAGACACAGGGACCGAGAGAGACACCGGGACCGAGAGAGAGACAGGTACCGAGAGAGAGAGACACAGGGACCGAGAGAGAGACACAAGGACCGAGAGAGACACAGGGACCGAGTGAGACACAGGGTCCGAGAGAGAGACACAGGGACAGAGAGAGACACAGGGACCGAGAGAGACACAGGGACCGAGTGAGAGACACAGGGACCGAGAGAAACACAGGGACCGAGAGAGACACAGGGACGGAGAGAGAGACACAGGGACGGAGAAAGTCATAGGGGCCGACTGAGAGACACCGGACCGAGTGAGAGACACAGGGACCTAGAGAGACACAGGGACCGAGAGAGACACAGCGACTGAGAGAGAGACACCGGGACCGAGAGAGACACAGGGACCGAGTGAGAGAGTCAGGGACCGAGAGAGACACAGGGACCGAGAGACACACAGTGACTGAGAGAGTCACAGGGACAAAGTGAGATACAGGGACCGAGAGTGACGCAGAGAGCAAGAGAGACAGGGACCGAGAGAGAGACCCAGGGACCGAGAGAGACACCGGGACCGAGAGAGACACAGGGACCGAGAGAGAGACACAGGGACCGAGAGAGACACCGGGACCGAGAGAGACACAGGGACCGAGAGAGAGAGACACAGGGACCGAGAGAGAGACAGGGACCGAGAGAGAGGCACAGGGACCGAGAGAGAGACACAGGGACCGAGAGCGAGACACAGGGACTGAGAGAGAGACAGGGACTGACAGAGGCACAGGAACCGAGTGAGATACAGGGACCGAGAGAGACACAGGGTGCAAGAGAGAGACACAGGGACTGAGAGAGAGACACAGTGACCGAGAGAGCGACACAGGGACCGAGAGAGACACTGTGACTGAGAGAGTCACAGGGACCGAGAGAGACACAGGGACCGAGTGAGACACAGTGACCGAGAGAGACACAGGGAGCAAGAGAGAGACACAGGGACCGAGAGAGAGACACAGGGACCGAGAAAGCGACACAGGGACTGAGAGAGAGACAGGGACCGAGAGAGAGACACAGGGACCGAGAGAGACACAGGGGCCGAGTGACACACAGCGTCCGAGAGAGACACAGGGACCGAGCGAGAAATAGGAGACGAGAGAGAGACAGGGACCGAGATAGAGATAGGGACCCAGTGAGACACAGGGACTGAGAGAGAATTAGGGGTGAGAGAGAGACACAGGGACCGAGAGAGACACAGGGACCGAGTGAGACACAGGGACCGAGAGAGAGACACAGGGACCGAGAGAGACACAGGGACTGACAGAGACACAGGGACCGAGTGAGTGAGACAGGGACTGAGAGAGACACAGGGACCGAGAGTGAGACACAGCGACCGAGAGAGAGACACAGGGACCGAGAGAGAGACACAGGGACCGAGAGAGACACCTGGACCGAAAGAGAAATAGGGGTGAGAGAGAGACACAGGGACCGAGAGAGACACAGGGACCGAGTGAGACACAGGGACCGAGAGAGAGACACAGGGACTGAAAGAGACACAGGGACCGAGTGAGTGACACAGGGACTGAGAGAGACACAGGGACCGAGAGTGAGACACAGGGACCGAGAGAGCGACACAGGGACCGAGAGAGACACTGTGACTGAGAGAGTCACAGGGACCGAGAGAGACACAGGGACCGAGTGAGACACAGTGAACGAGAGAGACACAGGGAGCAAGAGAGAGACACAGGGACCGAGAGAGAGACACCGGGACCGAGAAAGAGACACAGGGACTGAGAGAGAGACAGGGACCGAGAGAGACACAGGGACTGAGAGAGAGACACAGGGACCGAGAGAGACACAGGGGCCGAGTGACACACAGCGTCCGAGAGAGACACAGGGACTGAGAAAGAGACACAGGGATCGAGAAAGAGACACAGGGACCGAGAAAGAGACACAGGGACTGAGAGAGAGACAGGGACCGAGAGAGACACAGGGACCGAGAGAGACACAGGGACCGAGTGAGACACAGGGACCGAGAGAGACACAGGGACCGAGAGAGAGACAGGGACCGAGTGAGACACAGGGACTGAGCGAGAAATGGGGGTGAGAGAGAGACACAGGGACCGAGAGAGACACAGGGACCGAGAGAGACACAGGGACTGACAGAGACACAGGGACCGAGTGAGTGACAGGTACCGAGAGAGAGAGACACAGGGACCGAGAGAGAGACACAGGGACTGAGAGAGACACAGGGACCGAGAGTGAGACACAGCGACCGAGAGAGAGACACAGGGACCGAAAGAGAGACACAGGGACCGAGAGAGACACCGGGACCGCAAGAGAAATAGGGGTGAGAGAGAGACACAGGGACCGAGAGAGACACAGGGACCGAGAGAGACACAGGGACCGAGAGAGAGACAGGGACCGAGAGAGACACAGGGACCGAGAGAGACACATGGACCGAGAGAGACAGAGGGACCGAGAGAGACACCGGGACCGAGAGAGACACAGGGACCGAGAGAGAGACAGGGACCGAGTGAGACACAGGGACTGAGAGAGACACAGGGAGCGAGTGAGAGACAAAGGGACCGAGTGGGAGACAGGGACCGAGTGAGAGACACAGGGACCGAATGAGGCACAGGGACCGAGAGAGAGACACTGGCACTGAGAGAGAGAGAGAGACAGGGACCAAGAGAGACACAGGGACCGAGAGGGAGACACAAGAACCGAGTGAGAGACACAGGGACTGACAGAGAGACAGGGACCGAGAGAGACACAGGGACTGAGAGAGAGACACCGGGACCGAGAGAGAGACAGGGACCGAGAGAGAGAGACACAGGGACCGAGAGAGAGAGAGACACAGGGACCGAGAGAGACACTGGGACCGAGAGAGACACAGGGACCGAGAGAGACACAGACTGAGAGAGAGACACAGGGACCGAGAGAGAGACAGGGACTGAGGGAGAGACAGGGACCGAGAGAGACACAGGAACTGAGTGAGAGACACCGGGACCGAGAGAGAGAGACAGGGACCGAGAGAGACACAGGGACCGAGAGAGACACAGGGATCGAGAGAGAGACAGGGACCGAGAGAGAGAGACACAGGGACCGAGAGAGAGAGAGACACAGGGACCGAGAGAGAGACAGGGACCGAGAGAGACACCGGGACCGAGAGAGACACAGGGACCGAGAGAGACACAGGGACAGAGAGAGACACAGGGACTCAGAGAGAGACACCGGGACCGAGAGAGAGACAGGGACCGAGAGAGAGAGACACAGGGACCGAGAGAGACACCGGGACCGAGAGAGAGACAGGTACCGAGAGAGAGAGACACAGGGACCGAGAGAGAGACACAAGGACCGAGAGAGACACAGGGACCGAGTGAGACACAGGGTCCGAGAGAGAGACACAGGGACAGAGAGAGACACAGGGACCGAGAGAGACACAGGGACCGAGTGAGAGACACAGGGACCGAGAGAAACACAGGGACCGAGAGAGACACAGGGACGGAGAGAGAGACACAGGGACGGAGAAAGTCACAGGGGCCGACTGAGAGACACCGGACCGAGTGAGAGACACAGGGACCTAGAGAGACACAGGGTCCGAGAGAGACACAGCGACTGAGAGAGAGACA
Organism: Prionace glauca; assembly: GCA_037974335.1. NCBI lineage: Eukaryota > Metazoa > Chordata > Chondrichthyes > Carcharhiniformes > Carcharhinidae > Prionace > Prionace glauca. Next base: position 188,572 of record JBBMRE010000238.1, read on the forward strand.
CCGGGACCGAGAGAGACACAGGGACCGAGTGAGAGAGTCAGGGACCGAGAGAGACACAGGGACCGAGAGACACACAGTGACTGAGAGAGTCACAGGGACAAAGTGAGATACAGGGACCGAGAGAGACGCAGAGAGCAAGAGAGAGAGACAGGGACCGAGAGAGAGACCCAGGGACCGAGAGAGACACCGGGACCGAGAGAGACACAGGGACCGAGAGAGAGACACAGGGACCGAGAGAGACACCGGGACCGAGAGAGACACAGGGACCGAGAGAGAGAGACACAGGGACCGAGAGAGAGGCACAGGGACCGAGAGAGAGAGAGAGGGACCGAGAGAGACACAGGGACTGAGAGAGAGACAGGGACTGACAGAGGCACAGGAACCGAGTGAGATACAGGGACCGAGAGAGACACAGGGTGCAAGAGAGAGACACAGGGACTGAGAGAGAGACAGGGACCGAGAGAGACACAGAGAGTAAGAGAGAGAGACAGGGACTGAGAGAGAGAGACACAGGGACCGAGAGAGAGAGAGACACAGGGACCGAGAGAGACACAGGGACCGAGAGAGACACAGGGACAGAGAGAGACACAGGGACTCAGAGAGAGACACCGCGACCGAGAGAGAGACAGGGACAGAGAGAGACACAGGGACCGAGAGAGACACAGGGACCGAGAGAGAGACACAGGAACCTAGAGAGACACAGGGACCGAGAGAGACACAGGGACCGAGAGAGACACAGGGAGCAAGAGAGAGACACAGGGACCGAGAGAGAGACACAGGGACCGAGAAAGAGACACAGGGACTGAGAGAGAGACAGGGACCGAGAGAGAGACACAGGGACCGAGAGAGACACAGGGGCCGAGTGACACACAGCGTCCGAGAGAGACACAGGGACCGAGCGAGAAATAGGAGACGAGAGAGAGACAGGGACCGAGATAGAGATAGGGACCCAGTGAGACACAGGGACTGAGAGAGAATTAGGGGTGAGAGAGAGACACAGGGACCGAGAGAGAGACAGGGACCGAGTGAGACACAGGGACCGAGAGAGAGACACAGGGACCGAGAGAGACACAGGGACTGACAGAGACACAGGGACCGAGTGAGTGACACAGGGACTGAGAGAGACACAGGGACCGAGAGTGAGACACAGCGACCGAGAGAGAGACACAGGGACCGAGAGAGAGACACAGGGACCGAGAGAGACACCGGGACCGAAAGAGAAATAGGGGTGAGAGAGAGACACAGGGACCGAGAGTGACACAGGGACCGAGTGAGACACAGGGACCGAGAGAGAGACACAGGGACTGAAAGAGACACAGGGACCGAGTGAGTGACACAGGGACTGAGAGAGACACAGGGACCGAGAGTGAGACACAGGGACCGAGAGAGCGACACAGGGACCGAGAGAGACACTGTGACTGAGAGAGTCACAGGGACCGAGAGAGACACAGGGACCGAGTGAGACACAGTGACCGAGAGAGACACAGGGAGCAAGAGAGAGACACAGGGACCGAGAGAGAGACACAGGGACCGAGAAAGAGACACAGGGACTGAGAGAGAGACAGGGACCGAGAGAGACACAGGGACTGAGAGAGATACACAGGGACCGAGAGAGACACAGGGGCCGAGTGACACACAGCGTCCGAGAGAGACACAGGGACTGAGAAAGAGTCACAGGGATCGAGAAAGAGACACAGGGACCGAGAAAGAGACACAGGGACTGAGAGAGAGACAGGGACCGAGAGAGACACAGGGACCGAGAGAGACACAGGGACCGAGTGATACACAGGGACCGAGAGAGACACAGGGACCGAGAGAGAGAGAGACAGGGACCGAGAGAGAGACACAGGGACCGAGAGAGACACAGGGACTGACAGAGACACAGGGACCGAGTGAGTGACACAGGGACTGAGAGTGACACAGGGACCGAGTGAGAGAGAGAGACAGGGACCGAGAGAGAGTCAGGGACCGAGTGAGACACAGGGACCGAGAGAGACACACAGGGACCGAGAGAGACACAGGGACTGACAGAGACACAGGGACCGAGTGAGTGACACAGGGACTGAGAGAGACACAGGGACCGAGAGTGAGACACAGCGACCGAGAGAGAGACACAGGGACCGAAAGAGAGACACAGGGACCGAGAGAGACACCGGGACCGCAAGAGAAATAGGGGTGAGAGAGAGACACAGGGACCGAGAGAGACACAGGGACCGAGAGAGACACAGGGACCGAGAGAGAGACAGGGACCGAGAGAGACACAGGGGCCGAGAGAGACACATGGACCGAGAGAGACAGAGGGACCGAGAGAGACACCGGGACCGAGAGAGACACAGGGACCGAGAGAGAGACAGGGACCGAGTGAGACACAGGGACCGAGAGAGACACAGGGACCGAGAGAGAGAGAGACAGGGACTGAGAGAGACACAGGGAGCGAGTGAGAGACAAAGGGACCGAGTGGGAGACAGGGACCGAGTGATAGACACAGGGACTGAGAGAGACACAGGGACCGAATGAGGCACAGGGACCGAGAGAGAGACACTGGCACTGAGAGAGAGAGAGAGACAGGGACCAAGAGAGACACAGGGACCGAGAGGGAGACACAAGAACCGAGTGAGAGACACAGGGACTGACAGAGAGACAGGGACCGAGAGAGACACAGGGACAGAGAGAGAGACACCGGGACCGAGAGAGAGACAGGGACCGAGAGAGAGAGACACAGGGACCGAGAGAGAGAGAGACACAGGGACCGAGAGAGACACTGGGACCGAGAGAGACACAGGGACCGAGAGAGACACAGACTGAGAGAGAGACACGGGGACCGAGAGAGAGACAGGGACTGAGGGAGAGACAGGGACCGAGAGAGACACAGGAACTGAGTGAGAGACACCGGGATCGAGAGAGAGACAGGGACCGAGAGAGACACAGGGACCGAGAGAGACACAGGGATCGAGAGAGAGACAGGGACCGAGAGAGAGAGACACAGGGACCGAGAGAGAGAGAGACACAGGGACCGAGAGAGACACAGGGACCGAGAGAGACACCGGGACCGAGAGAGACACAGGGACCGAGAGAGACACAGGGACAGAGAGAGACACAGGGACTCAGAGAGAGACACCGGGACCGAGAGAGAGACAGGGACCGAGAGAGAGAGACACAGGGACCGAGAGAGACACCGGGACCGAGAGAGAGACAGGTACCGAGAGAGAGAGACACAGGGACCGAGAGAGAGACACAAGGACCGAGAGAGACACAGGGACCGAGTGAGACACAGGGTCCGAGAGAGAGACACAGGGACAGAGAGAGACACAGGGACCGAGAGAGACACAGGGACCGAGTGAGAGACACAGGGACCGAGAGAAACACAGGGACCGAGAGAGACACAGGGACGGAGAGAGAGACACAGGGACGGAGAAAGTCACAGGGGCCGACTGAGAGACACCGGACCGAGTGAGAGACACAGGGACCTAGAGAGACACAGGGACCGAGAGAGACACAGCGACTGAGAGAGAGACACCGGGACCGAGAGAGACACAGGGACCGAGTGAGAGAGTCAGGGACCGAGAGAGACACAGGGACCGAGAGACACACAGTGACTGAGAGAGTCACAGGGACAAAGTGAGATACAGGGACCGAGAGAGACGCAGAGAGCAAGAGAGAGAGACAGGGACCGAGAGAGAGACCCAGGGACCGAGAGAGACACCGGGACCGAGAGAGACACAGGGACCGAGAGAGAGACACAGGGACCGAGAGAGACACCGGGACCGAGAGAGACACAGGGACCGAGAGAGAGAGACACAGGGACCGAGAGAGAGACAGGGACCGAGAGAGAGGCACAGGGACCGAGAGAGAGAGAGAGGGACCGAGAGCGAGACACAGGGACTGAGAGAGAGACAGGGACTGACAGAGGCACAGGAACCGAGTAAGATACAGGGACCGAGAGAGACACAGGGTGCAAGAGAGAGACACAGGGACTGAGAGAGAGACAGGGACCGAGAGAGACACAGAGAGTAAGAGAGAGAGACAGGGACTGAGAGAGAGACACAGTGACCGAGAGAGCGACACAGGGACCGAGAGAGACACTGTGACTGAGAGAGTCACAGGGACCGAGAGAGACACAGGGACCGAGTGAGACACAGGGACCGAGAGAGACACAGGGACCGAGAGAGAGACACAGGAACCTAGAGAGACACAGGGACCGAGAGAGACACAGGGACCGAGAGAGACACAGGGAGCAAGAGAGAGACACAGGGACCGAGAGAGAGACACAGGGACCGAGAAAGAGACACAGGGACTGAGAGAGAGACAGGGACCGAGAGAGAGACACAGGGACCGAGAGAGACACAGGGGCCGGGTGACACACAGCGTCCGAGAGAGACACAGGGACCGAGCGAGAAATAGGAGACGAGAGAGACACAGGGACCGAGAGAGACACAGGGACTGACAGAGACACAGGGACCGAGTGAGTGACACAGGGACTGAGAGAGACACAGGGACCGAGAGTGAGACACAGCGACCGAGAGAGAGACACAGGGACCGAGAGAGAGACACAGGGACCGAGAGAGACACCGGGACCGAAAGAGAAATAGGGGTGAGAGAGAGACACAGGGACCGAGAGTGACACAGGGACCGAGTGAGACACAGGGACCGAGAGAGAGACACAGGGACTGAAAGAGACACAGGGACCGAGTGAGTGACACAGGGACTGAGAGAGACACAGGGACCGAGAGTGAGACACAGGGACCGAGAGAGCGACACAGGGACCGAGAGAGACACTGTGACTGAGAGAGTCACAGGGACCGAGAGAGACACAGGGACCGAGTGAGACACAGTGACCGAGAGAGACACAGGGAGCAAGAGAGAGACACAGGGACCGAGAGAGAGACACAGGGACCGAGAAAGAGACACAGGGACTGAGAGAGAGACAGGGACCGAGAGAGACACAGGGACTGAGAGAGATACACAGGGACCGAGAGAGACACAGGGGCCGAGTGACACACAGCGTCCGAGAGAGACACAGGGACTGAGAAAGAGACACAGGGATCGAGAAAGAGACACAGGGACCGAGAAAGAGACACAGGGACTGAGAGAGAGACAGGGACCGAGAGAGACACAGGGACCGAGAGAGACACAGGGACCGAGTGAGACACAGGGACCGAGAGAGACACAGGGACCGAGAGAGAGAGAGACAGGGACCGAGAGAGAGACACAGGGACCGAGAGAGACACAGGGACTGACAGAGACACAGGGACCGAGTGAGTGACACAGGGACTGAGAGTGACACAGGGACCGAGTGAGAGAGAGAGACAGGGACCGAGAGAGAGACAGGGACCGAGTGAGACACAGGGACTGAGAGAGAAATGGGGGTGAGAGAGAGACACAGGGACCGAGAGAGACACAGGGACCGAGTGAGACACAGGGACCGAGAGAGAGACACAGGGACCGAGAGAGACACAGGGACTGACAGAGACACAGGGACCGAGTGAGTGACACAGGGACTGAGAGAGACACAGGGACCGAGAGTGAGACACAGCGACCGAGAGAGAGACACAGGGACCGAAAGAGAGACACAGGGACCGAGAGAGACACCGGGACCGCAAGAGAAATAGGGGTGAGAGAGAGACACAGGGACCGAGAGAGACACAGGGACCGAGAGAGACACAGGGACCGAGAGAGAGACAGGGACCGAGAGAGACACAGGGGCCGAGAGAGACACATGGACCGAGAGAGACAGAGGGACCGAGAGAGACACCGGGACCGAGAGAGACACAGGGACCGAGAGAGAGACAGGGACCGAGTGAGACACAGGGACCGAGAGAGACACAGGGACCGAGAGAGAGAGAGACAGGGACTGAGAGAGACACAGGGAGCGAGTGAGAGACAGGGACCGAGTGATAGACACAGGGACCGAATGAGGCACAGGGACCGAGAGAGAGACACTGGCACTGAGAGAGAGAGAGAGACAGGGACCAAGAGAGACACAGGGACCGAGAGGGAGAGACACAGGGACCGAGAGAGAGACAGGGACCGAGAGAGAGGCACAGAGAGTAAGAGAGAGAGACAGGGACTGAGAGAGAGACACAGTGACCGAGAGAGCGACACAGGGACCGAGAGAGACACTGTGACTGAGAGAGTCACAGGGACCGAGAGAGACACAGGGACCGAGTGAGACACAGTGACCGAGAGAGACACAGGGAGCAAGAGAGAGACACAGGGACCGAGAGAGAGACACAGGGACCGAGAAAGAGACACAGGGACTGAGAGAGAGACAGGGACCGAGAGAGACACAGGGACCGAGAGAGAGACACAGGGACCGAGAGAGACACAGGGACCGAGAGAGAGAGAGACAGGGACCGAGAGAGAGACACAGGGACCGAGAGAGACACAGGGACTGACAGAGACACAGGGACCGAGTGAGTGACACAGGGACTGAGAGAGACACAGGGACCGAGAGAGAGACACAAGGACCGAGAGAGACACAGGGACTGAGAGAGACACAGGGACCGAGAGAGACACAGGGACCGAGAGAGACACAGGGACAGAGAGAGACACAGGGACCGAGAGAGACACAGGGACCGAGTGAGAGACACAGGGACCGAGAGAAACACAGGGACCGAGAGAGACACAGGGACGGAGAGAGAGACACAGGGACGGAGAAAGTCACAGGGGCCGACTGAGAGACACCAGACCGAGTGAGAGACACAGGGACCTAGAGAGACACAGGGACCGAGAGAGACACAGCGACTGAGAGAGAGACACCGGGACCGAGAGAGACACAGGGACCGAGAGGGAGACACAAGAACCGAGTGAGAGACACAGGGACTGACAGAGAGACAGGGACCGAGAGAGACACAGGGACTGAGAGAGAGACACCGGGACCGAGAGAGAGACAGGGACCGAGAGAGAGAGAGACACAGGGACCGAGAGAGAGAGAGACACAGGGACCGAGAGAGACACTGGGACCGAGAGAGACACAGGGACCGAGAGAGACACAGACTGAGAGAGAGACACAGGGACCGAGAGAGAGACAGGGACTGAGGGAGAGACAGGGACCGAGAGAGACACAGGAACTGAGTGAGAGACAACGGGATCGAGAGAGAGACAGGGACCGAGAGAGACACAGGGACCGAGAGAGACACAGGGATCGAGAGAGAGACAGGGACCGAGAGAGAGAGAGACACAGGGACCGAGAGAGAGAGAGACACAGGGACCGAGAGAGACACAGGGACCGAGAGAGACACCAGGACCGAGAGAGACACAGGGACCGAGAGAGACACAGGGACAGAGAGAGACACAGGGACTCAGAGAGAGACACCGGGACCGAGAGAGAGACAGGGACCGAGAGAGAGAGACACAGGGACCGAGAGAGACACCGGGACCGAGAGAGAGACAGGTACCGAGAGAGAGAGACACAGGGACCGAGAGAGAGACACAAGGACCGAGAGAGACACAGGGACCGAGTGAGACACAGGGTCCGAGAGAGAGACACAGGGACAGAGAGAGACACAGGGACCGAGAGAGACACAGGGACCGAGTGAGAGACACAGGGACCGAGAGAAACACAGGGACCGAGAGAGACACAGGGACGGAGAGAGAGACACAGGGACGGAGAAAGTCACAGGGGCCGACTGAGAGACACCAGACCGAGTGAGAGACACAGGGACCTAGAGAGACACAGGGACCGAGAGAGACACAGCGACTGAGAGAGAGACACCGGGACCGAGAGAGACACAGGGACCGAGTGAGAGAGTCAGGGACCGAGAGAGACACAGGGACCGAGAGAGACACAGTGACTGAGAGAGTCACAGGGACAAAGTGAGATACAGGGACCGAGAGAGACGCAGAGAGCAAGAGAGAGAGACAGGGACCGAGAGAGAGACCCAGGGACCGAGAGAGACACCGGGACCGAGAGAGACACAGGGACCGAGAGAGAGACACAGGGACCGAGAGAGACATCGGGACCGAGAGAGACACAGGGACCGAGAGAGAGAGACACAGGGACCGAGAGAGAGACAGGGACCGAGAGAGACACAGGGACGGAGAGAGAGACACAGGGACCGAGAGAGAGAGAGAGGGACCGAGAGCGAGACACAGGGACTGAGAGAGAGACAGGGACTGACAGAGGCACAGGAACCGAGTGAGATACAGGGACCGAGAGAGACACAGGGTGCAAGAGAGAGACACAGGGACTGAGAGAGAGACAGGGACCGAGAGAGACACAGAGAGTAAGAGAGAGAGACAGGGACTGAGAGAGAGACACAGTGACCGAGAGAGCGACACAGGGACCGAGAGAGACACTGTGACTGAGAGAGTCACAGGGACCGAGAGAGACACAGGGACCGAGTGAGACACAGTGACCGAGAGAGACACAGGGAGCAAGAGAGAGACACAGGGACCGAGAGAGAGACACAGGGACCGAGAAAGAGACACAGGGACTGAGAGAGAGACAGGGACCGAGAGAGACACAGGGACCGAGAGAGAGACACAGGGACCGAGAGAGAGACAGGGACCGAGAGAGAGAGAGACAGGGACCGAGAGAGAGACACAGGGACCGAGAGAGACACAGGGACTGACAGAGACACAGGGACCGAGTGAGTGACACAGGGACTGAGAGAGACACAGGGACCGAGAGAGAGACACAAGGACCGAGAGAGACACAGGGACCGAGAGAGACACAGGGACCGAGAGAGACACAGGGACAGAGAGAGACACAGGGACCGAGAGAGACACAGGGACCGAGTGAGAGACACAGGGACCGAGAGAAACACAGGGACCGAGAGAGACACAGGGACGGAGAGAGAGACACAGGGACCGAGAGAGAGAGAGAGACACAGGGACCGAGAGAGAGACACAGGGACCGAGAAAGAGACACAGGGACTGAGAGAGAGACAGGGACCGAGAGAGAGACACAGGGACCGAGAGAGACACAGGGGCCGAGTGACACACAGCGTCCGAGAGAGACACAGGGACCGAGCGAGAAATAGGAGACGAGAGAGAGACAGGGACCGAGATAGAGATAGGGACCCAGTGAGACACAGGGACTGAGAGAGAATTAGGGGTGAGAGAGAGACACAGGGACCGAGAGAGACACAGGGACCGAGTGAGACACAGGGACCGAGAGAGAGACACAGGGACCGAGAGAGACACAGGGACTGACAGAGACACAGGGACCGAGTGAGTGACACAGGGACTGAGAGAGACACAGGGACCGAGAGTGATACACAGCGACCGAGAGAGAGACACAGGGACCGAGAGAGAGACACAGGGACCGAGAGAGACACCGGGACCGAAAGAGAAATAGGGGTGAGAGAGAGACACAGGGACCGAGAGAGACACAGGGACCGAGTGAGACACAGGGACCGAGAGAGAGACACAGGGACTGAAAGAGACACAGGGACCGAGTGAGTGACACAGGGACTGAGAGAGACACAGGGACCGAGAGTGAGACACAGGGACCGAGAGAGCGACACAGGGACCGAGAGAGACACTGTGATTGAGAGAGTCACAGGGACCGAGAGAGACACAGGGACCGAGTGAGACACAGGGAGCAAGAGAGAGACACAGGGACCGAGAGAGAGACACAGGGACCGAGAAAGAGACACAGGGACTGAGAGAGAGACAGGGACCGAGAGAGACACAGGGACTGAGAGAGAGACACAGGGACCGAGAGAGACACAGGGGCCGAGTGACACACAGCGTCCGAGAGAGACACAGGGACTGAGAAAGAGACACAGGGACCGAGAAAGAGACACAGGGACCGAGAAAGAGACACAGGGACTGAGAGAGAGACAGGGACCGAGAGAGACACAGGGACCGAGAGAGACACAGGGACCGAGTGAGACACAGGGACCGAGAGAGACACAGGGACCGAGAGAGAGAGAGACAGGGACCGAGAGAGAGACACAGGGACCGAGAGAGACACAGGGACTGACAGAGACACAGGGACCGAGTGAGTGACACAGGGACTGAGAGTGACACAGGGACCGAGTGAGAGAGAGAGACAGGGACCGAGAGAGAGACACAGGGACCGAGAGAGACACAGGGACTGAGAGAGACACAGGGACCGAGAGAGACACAGGGACAGAGAGAGACACAGGGACCGAGAGAGACACAGGGACCGAGTGAGAGACACAGGGACCGAGAGAAACACAGGGACCGAGAGAGACACAGGGACGGAGAGAGAGACACAGGGACCGAGAGAGAGAGAGAGGGACCGAGAGCGAGACACAGGGACTGAGAGAGAGACAGGGACTGACAGAGGCACAGGAACCGAGTGAGATACAGGGACCGAGAGAGACACAGGGTGCAAGAGAGAGACACAGGGACTGAGAGAGAGACAGGGACCGAGAGAGAGACACAGTGACCGAGAGAGCGACACAGGGACCGAGAGAGACACTGTGACTGAGAGAGTCACAGGGACCGAGAGAGACACAGGGACCGAGTGAGACACAGTGACCGAGAGAGACACAGGGAGCAAGAGAGAGACACAGGGACCGAGAGAGAGACACAGGGACCGAGAAAGAGACACAGGGACTGAGAGAGAGACAGGGACCGAGAGAGAGACACAGGGACCGAGAGAGACACAGGGACCGAGCGAGAAATAGGAGACGAGAGAGAGACAGGGACCGAGATAGAGATAGGGACCCAGTGAGACACAGGGACTGAGAGAGAATTAGGGGTGAGAGAGAGACACAGGGACCGAGAGAGACACAGGGACCGAGTGAGACACAGGGACCGAGAGAGAGACACAGGGACCGAGAGAGACACAGGGACTGACAGAGACACAGGGACCGAGTGAGTGACACAGGGACTGAGAGAGACACAGGGACCGAGAGTGAGACACAGCGACCGAGAGAGAGACACAGGGACCGAGAGAGAGACACAGGGACCGAGAGAGACACCGGGACCGAAAGAGAAATAGGGGTGAGAGAGAGACACAGGGACCGAGAGAGACACAGGGACCGAGTGAGACACAGGGACCGAGAGAGAGACACAGGGACTGAAAGAGACACAGGGACCGAGTGAGTGACACAGGGACTGAGAGAGACACAGGGACCGAGAGTGAGACACAGGGACCGAGAGAGCGACACAGGGACCGAGAGAGACACTGTGATTGAGAGAGTCACAGGGACCGAGAGAGACACAGGGACCGAGTGAGACACAGTGACCGAGAGAGACACAGGGAGCAAGAGAGAGACACAGGGACCGAGAGAGAGACACAGGGACCGAGAAAGAGACACAGGGACTGAGAGAGAGACAGGGACCGAGAGAGAGACACAGGGACCGAGAGAGACACAGGGGCCGAGTGACACACAGCGTCCGAGAGAGACACAGGGACCGAGCGAGAAATAGGAGACGAGAGAGAGACAGGGACCGAGATAGAGATAGGGACCCAGTGAGACACAGGGACTGAGAGAGAATTAGGGGTGAGAGAGAGACACAGGGACCGAGAGAGACACAGGGACCGAGTGAGACACAGGGACCGAGAGAGAGACACAGGGACCGAGAGAGACACAGGGACTGACAGAGACACAGGGACCGAGTGAGTGACACAGGGACTGAGAGAGACACAGGGACCGAGAGTGAGACACAGCGACCGAGAGAGAGACACAGGGACCGAGAGAGAGACACAGGGACCGAGAGAGACACCGGGACCGAAAGAGAAATAGGGGTGAGAGAGAGACACAGGGACCGAGAGAGACACAGGGACCGAGTGAGACACAGGGACCGAGAGAGAGACACAGGGACTGAAAGAGACACAGGGACCGAGTGAGTGACACAGGGACTGAGAGAGACACATGGACCGAGAGTGAGACACAGGGACCGAGAGAGCGACACAGGGACCGAGAGAGACACTGTGATTGAGAGAGTCACAGGGACCGAGAGAGACACAGGGACCGAGTGAGACACAGTGACCGAGAGAGACACAGGGAGCAAGAGAGAGACACAGGGACCGAGAGAGAGACACAGGGACCGAGAAAGAGACACAGGGACTGAGAGAGAGACAGGGACCGAGAGAGAGACACAGGGACCGAGAGAGACACAGGGGCCGAGTGACACACAGCGTCCGAGAGAGACACAGGGACCGAGCGAGAAATAGGAGACGAGAGAGAGACAGGGACCGAGATAGAGATAGGGACCCAGTGAGACACAGGGACTGAGAGAGAATTAGGGGTGAGAGAGAGACACAGGGACCGAGAGAGACACAGGGACCGAGTGAGACACAGGGACCGAGAGAGAGACACAGGGACCGAGAGAGACACAGGGACTGACAGAGACACAGGGACCGAGTGAGTGACACAGGGACTGAGAGAGACACAGGGACCGAGAGTGAGACACAGCGACCGAGAGAGAGACACAGGGACCGAGAGAGAGACACAGGGACCGAGAGAGACACCTGGACCGAAAGAGAAATAGGGGTGAGAGAGAGACACAGGGACCGAGAGAGACACAGGGACCGAGTGAGACACAGGGACCGAGAGAGAGACACAGGGACTGAAAGAGACACAGGGACCGAGTGAGTGACACAGGGACTGAGAGAGACACAGGGACCGAGAGTGAGACACAGGGACCGAGAGAGCGACACAGGGACCGAGAGAGACACTGTGACTGAGAGAGTCACAGGGACCGAGAGAGACACAGGGACCGAGTGAGACACAGTGAACGAGAGAGACACAGGGAGCAAGAGAGAGACACAGGGACCGAGAGAGAGACACCGGGACCGAGAAAGAGACACAGGGACTGAGAGAGAGACAGGGACCGAGAGAGACACAGGGACTGAGAGAGAGACACAGGGACCGAGAGAGACACAGGGGCCGAGTGACACACAGCGTCCGAGAGAGACACAGGGACTGAGAAAGAGACACAGGGATCGAGAAAGAGACACAGGGACCGAGAAAGAGACACAGGGACTGAGAGAGAGACAGGGACCGAGAGAGACACAGGGACCGAGAGAGACACAGGGACCGAGTGAGACACAGGGACCGAGAGAGACACAGGGACCGAGAGAGAGACAGGGACCGAGTGAGACACAGGGACTGAGCGAGAAATGGGGGTGAGAGAGAGACACAGGGACCGAGAGAGACACAGGGACCGAGAGAGACACAGGGACTGACAGAGACACAGGGACCGAGTGAGTGACACAGGGACTGAGAGAGACACAGGGACCGAGAGTGAGACACAGCGACCGAGAGAGAGACACAGGGACCGAAAGAGAGACACAGGGACCGAGAGAGACACCGGGACCGCAAGAGAAATAGGGGTGAGAGAGAGACACAGGGACCGAGAGAGACACAGGGACCGAGAGAGACACAGGGACCGAGAGAGAGACAGGGACCGAGAGAGACACAGGGACCGAGAGAGACACATGGACCGAGAGAGACAGAGGGACCGAGAGAGACACCGGGACCGAGAGAGACACAGGGACCGAGAGAGAGACAGGGACCGAGTGAGACACAGGGACTGAGAGAGACACAGGGAGCGAGTGAGAGACAAAGGGACCGAGTGGGAGACAGGGACCGAGTGAGAGACACAGGGACCGAATGAGGCACAGGGACCGAGAGAGAGACACTGGCACTGAGAGAGAGAGAGAGACAGGGACCAAGAGAGACACAGGGACCGAGAGGGAGACACAAGAACCGAGTGAGAGACACAGGGACTGACAGAGAGACAGGGACCGAGAGAGACACAGGGACTGAGAGAGAGACACCGGGACCGAGAGAGAGACAGGGACCGAGAGAGAGAGACACAGGGACCGAGAGAGAGAGAGACACAGGGACCGAGAGAGACACTGGGACCGAGAGAGACACAGGGACCGAGAGAGACACAGACTGAGAGAGAGACACAGGGACCGAGAGAGAGACAGGGACTGAGGGAGAGACAGGGACCGAGAGAGACACAGGAACTGAGTGAGAGACACCGGGACCGAGAGAGAGAGACAGGGACCGAGAGAGACACAGGGACCGAGAGAGACACAGGGATCGAGAGAGAGACAGGGACCGAGAGAGAGAGACACAGGGACCGAGAGAGAGAGAGACACAGGGACCGAGAGAGAGACAGGGACCGAGAGAGACACCGGGACCGAGAGAGACACAGGGACCGAGAGAGACACAGGGACAGAGAGAGACACAGGGACTCAGAGAGAGACACCGGGACCGAGAGAGAGACAGGGACCGAGAGAGAGAGACACAGGGACCGAGAGAGACACCGGGACCGAGAGAGAGACAGGTACCGAGAGAGAGAGACACAGGGACCGATAGAGAGACACAAGGACCGAGAGAGACACAGGGACCGAGTGAGACACAGGGTCCGAGAGAGAGACACAGGGACAGAGAGAGACACAGGGTCCGAGAGAGAGACACAGGGACAGAGAGAGACACAGGGACCGAGAGAGACACAGGGACCGAGTGAGAGACACAGGGACCGAGAGAAACACAGGGACCGAGAGAGACACAGGGACGGAGAGAGAGACACAGGGACGGAGAAAGTCACAGGGGCCGACTGAGAGACACCGGACCGAGTGAGAGACACAGGGACCTAGAGAGACACAGGGTCCGAGAGAGACACAGCGACTGAGAGAGAGACACCGGGACCGAGAGAGACACAGGGACCGAGTGAGAGAGTCAGGGACCGAGAGAGACACAGGGACCGAGAGACACACAGTGACTGAGAGAGTCACAGGGACAAAGTGAGATACAGGGACCGAGAGAGACGCAGAGAGCAAGAGAGAGAGACAGGGACCGAGAGAGAGACCCAGGGACCGAGAGAGACACCGGGACCGAGAGAGACACAGGGACCGAGAGAGAGACACAGGGACCGAGAGAGACACCGGGACCGAGAGAGACACAGGGACCGAGAGAGAGAGACACAGGGACCGAGAGAGAGGCACAGGGACCGAGAGAGAGAGAGAGGGACCGAGAGAGACACAGGGACTGAGAGAGAGACAGGGACTGACAGAGGCACAGGAACCGAGTGAGATACAGGGACCGAGAGAGACACAGGGTGCAAGAGAGAGACACAGGGACTGAGAGAGAGACAGGGACCGAGAGAGACACAGAGAGTAAGAGAGAGAGACAGGGACTGAGAGAGAGAGACACAGGGACCGAGAGAGAGAGAGACACAGGGACCGAGAGAGACACAGGGACCGAGAGAGACACAGGGACAGAGAGAGACACAGGGACTCAGAGAGAGACACCGCGACCGAGAGAGAGACAGGGACAGAGAGAGACACAGGGACCGAGAGAGACACAGGGACCGAGAGAGAGACACAGGAACCTAGAGAGACACAGGGACCGAGAGAGACACAGGGACCGAGAGAGACACAGGGAGCAAGAGAGAGACACAGGGACCGAGAGAGAGACACAGGGACCGAGAAAGAGACACAGGGACTGAGAGAGAGACAGGGACCGAGAGAGAGAGACACAGGGACCGAGAGAGACACAGGGGCCGAGTGACACACAGCGTCCGAGAGAGACACAGGGACCGAGCGAGAAATAGGAGACGAGAGAGAGACAGGGACCGAGATAGAGATAGGGACCCAGTGAGACACAGGGACTGAGAGAGAATTAGGGGTGAGAGAGAGACACAGGGACCGAGAGAGACACAGGGACCGAGTGAGACACAGGGACCGAGAGAGAGACACAGGGACCGAGAGAGACACAGGGACTGACAGAGACACAGGGACCGAGTGAGTGACACAGGGACTGAGAGAGACACAGGGACCGAGAGTGAGACACAGCGACCGAGAGAGAGACACAGGGACCGAGAGAGAGACACAGGGACCGAGAGAGACACCGGGACCGAAAGAGAAATAGGGGTGAGAGAGAGACACAGGGACCGAGAGTGACACAGGGACCGAGTGAGACACAGGGACCGAGAGAGAGACACAGGGACTGAAAGAGACACAGGGACCGAGTGAGTGACACAGGGACTGAGAGAGACACAGGGACCGAGAGTGAGACACAGGGACCGAGAGAGCGACACAGGGACCGAGAGAGACACTGTGACTGAGAGAGTCACAGGGACCGAGAGAGACACAGGGACCGAGTGAGACACAGTGACCGAGAGAGACACAGGGAGCAAGAGAGAGACACAGGGACCGAGAGAGAGACACAGGGACCGAGAAAGAGACACAGGGACTGAGAGAGAGACAGGGACCGAGAGAGACACAGGGACTGAGAGAGATACACAGGGACCGAGAGAGACACAGGGGCCGAGTGACACACAGCGTCCGAGAGAGACACAGGGACTGAGAAAGAGTCACAGGGATCGAGAAAGAGACACAGGGACCGAGAAAGAGACACAGGGACTGAGAGAGAGACAGGGACCGAGAGAGACACAGGGACCGAGAGAGACACAGGGACCGAGAGAGACACAGGGACCGAGTGAGACACAGGGACCGAGAGAGACACAGGGACCGAGAGAGAGAGAGACAGGGACCGAGAGAGAGACACAGGGACCGAGAGAGACACAGGGACTGACAGAGACACAGGGACCGAGTGAGTAACACAGGGACTGAGAGTGACACAGGGACCGAGTGAGAGAGAGAGACAGGGACCGAGAGAGAGACAGGGACCGAGTGAGACACAGGGACTGAGAGAGAAATGGGGGTGAGAGAGAGACACAGGGACCGAGAGAGACACAGGGACCGAGTGAGACACAGGGACCGAGAGAGAGACACAGGGACCGAGAGAGACACAGGGACTGACAGAGACACAGGGACCGAGTGAGTGACACAGGGACTGAGAGAGACACAGGGACCGAGAGTGAGACACAGCGACCGAGAGAGAGACACAGGGACCGAAAGAGAGACACAGGGACCGAGAGAGACACCGGGACCGCAAGAGAAATAGGGGTGAGAGAGAGACACAGGGACCGAGAGAGACACAGGGACCGAGAGAGACACAGGGACCGAGAGAGAGACAGGGACCGAGAGAGACACAGGGGCCGAGAGAGACACATGGACCGAGAGAGACAGAGGGACCGAGAGAGACACCGGGACCGAGAGAGACACAGGGACCGAGAGAGAGACAGGGACCGAGTGAGACACAGGGACCGAGAGAGACACAGGGACCGAGAGAGAGAGAGACAGGGACTGAGAGAGACACAGGGAGCGAGTGAGAGACAAAGGGACCGAGTGGGAGACAGGGACCGAGTGATAGACACAGGGACCGAATGAGGCACAGGGACCGAGAGAGAGACACTGGCACTGAGAGAGAGAGAGAGACAGGGACCAAGAGAGACACAGGGACCGAGAGGGAGACACAAGAACCGAGTGAGAGACACAGGGACTGACAGAGAGACAGGGACCGAGAGAGACACAGGGACAGAGAGAGAGACACCGGGACCGAGAGAGAGACAGGGACCGAGAGAGAGAGACACAGGGACCGAGAGAGAGAGAGACACAGGGACCGAGAGAGACACTGGGACCGAGAGAGACACAGGGACCGAGAGAGACACAGACTGAGAGAGAGACACGGGGACCGAGAGAGAGACAGGGACTGAGGGAGAGACAGGGACCGAGAGAGACACAGGAACTGAGTGAGAGACACCGGGATCGAGAGAGAGACAGGGACCGAGAGAGACACAGGGACCGAGAGAGACACAGGGATCGAGAGAGAGACAGGGACCGAGAGAGAGAGACACAGGGACCGAGAGAGAGAGAGACACAGGGACCGAGAGAGACACAGGGACCGAGAGAGACACCGGGACCGAGAGAGACACAGGGACCGAGAGAGACACAGGGACAGAGAGAGACACAGGGACTCAGAGAGAGACACCGGGACCGAGAGAGAGACAGGGACCGAGAGAGAGAGACACAGGGACCGAGAGAGACACCGGGACCGAGAGAGAGACAGGTACCGAGAGAGAGAGACACAGGACCGAGAGAGAGACACAAGGACCGAGAGAGACACAGGGACCGAGTGAGACACAGGGTCCGAGAGAGAGACACAGGGACAGAGAGAGACACAGGGACCGAGAGAGACACAGGGACCGAGTGAGAGACACAGGGACCGAGAGAAACACAGGGACCGAGAGAGACACAGGGACGGAGAGAGAGACACAGGGACGGAGAAAGTCACAGGGGCCGACTGAGAGACACCGGACCGAGTGAGAGACACAGGGACCTAGAGAGACACAGGGACCGAGAGAGACACAGCGACTGAGAGAGAGACACCGGGACCGAGAGAGACACAGGGACCGAGTGAGAGAGTCAGGGACCGAGAGAGACACAGGGACCGAGAGACACACAGTGACTGAGAGAGTCACAGGGACAAAGTGAGATACAGGGACCGAGAGAGACGCAGAGAGCAAGAGAGAGAGACAGGGACCGAGAGAGAGACCCAGGGACCGAGAGAGACACCGGGACCGAGAGAGACACAGGGACCGAGAGAGAGACACAGGGACCGAGAGAGACACCGGGACCGAGAGAGACACAGGGACCGAGAGAGAGAGACACAGGGACCGAGAGAGAGACAGGGACCGAGAGAGAGGCACAGGGACCGAGAGAGAGAGAGAGGGACCGAGAGCGAGACACAGGGACTGAGAGAGAGACAGGGACTGACAGAGGCACAGGAACCGAGTAAGATACAGGGACCGAGAGAGACACAGGGTGCAAGAGAGAGACACAGGGACTGAGAGAGAGACAGGGACCGAGAGAGACACAGAGAGTAAGAGAGAGAGACAGGGACTGAGAGAGAGACACAGTGACCGAGAGAGCGACACAGGGACCGAGAGAGACACTGTGACTGAGAGAGTCACAGGGACCGAGAGAGACACAGGGACCGAGTGAGACACAGGGACCGAGAGAGACACAGGGACCGAGAGAGAGACACAGGAACCTAGAGAGACACAGGGACCGAGAGAGACACAGGGACCGAGAGAGACACAGGGAGCAAGAGAGAGACACAGGGACCGAGAGAGAGACACAGGGACCGAGAAAGAGACACAGGGACTGAGAGAGAGACAGGGACCGAGAGAGAGACACAGGGACCGAGAGAGACACAGGGGCCGGGTGACACACAGCGTCCGAGAGAGACACAGGGACCGAGCGAGAAATAGGAGACGAGAGAGAGACAGGGACCGAGATAGAGATAGGGACCCAGTGAGACACAGGGACTGAGAGAGAATTAGGGGTGAGAGAGAGACACAGGGACCGAGAGAGACACAGGGACCGAGTGAGACACAGGGACCGAGAGAGAGACACAGGGACCGAGAGAGACACAGGGACTGACAGAGACACAGGGACCGAGTGAGTGACACAGGGACTGAGAGAGACACAGGGACCGAGAGTGAGACACAGCGACCGAGAGAGAGACACAGGGACCGAGAGAGAGACACAGGGACAGAGAGAGACACCGGGACCGAAAGAGAAATAGGGGTGAGAGAGAGACACAGGGACCGAGAGTGACACAGGGACCGAGTGAGACACAGGGACCGAGAGAGAGACACAGGGACTGAAAGAGACACAGGGACCGAGTGAGTGACACAGGGACTGAGAGAGACACAGGGACCGAGAGTGAGACACAGGGACCGAGAGAGCGACACAGGGACCGAGAGAGACACTGTGACTGAGAGAGTCACAGGGACCGAGAGAGACACAGGGACCGAGTGAGACACAGTGACCGAGAGAGACACAGGGAGCAAGAGAGAGACACAGGGACCGAGAGAGAGACACAGGGACCGAGAAAGAGACACAGGGACTGAGAGAGAGACAGGGACCGAGAGAGACACAGGGACTGAGAGAGATACACAGGGACCGAGAGAGACACAGGGGCCGAGTGACACACAGCGTCCGAGAGAGACACAGGGACTGAGAAAGAGACACAGGGATCGAGAAAGAGACACAGGGACCGAGAAAGAGACGCAGGGACTGAGAGAGAGACAGGGACCGAGAGAGACACAGGGACCGAGAGAGACACAGGGACCGAGTGAGACACAGGGACCGAGAGAGACACAGGGACCGAGAGAGAGAGAGACAGGGACCGAGAGAGAGACACAGGGACCGAGAGAGACACAGGGACTGACAGAGACACAGGGACCGAGTGAGTGACACAGGGACTGAGAGTGACACAGGGACCGAGTGAGAGAGAGAGACAGGGACCGAGAGAGAGACAGGGACCGAGTGAGACACAGGGACTGAGAGAGAAATGGGGGTGAGAGAGAGACACAGGGACCGAGAGAGACACAGGGACCGAGTGAGACACAGGGACCGAGAGAGAGACACAGGGACCGAGAGAGACACAGGGACTGACAGAGACACAGGGACCGAGTGAGTGACACAGGGACTGAGAGAGACACAGGGACCGAGAGTGAGACACAGCGACCGAGAGAGAGACACAGGGACCGAAAGAGAGACACAGGGACCGAGAGAGACACCGGGACCGCAAGAGAAATAGGGGTGAGAGAGAGACACAGGGACCGAGAGAGACACAGGGACCGAGAGAGACACAGGGACCGAGAGAGAGACAGGGACCGAGAGAGACACAGGGGCCGAGAGAGACACATGGACCGAGAGAGACAGAGGGACCGAGAGAGACACCGGGACCGAGAGAGACACAGGGACCGAGAGAGAGACAGGGACCGAGTGAGACACAGGGACCGAGAGAGACACAGGGACCGAGAGAGAGAGAGACAGGGACTGAGAGAGACACAGGGAGCGAGTGAGAGACAGGGACCGAGTGATAGACACAGGGACCGAATGAGGCACAGGGACCGAGAGAGAGACACTGGCACTGAGAGAGAGAGAGAGACAGGGACCAAGAGAGACACAGGGACCGAGAGGGAGAGACACAGGGACCGAGAGAGAGACAGGGACCGAGAGAGAGGCACAGAGAGTAAGAGAGAGAGACAGGGACTGAGAGAGAGACACAGTGACCGAGAGAGCGACACAGGGACCGAGAGAGACACTGTGACTGAGAGAGTCACAGGGACCGAGAGAGACACAGGGACCGAGTGAGACACAGTGACCGAGAGAGACACAGGGAGCAAGAGAGAGACACAGGGACCGAGAGAGAGACACAGGGACCGAGAAAGAGACACAGGGACTGAGAGAGAGACAGGGACCGAGAGAGACACAGGGACCGAGAGAGAGACACAGGGACCGAGAGAGACACAGGGACCGAGAGAGAGAGAGACAGGGACCGAGAGAGAGACACAGGGACCGAGAGAGACACAGGGACTGACAGAGACACAGGGACCGAGTGAGTGACACAGGGACTGAGAGAGACACAGGGACCGAGAGAGAGACACAAGGACCGAGAGAGACACAGGGACTGAGAGAGACACAGGGACCGAGAGAGACACAGGGACCGAGAGAGACACAGGGACAGAGAGAGACACAGGGACCGAGAGAGACACAGGGACCGAGTGAGAGACACAGGGACCGAGAGAAACACAGGGACCGAGAGAGACACAGGGACGGAGAGAGAGACACAGGGACGGAGAAAGTCACAGGGGCCGACTGAGAGACACCAGACCGAGTGAGAGACACAGGGACCTAGAGAGACACAGGGACCGAGAGAGACACAGCGACTGAGAGAGAGACACCGGGACCGAGAGAGACACAGGGACCGAGAGGGAGACACAAGAACCGAGTGAGAGACACAGGGACTGACAGAGAGACAGGGACCGAGAGAGACACAGGGACTGAGAGAGAGACACCGGGACCGAGAGAGAGACAGGGACCGAGAGAGAGAGAGACACAGGGACCGAGAGAGAGAGAGACACAGGGACCGAGAGAGACACTGGGACCGAGAGAGACACAGGGACCGAGAGAGACACAGACTGAGAGAGAGACACAGGGACCGAGAGAGAGACAGGGACTGAGGGAGAGACAGGGACCGAGAGAGACACAGGAACTGAGTGAGAGACACCGGGATCGAGAGAGAGACAGGGACCGAGAGAGACACAGGGACCGAGAGAGACACAGGGATCGAGAGAGAGACAGGGACCGAGAGAGAGAGAGACACAGGGACCGAGAGAGAGAGAGACACAGGGACCGAGAGAGACACAGGGACCGAGAGAGACACCGGGACCGAGAGAGACACAGGGACCGAGAGAGACACAGGGACAGAGAGAGACACAGGGACTCAGAGAGAGACACCGGGACCGAGAGAGAGACAGGGACCGAGAGAGAGAGACACAGGGACCGAGAGAGACACCGGGACCGAGAGAGAGACAGGTACCGAGAGAGAGAGACACAGGGACCGAGAGAGAGACACAAGGACCGAGAGAGACACAGGGACCGAGTGAGACACAGGGTCCGAGAGAGAGACACAGGGACAGAGAGAGACACAGGGACCGAGAGAGACACAGGGACCGAGTGAGAGACACAGGGACCGAGAGAAACACAGGGACCGAGAGAGACACAGGGACGGAGAGAGAGACACAGGGACGGAGAAAGTCACAGGGGCCGACTGAGAGACACCAGACCGAGTGAGAGACACAGGGACCTAGAGAGACACAGGGACCGAGAGAGACACAGCGACTGAGAGAGAGACACCGGGACCGAGAGAGACACAGGGACCGAGTGAGAGAGTCAGGGACCGAGAGAGACACAGGGACCGAGAGAGACACAGTGACTGAGAGAGTCACAGGGACAAAGTGAGATACAGGGACCGAGAGAGACGCAGAGAGCAAGAGAGAGAGACAGGGACCGAGAGAGAGACCCAGGGACCGAGAGAGACACCGGGACCGAGAGAGACACAGGGACCGAGAGAGAGACACAGGGACCGAGAGAGACATCGGGACCGAGAGAGACACAGGGACCGAGAGAGAGAGACACAGGGACCGAGAGAGAGACAGGGACCGAGAGAGACACAGGGACGGAGAGAGAGACACAGGGACGGAGAGAGAGACACAGGGACCGAGAGCGAGACACAGGGACTGAGAGAGAGACAGGGACTGACAGAGGCACAGGAACCGAGTGAGATACAGGGACCGAGAGAGACACAGGGTGCAAGAGAGAGACACAGGGACTGAGAGAGAGACAGGGACCGAGAGAGACACAGAGAGTAAGAGAGAGAGACAGGGACTGAGAGAGAGACACAGTGACCGAGAGAGCGACACAGGGACCGAGAGAGACACTGTGACTGAGAGAGTCACAGGGACCGAGAGAGACACAGGGACCGAGTGAGACACAGTGACCGAGAGAGACACAGGGAGCAAGAGAGAGACACAGGGACCGAGAGAGAGACACAGGGACCGAGAAAGAGACACAGGGACTGAGAGAGAGACAGGGACCGAGAGAGACACAGGGACCGAGAGAGAGACACAGGGACCGAGAGAGAGACAGGGACCGAGAGAGAGAGAGACAGGGACCGAGAGAGAGACACAGGGACCGAGAGAGACACAGGGACTGACAGAGACACAGGGACCGAGTGAGTGACACAGGGACTGAGAGAGACACAGGGACCGAGAGAGAGACACAAGGACCGAGAGAGACACAGGGACCGAGAGAGACACAGGGACCGAGAGAGACACAGGGACAGAGAGAGACACAGGGACCGAGAGAGACACAGGGACCGAGTGAGAGACACAGGGACCGAGAGAAACACAGGGACCGAGAGAGACACAGGGACGGAGAGAGAGACACAGGGACCGAGAGAGAGAGAGAGGGACCGAGAGCGAGACACAGGGACCGAGAGAGACACAGGGACAGAGAGAGACACAGGGACCGAGAGAGACACAGGGACCGAGTGAGAGACACAGGGACCGAGAGAAACACAGGGACCGAGAGAGACACAGGGACCGAGAGAGAGACACAGGGACCGAGAAAGAGACACAGGGACTGAGAGAGAGACAGGGACCGAGAGAGAGACACAGGGACCGAGAGAGACACAGGGGCCGAGTGACACACAGCGTCCGAGAGAGACACAGGGACCGAGCGAGAAATAGGAGACGAGAGAGAGACAGGGACCGAGATAGAGATAGGGACCCAGTGAGACACAGGGACTGAGAGAGAATTAGGGGTGAGAGAGAGACACAGGGACCGAGAGAGACACAGGGACCGAGTGAGACACAGGGACCGAGAGAGAGACACAGGGACCGAGAGAGACACAGGGACTGACAGAGACACAGGGACCGAGTGAGTGACACAGGGACTGAGAGAGACACAGGGACCGAGAGTGAGACACAGCGACCGAGAGAGAGACACAGGGACCGAGAGAGAGACACAGGGACCGAGAGAGACACCGGGACCGAAAGAGAAATAGGGGTGAGAGAGAGATACAGGGACCGAGAGAGACACAGGGACCGAGTGAGACACAGGGACCGAGAGAGAGACACAGGGACTGAAAGAGACACAGGGACCGAGTGAGTGACACAGGGACTGAGAGAGACACAGGGACCGAGAGTGAGACACAGGGACCGAGAGAGCGACACAGGGACCGAGAGAGACACTGTGATTGAGAGAGTCACAGGGACCGAGAGAGACACAGGGACCGAGTGAGACACAGTGACCGAGAGAGACACAGGGAGCAAGAGAGAGACACAGGGACCGAGAGAGAGACACAGGGACCGAGAAAGAGACACAGGGACTGAGAGAGAGACAGGGACCGAGAGAGACACAGGGACTGAGAGAGAGACACAGGGACCGAGAGAGACACAGGGGCCGAGTGACACACAGCGTCCGAGAGAGACACAGGGACTGAGAAAGAGACACAGGGACCGAGAAAGAGACACAGGGACTGAGAAAGAGACACAGGGACTGAGAGAGAGACAGGGACCGAGAGAGACACAGGGACCGAGAGAGACACAGGGACCGAGTGAGACACAGGGACCGAGAGAGACACAGGGACCGAGAGAGAGAGAGACAGGGACCGAGAGAGAGACACAGGGACCGAGAGAGACACAGGGACTGACAGAGACACAGGGACCGAGTGAGTGACACAGGGACTGAGAGTGACACAGGGACCGAGTGAGAGAGAGAGACAGGGACCGAGAGAGAGACACAGGGACCGAGAGAGACACAGGGACTGAGAGAGACACAGGGACCGAGAGAGACACAGGGACAGAGAGAGACACAGGGACCGAGAGAGACACAGGGACCGAGTGAGAGACACAGGGACCGAGAGAAACACAGGGACCGAGAGAGACACAGGGACGGAGAGAGAGACACAGGGACCGAGAGAGAGAGAGAGGGACCGAGAGCGAGACACAGGGACTGAGAGAGAGACAGGGACTGACAGAGGCACAGGAACCGAGTGAGATACAGGGACCGAGAGAGACACAGGGTGCAAGAGAGAGACACAGGGACTGAGAGAGAGACAGGGACCGAGAGAGACACAGAGAGTAAGAGAGAGAGACAGGGACTGAGAGAGAGACACAGTGACCGAGAGAGCGACACAGGGACCGAGAGAGACACTGTGACTGAGAGAGTCACAGGGACCGAGAGAGACACAGGGACCGAGTGAGACACAGTGACCGAGAGAGACACAGGGAGCAAGAGAGAGACACAGGGACCGAGAGAGAGACACAGGGACCGAGAAAGAGACACAGGGACTGAGAGAGAGACAGGGACCGAGAGAGAGACACAGGGACCGAGAGAGACACAGGGACCGAGCGAGAAATAGGAGACGAGAGAGAGACAGGGACCGAGATAGAGATAGGGACCCAGTGAGACACAGGGACTGAGAGAGAATTAGGGGTGAGAGAGAGACACAGGGACCGAGAGAGACACAGGGACCGAGTGAGACACAGGGACCGAGAGAGAGACACAGGGACCGAGAGAGACACAGGGACTGACAGAGACACAGGGACCGAGTGAGTGACACAGGGACTGAGAGAGACACAGGGACCGAGAGTGAGACACAGCGACCGAGAGAGAGACACAGGGACCGAGAGAGAGACACAGGGACCGAGAGAGACACCGGGACCGAAAGAGAAATAGGGGTGAGAGAGAGACACAGGGACCGAGAGAGACACAGGGACCGAGTGAGACACAGGGACCGAGAGAGAGACACAGGGACTGAAAGAGACACAGGGACCGAGTGAGTGACACAGGGACTGAGAGAGACACAGGGACCGAGAGTGAGACACAGGGACCGAGAGAGCGACACAGGGACCGAGAGAGACACTGTGATTGAGAGAGTCACAGGGACCGAGAGAGACACAGGGACCGAGTGAGACACAGTGACCGAGAGAGACACAGGGAGCAAGAGAGAGACACAGGGACCGAGAGAGAGACACAGGGACCGAGAAAGAGACACAGGGACTGAGAGAGAGACAGGGACCGAGAGAGAGACACAGGGACCGAGAGAGACACAGGGGCCGAGTGACACACAGCGTCCGAGAGAGACACAGGGACCGAGCGAGAAATAGGAGACGAGAGAGAGACAGGGACCGAGATAGAGATAGGGACCCAGTGAGACACAGGGACTGAGAGAGAATTAGGGGTGAGAGAGAGACACAGGGACCGAGAGAGACACAGGGACCGAGTGAGACACAGGGACCGAGAGAGAGACACAGGGACCGAGAGAGACACAGGGACTGACAGAGACACAGGGACCGAGTGAGTGACACAGGGACTGAGAGAGACACAGGGACCGAGAGTGAGACACAGCGACCGAGAGAGAGACACAGGGACCGAGAGAGAGACACAGGGACCGAGAGAGACACCGGGACCGAAAGAGAAATAGGGGTGAGAGAGAGACACAGGGACCGAGAGAGACACAGGGACCGAGTGAGACACAGGGACCGAGAGAGAGACACAGGGACTGAAAGAGACACAGGGACCGAGTGAGTGACACAGGGACTGAGAGAGACACAGGGACCGAGAGTGAGACACAGGGACCGAGAGAGCGACACAGGGACCGAGAGAGACACTGTGATTGAGAGAGTCACAGGGACCGAGAGAGACACAGGGACCGAGTGAGACACAGTGACCGAGAGAGACACAGGGAGCAAGAGAGAGACACAGGGACCGAGAGAGAGACACAGGGACCGAGAAAGAGACACAGGGACTGAGAGAGAGACAGGGACCGAGAGAGACACAGGGACTGAGAGAGAGACACAGGGACCGAGAGAGACACAGGGGCCGAGTGACACACAGCGTCCGAGAGAGACACAGGGACTGAGAAAGAGACACAGGGACCGAGAAAGAGACACAGGGACCGAGAAAGAGACACAGGGACTGAGAGAGAGACAGGGACCGAGAGAGACACAGGGACCGGGAGAGACACAGGGACCGAGTGAGACACAGGGACCGAGAGAGACACAGGGACCGAGAGAGAGAGAGACAGGGACCGAGAGAGAGACACAGGGACCGAGAGAGACACAGGGACTGACAGAGACACAGGGACCGAGTGAGTGACACAGGGACTGAGAGTGACACAGGGACCGAGTGAGAGAGAGAGACAGGGACCGAGAGAGAGACACAGGGACCGAGAGAGACACAGGGACTGAGAGAGACACAGGGACCGAGAGAGACACAGGGACAGAGAGAGACACAGGGACCGAGAGAGACACAGGGACCGAGTGAGAGACACAGGGACCGAGAGAAACACAGGGACCGAGAGAGACACAGGGACGGAGAGAGAGACACAGGGACCGAGAGAGAGAGAGAGGGACCGAGAGCGAGACACAGGGACTGAGAGAGAGACAGGGACTGACAGAGGCACAGGAACCGAGTGAGATACAGGGACCGAGAGAGACACAGGGTGCAAGAGAGAGACACAGGGACTGAGAGAGAGACAGGGACCGAGAGAGACACAGAGAGTAAGAGAGAGAGACAGGGACTGAGGGAGAGACACAGTGACCGAGAGAGCGACACAGGGACCGAGAGAGACACTGTGACTGAGAGAGTCACAGGGACCGAGAGAGACACAGGGACCGAGTGAGACACAGTGACCGAGAGAGACACAGGGAGCAAGAGAGAGACACAGGGACCGAGAGAGAGACACAGGGACCGAGAAAGAGACACAGGGACTGAGAGAGAGACAGGGACCGAGAGAGAGACACAGGGACCGAGAGAGACACAGGGACCGAGCGAGAAATAGGAGACGAGAGAGAGACAGGGACCGAGATAGAGATAGGGACCCAGTGAGACACAGGGACTGAGAGAGAATTAGGGGTGAGAGAGAGACACAGGGACCGAGAGAGACACAGGGACCGAGTGAGACACAGGGACCGAGAGAGAGACACAGGGACCGAGAGAGACACAGGGACTGACAGAGACACAGGGACCGAGTGAGTGACACAGGGACTGAGAGAGACACAGGGACCGAGAGTGAGACACAGCGACCGAGAGAGAGACACAGGGACCGAGAGAGAGACACAGGGACCGAGAGAGACACCGGGACCGAAAGAGAAATAGGGGTGAGAGAGAGACACAGGGACCGAGAGAGACACAGGGACCGAGTGAGACACAGGGACCGAGAGAGAGACACAGGGACTGAAAGAGACACAGGGACCGAGTGAGTGACACAGGGACTGAGAGAGACACAGGGACCGAGAGTGAGACACAGGGACCGAGAGAGCGACACAGGGACCGAGAGAGACACTGTGATTGAGAGAGTCACAGGGACCGAGAGAGACACAGGGACCGAGTGAGACACAGTGACCGAGAGAGACACAGGGAGCAAGAGAGAGACACAGGGACCGAGAGAGAGACACAGGGACCGAGAAAGAGACACAGGGACTGAGAGAGAGACAGGGACCGAGAGAGACACAGGGACTGAGAGAGAGACACAGGGACCGAGAGAGACACAGGGGCCGAGTGACACACAGCGTCCGAGAGAGACACAGGTACTGAGAAAGAGACACAGGGACCGAGAAAGAGACACAGGGACCGAGAAAGAGACACAGGGACTGAGAGAGAGACAGGGACCGAGAGAGACACAGGGACCGAGAGAGACACAGGGACCGAGTGAGACACAGGGACCGAGAGAGACACAGGGACCGAGAGAGAGAGAGACAGGGACCGAGAGAGAGACACAGGGACCGAGAGAGACACAGGGACTGACAGAGACACAGGGACCGAGTGAGTGACACAGGGACTGAGAGTTACACAGGGACTGAGTGAGAGAGAGAGACAGGGACCGAGAGAGAGACACAGGGACCGAGAGAGACACAGGGACTGACAGAGACACAGGGACCGAGTGAGTGACACAGGGACTGAGAGAGACACAGGGACCGAGAGTGAGACACAGCGACCGAGAGAGAGACACAGGGACCGAAAGAGAGACACAGGGACCGAGAGAGACACCGGGACCGCAAGAGAAATAGGGGTGAGAGAGAGACACAGGGACCGAGAGAGACACAGGGACCGAGAGAGACACAGGGACCGAGAGAGAGACAGGGACCGAGAGAGACACAGGGGCCGAGAGAGACACATGGACCGAGAGAGACAGAGGGACCGAGAGAGACACCGGGACCGAGAGAGACACAGGGACCGAGAGAGAGACCGGGACCGAGTGAGACACAGGGACCGAGAGAGACACAGGGACCGAGAGAGAGAGAGACAGGGACTGAGAGAGACACAGGGAGCGAGTGAGAGACAAAGGGACCGAGTGGGAGACAGGGACCGAGTGAGAGACACAGGGACCGAATGAGGCACAGGGACCGAGAGAGAGACACTGGCACTGAGAGAGAGAGAGAGACAGGGACCAAGAGAGACACAGGGACCGAGAGGGAGACACAAGAACCGAGTGAGAGACACAGGGACTGACAGAGAGACAGGGACCGAGAGAGACACAGGGACTGAGAGAGAGACACCGGGACCGAGAGAGAGACAGGGACCGAGAGAGAGAGACACAGGGACCGAGAGAGAGAGAGACACAGGGACCGAGAGAGACACAGGGACCGAGAGAGACACCGGGACCGAGAGAGACACAGGGACCGAGAGGCACACAGTGACTGAGAGAGTCACAGGGACAAAGTGAGATACAGGGACCGAGAGAGACGCAGAGAGCAAGAGAGAGAGACAGGGACCGAGAGAGAGACCCAGGGACCGAGAGAGACACCGGGACCGAGAGAGACACAGGGACCGAGAGAGAGACACAGGGACCGAGAGAGATACCGGGACCGAGAGAGACACAGGGACCGAGAGAGAGAGACACAGGGACCGAGAGAGAGACAGGGACCGAGAGAGAGGCACAGGGACCGAGAGAGAGAGAGAGGGACCGAGAGCGAGACACAGGGACTGACAGAGGCACAGGAACCGAGTCAGATACAGGGACCGAGAGAGACACAGGGTGCAAGAGAGAGACACAGGGACTGAGAGAGAGACAGGGACCGAGAGAGACACAGAGAGTAAGAGAGAGAGACAGGGACTGAGAGAGAGACACAGTGACCGAGAGAGCGACACAGGGACCGAGAGAGACACTGTGACTGAGAGAGTCACAGGGACCGAGAGAGACACAGGGACCGAGTGAGACACAGTGACCGTGAGAGACACAGGGAGCAAGAGAGAGACACAGGGACCGAGAGAGAGACACAGGGACCGAGAAAGAGACACAGGGACTGAGAGAGAGACAGGGACCGAGAGAGACACAGGGACCGAGAGAGAGACACAGGGACCGAGAGAGACACAGGGACCGAGAGAGAGAGAGACAGGGACCGAGAGAGAGACACAGGGACCGAGAGAGACACAGGGACTGACAGAGACACAGGGACCGAGTGAGTGACACAGGGACTGAGAGTGACACAGGGACCGAGTGAGAGAGAGAGACAGGGACCGAGAGAGAGACAGGGAGCGAGTGAGACACAGGGACTGAGAGAGAAATGGGGGTGAGAGAGAGACACAGGTACCGAGAGAGACACAGGGACCGAGTGAGACACAGGGACCGAGAGAGAGACACAGGGACCGAGAGAGACACAGGGACTGACAGAGACACAGGGACCGAGTGAGTGACACAGGGACTGAGAGAGACACAGGGACCGAGAGTGAGACACAGCGACCGAGAGAGAGACACAGGGACCGAAAGAGAGACACAGGGACCGAGAGAGACACCGGGACCGCAAGAGAAATAGGGGTGAGAGAGAGACACAGGGACCGAGAGAGACACAGGGACCGAGAGAGACACAGGGACCGAGAGAGAGACAGGGACCGAGAGAGACACAGGGGCCTAGAGAGACACATGGACCGAGAGAGACAGAGGGACCGAGAGAGACACCGGGACCGAGAGAGACACAGGGACCGAGAGAGAGACAGGGACCGAGTGAGACACAGGGACCGAGAGAGACACAGGGACCGAGAGAGAGAGAGACAGGGACCGAGAGAGACACAGGGAGCGAGTGAGAGACAAAGGGACCGAGTGGGAGACAGGGACCGAGTGAGAGACACAGGGACCGAATGAGGCACAGGGACCGAGAGAGAGACACTGGCACTGAGAGAGAGAGAGAGACAGGGACCAAGAGAGACACAGGGACCGAGAGGGAGACACAAGAACCGAGTGAGAGACACAGGGACTGACAGAGAGACAGGGATCGAGAGAGACACAGGGACTGAGAGAGAGACACCGGGACCGAGAGAGAGACAGGGACCGATAGAGAGAGACACAGGGACCGAGAGAGAGAGAGACACAGGGACCGAGAGAGACACTGGGACCGAGAGAGACACAGGGACCGAGAGAGACACAGACTGAGAGAGAGACACAGGGACCGAGAGAGAGACAGGGACTGAGGGAGAGACAGGGACCGAGAGAGACACAGGAACTGAGTGAGAGACACCGGGATCGAGAGAGAGAGACAGGGACCGAGAGAGACACAGGGACCGAGAGAGACACAGGGATCGAGAGAGAGACAGGGACCGAGAGAGAGAGACACAGGGACCGAGAGAGAGAGAGACACAGGGACCGAGAGAGACACAGGGACCGAGAGAGACACCGGGACCGAGAGAGACACAGGGACCGAGAGAGACACAGGGACAGAGAGAGACACAGGGACTCAGAGACAGACACCGGGACCGAGAGAGAGACAGGAACCGAGAGAGAGAGACACAGGGACCGAGAGAGACACCGGGACCGAGAGAGAGACAGGTACCGAGAGAGAGAGACACAGGGACCGCGAGAGAGACACAAGGACCGAGAGAGACAAAGGGACCGAGTGAGACACAGGGTCCGAGAGAGAGACACAGGGACAGAGAGAGACACAGGGACCGAGAGAGACACAGGGACCGAGTGAGAGACACAGGGACCGAGAGAAACACAGGGACCGAGAGAGACACAGGGACGGAGAGAGAGACACAGGGACGGAGAAAGTCACAGGGGCCGACTGAGAGACACCAGACCGAGTGAGAGACACAGGGACCTAGAGAGACACAGGGACCGAGAGAGACACAGCGACTGAGAGAGAGACACCGGGACCGAGAGAGACACAGGGACCGAGTGAGAGAGTCAGGGACCGAGAGAGACACAGGGACCGAGAGGCACACAGTGACTGAGAGAGTCACAGGGACAAAGTGAGATACAGGGACCGAGAGAGACGCAGAGAGCAAGAGAGAGAGACAGGGACCGAGAGAGAGACCCAGGGACCGAGAGAGACACCGGGACCGAGAGAGACACAGGGACCGAGAGAGAGACACAGGGACCGAGAGAGACACCGGGACCGAGAGAGACACAGGGACCGAGAGAGAGAGACACAGGGACCGAGAGAGAGACAGGGACCGAGAGCGAGACACAGGGACTGAGAGAGAGACAGGGACTGACAGAGGCACAGGAACCGAGTGAGATACAGGGACCGAGAGAGACACAGGGTGCAAGAGAGAGACACAGGGACTGAGAGAGAGACAGGGACCGAGAGAGACACAGAGAGTAAGAGAGAGAGACAGGGACTGAGAGAGAGACACAGTGACCGAGAGAGCGACACAGGGACCGAGAGAGACACTGTGACTGAGAGACTCACAGGGACCGAGAGAGACACAGGGACCGAGTGAGACACAGTGACTGAGAGAGACACAGGGAGCAAGAGAGAGACACAGGGACCGAGAGAGAGACACAGGGACCGAGAAAGAGACACAGGGACTGAGAGAGGGACAGGGACCGAGAGAGACACAGGGACCGAGAGAGAGACACAGGGACCGAGAGAGACACAGGGGCCGAGTGACACACAGCGTCCGAGAGAGACACAGAGACTGAGAGAGAGACACAGGGACCGAGAAAGAGACACAGGTACCGAGAAAGAGACACAGGGACTGAGAGAGAGACAGGGACCGAGAGAGACACAGGGACCGAGAGAGACACAGGGACCGAGTGAGACACAGGGACCGAGAGAGACACAGGGACCAAGAGAGAGAGAGACAGGGACCGAGCGAGAGACAGGGAGCGAGAGAGAGAGACACAGGGACCGAGCGAGAAATAGGAGACGAGAGAGAGACAGGGACCGAGATAGAGATAGGGACCGAGTGAGACACAGGGACTGAGAGAGAATTAGGGGTGAGAGAGAGACACAGGGACCGAGAGAGACACAGGGACCGAGTGAGACACAGGGACCGAGAGAGAGACACAGGGACCGAGAGAGACACAGGGACCGAGAGAGAGACACAGGGACTGACAGAGACACAGGGACCGAGTGAGTGACACAGGGACTGAGAGAGACACAGGGACCGAGAGTGAGACACAGCGACCGAGAGAGAGACACAGGGACCGAGAGAGAGACACAGGGACCGAGAGAGACACCGGGAACGAAAGAGAAATAGGGGTGAGAGAGAGACACAGGGACCGAGAGCGACACAGGGACCGAGTGAGACACAGGGACCGGGAGAGAGACACAGGGACTGAAAGAGACACAGGGACCGAGTGAGTGACACAGGGACTGAGAGAGACACAGGGACCGAGAGTGAGACACAGGGACCGAGAGAGCGACACAGAGACCGAGAGAGACACAGGGACCGAGTGAGACACAGTGACCGAGAGAGACACAGGGAGCAAGAGAGAGACACAGGGACCAAGAGAGAGACACAGGGACCGAGAAAGAGACACAGGGACTGAGAGAGAGACAGGGACCGAGAGAGACACAGGGACTGAGAGAGAGACACAGGGACCAAGAGAGAGACACAGGGACCGAGAAAGAGACACAGGGACTGAGAGAGAGACAGGGACCGAGAGAGACACAGGGACTGAGAAAGAGACACAGGGACCGAGAAAGAGACACAGGGACCGAGAAAGAGACACAGGGACTGAGAGAGAGACAGGGACCGAGAGAGACACAGGGACCGAGAGAGACACAGGGACCGAGAGGGAGACACAAGAACCGAGTGAGAGACACAGGGACTGACAGAGAGACAGGGACCGAGAGAGACACAGGGACTGAGAGAGAGACACCGGGACCGAGAGAGAGACAGGGACCGAGAGAGAGAGACACAGGGACCGAGAGAGAGAGAGACACAGGGACCGAGAGAGACACTGGGACCGAGAGAGACACAGGGACCGAGAGAGACACAGACTGAGAGAGAGACACGGGGACCGAGAGAGAGACAGGGACTGAGGGAGAGACAGGGACCGAGAGAGACACAGGAACTGAGTGAGAGACACCGGGATCGAGAGAGAGACAGGGACCGAGAGAGACACAGGGACCGAGAGAGACACAGGGATCGAGAGAGAGACAGGGACCGAGAGAGAGAGACACAGGGACCGAGAGAGAGAGAGACACAGGGACCGAGAGAGACACAGGGACCGAGAGAGACACCGGGACCGAGAGAGACACAGGGACCGAGAGAGACACAGGGACAGAGAGAGACACAGGGACTCAGAGAGAGACACCGGGACCGAGAGAGAGACAGGGACCGAGAGAGAGAGACACAGGGTCCGAGAGAGACACCGGGACCGAGAGAGAGACAGGTACCGAGAGAGAGAGACACAGGGACCGAGAGAGAGACACAAGGACCGAGAGAGACACAGGGACCGAGTGAGACACAGGGTCCGAGAGAGAGACACAGGGACAGAGAGAGACACAGGGACCGAGAGAGACACAGGGACCGAGTGAGAGACACAGGGACCGAGAGAAACACAGGGACCGAGAGAGACACAGGGACGGAGAGAGAGACACAGGGACGGAGAAAGTCACAGGGGCCGACTGAGAGACACCAGACCGAGTGAGAGACACAGGGACCTAGAGAGACACAGGGACCGAGAGAGACACAGCGACTGAGAGAGAGACACCGGGACCGAGAGAGACACAGGGACCGAGTGAGAGAGTCAGGGACCGAGAGAGACACAGGGACCGAGAGGCACACAGTGACTGAGAGAGTCACAGGGACAAAGTGAGATACAGGGACCGAGAGAGACGCAGAGAGCAAGAGAGAGAGACAGGGACCGAGAGAGAGACCCAGGGACCGAGAGAGACACCGGGACCGAGAGAGACACAGGGACCGAGAGAGAGACACAGGGACCGAGAGAGACACCGGGACCGAGAGAGACACAGGGACCGAGAGAGAGAGACACAGGGACCGAGAGAGAGACAGGGACCGAGAGAGAGGCACAGGGACCGAGAGAGAGAGAGAGGGACCGAGAGCGAGACACAGGGACTGAGAGAGAGACAGGGACTGACAGAGGCACAGGAACCGAGTGAGATACAGGGACCGAGAGAGACACAGGGTGCAAGAGAGAGACACAGGGACTGAGAGAGAGACAGGGACCGAGAGAGACACAGAGAGTAAGAGAGAGAGACAGGGACTGAGAGAGAGACACAGTGACCGAGAGAGCGACACAGGGACCGAGAGAGACACTGTGACTGAGAGAGTCACAGGGACCGAGAGAGACACAGGGACCGAGTGAGACACAGTGACCGAGAGAGACACAGGGAGCAAGAGAGAGACACAGGGACCGAGAGAGAGACACAGGGACCGAGAAAGAGACACAGGGACTGAGAGAGAGACAGGGACCGAGAGAGACACAGGGACCGAGAGAGAGACACAGGGACCGAGAGAGACACAGGGACCGAGAGAGAGAGAGACAGGGACCGAGAGAGAGACACAGGGACCGAGAGAGACACAGGGACTGACAGAGACACAGGGACCGAGTGAGTGACACAGGGACTGAGAGTGACACAGGGACCGAGTGAGAGAGAGAGACAGGGACCGAGAGAGAGACAGGGACCGAGTGAGACACAGGGACTGAGAGAGAAATGGGGGTGAGAGAGAGACACAGGGACCGAGAGAGACACAGGGACCGAGAGAGAGACACAGGGACCGAGTGAGACACAGGGACCGAGAGAGAGACACAGGGACCGAGAGAGACACAGGGACTGACAGAGACACAGGGACCGAGTGAGTGACACAGGGACTGAGAGAGACACAGGGACCGAGAGTGAGACACAGCGACCGAGAGAGAGACACAGGGACCGAAAGAGAGACACAGGGACCGAGAGAGACACCGGGACCGCAAGAGAAATAGGGGTGAGAGAGAGACACAGGGACCGAGAGAGACACAGGGACCGAGAGAGACACAGGGACCGAGAGAGAGACAGGGACCGAGAGAGACACAGGGGCCGAGAGAGACACATGGACCGAGAGAGACAGAGGGACCGAGAGAGACACCGGGACCGAGAGAGACACAGGGACCGAGAGAGAGACAGGGACCGAGTGAGACACAGGGACCGAGAGAGACACAGGGACCGAGAGAGAGAGAGACAGGGACTGAGAGAGACACAGGGAGCGAGTGAGAGACAAAGGGACCGAGTGGGAGACAGGGACCGAGTGAGAGACACAGGGACCGAATGAGGCACAGGGACCGAGAGAGAGACACTGGCACTGAGAGAGAGAGAGAGACAGGGACCAAGAGAGACACAGGGACCGAGAGGGAGACACAAGAACCGAGTGAGAGACACAGGGACTGACAGAGAGACAGGGACCGAGAGAGACACAGGGACTGAGAGAGAGACACCGGGACCGAGAGAGAGACAGGGACCGAGAGAGAGAGACACAGGGACCGAGAGAGAGAGAGACACAGGGACCGAGAGAGACACTGGGACCGAGAGAGTCACAGGGACCGAGAGAGACACAGCGACTGAGAGAGAGACACCGGGACCGAGAGAGACACAGGGACCGAGTGAGAGAGTCAGGGACCGAGAGAGACACAGGGACCGAGAGAGAGACACAGGGACCGAGTGAGAGACACAGGGACCTAGAGAGACACAGGGACCGAGAGAGACACAGCGACTGAGAGAGAGACACCGGGACCGAGAGAGACACCGGGACCGAGAGAGACACAGGGACCGAGAGAGAGAGACACAGGGACCGAGAGAGAGACAGGGACCGAGAGAGAGGCACAGGGACCGAGAGAGAGAGAGAGGGACCGAGAGCGAGACACAGGGACTGAGAGAGAGACAGGGACTGACAGAGGCACAGGAACCGAGTGAGATACAGGGACCGAGAGAGACACAGGGTGCAAGAGAGAGACACAGGGACTGAGAGAGAGACAGGGACCGAGAGAGACACAGAGAGTAAGAGAGAGAGACAGGGACTGAGAGAGAGACACAGTGACCGAGAGAGCGACACAGGGACCGAGAGAGACACTGTGACTGAGAGAGTCACAGGGACCGAGAGAGACACAGGGACCGAGTGAGACACAGTGACCGAGAGAGACACAGGGAGCAAGAGAGAGACACAGGGACCGAGAGAGAGACACAGGGACCGAGAAAGAGACACAGGGACTGAGAGAGAGACAGGGACCGAGAGAGACACAGGGACCGAGAGAGAGACACAGGGACCGAGAGAGACACAGGGGCCGAGTGACACACAGCGTCCGAGAGAGACACAGAGACTGAGAGAGAGACACAGGGACCGAGAAAGAGACACAGGTACCGAGAAAGAGACACAGGGACCGAGAGAGACACAGGGACCGAGAGAGACACAGGGACCGAGTGAGACACAGGGACCGAGAGAGACACAGGGACCAAGAGAGAGAGAGACAGGGACCGAGAGAGAGACAGGGAGCGAGAGAGAGAGACACAGGGACCGAGCGAGAAATAGGAGACGAGAGAGAGACAGGGACCGAGATAGAGATAGGGACCGAGTGAGACACAGGGACCGAGAGAGACACAGGGACCGAGTGAGACACAGGGACCGAGAGAGAGACACAGGGACCGAGAGAGACACAGGGACTGACAGAGACACAGGGACCGAGTGAGTGACACAGGGACTGAGAGAGACACAGGGACCGAGAGTGAGACACAGCGACCGAGAGAGAGACACAGGGACCGAGAGAGAGACACAGGGACCGAGAGAGACACCGGGACCGAAAGAGAAATAGGGGTGAGAGAGAGACACAGGGACCGAGAGCGACACAGGGACCGAGTGAGACACAGGGACCGGGAGAGAGACACAGGGACTGAAAGAGACACAGGGACCGAGTGAGTGACACAGGGACTGAGAGAGACACAGGGACCGAGAGTGAGACACAGGGACCGAGAGAGTGACACAGGGACCGAGAGAGACACTGTGACTGAGAGAGTCACAGGGACCGAGAGAGACACAGGGACCGAGTGAGACACAGTGACCGAGAGAGACACAGGGAGCAAGAGAGAGACACAGGGACCAAGAGAGAGACACAGGGACCGAGAAAGAGACACAGGGACTGAGAGAGAGACAGGGACCGAGAGAGACACAGGGACTGAGAGAGAGACACAGGGACCGAGAGAGACACAGGGGCCGAGTGACACACAGCGTCCGAGAGAGACACAGGGACTGAGAAAGAGACACAGGGACCGAGAAAGAGACACAGGGACCGTTAAAGAGACACAGGGACTGAGAGAGAGAGACACAAGGACCGAGAGAGAGACACAGGGACCGAGAGAGACACCGGGACCGAAAGAGAAATAGGGGTGAGAGAGAGACACAGGGACCGAGAGCGACACAGGGACCGAGTGAGACACAGGGACCGGGAGAGAGACACAGGGACTGAAAGAGACACAGGGACCGAGTGAGTGACACAGGGACTGAGAGAGACACAGGGACCGAGAGTGAGACACAGGGACCGAGAGAGTGACACAGGGACCGAGAGAGACACTGTGACTGAGAGAGTCACAGGGACCGAGAGAGACACAGGGACCGAGTGAGACACAGTGACCGAGAGAGACACAGGGAGCAAGAGAGAGACACAGGGACCAAGAGAGAGACACAGGGACCGAGAAAGAGACACAGGGACTGAGAGAGAGACAGGGACCGAGAGAGACACAGGGACTGAGAGAGAGACACAGGGACCGAGAGAGACACAGGGGCCGAGTGACACACAGCGTCCGAGAGAGACACAGGGACTGAGAAAGAGACACAGGGACCGAGAAAGAGACACAGGGACCGAGAGAGACACAGGGACCGAGAGAGACACAGGGACCGAGTGAGACACAGCGACCGAGAGAGACACAGGGACCGAGAGAGAGAGAGACAGGGACCGAGAGAGAGACAGGGACCGAGAGAGAGAGACACAGGGACCGAGTGAGACACAGGGACTGAGAGAGAAATAGGGGTGAGAGAGAGACACAGGGACCGAGAGAGACACAGGGAACGAGTGAGACACAGGGACCGAGAAAGAGACACAGGGTTCGAGAGAGACACAGGGACTGAGAGAGACACAGGGACCGAGAGTGATACACAGCGACCGAGAGAGAGACACAGGGACCGAGAGAGAGACACAGGGACCGAGAGAGACACAGTGACCGAGAGAGACACAGGGAGAAAGAGAAAGACACAGGGACCGAGAGAGAGACACA
This sequence comes from Prionace glauca, assembly GCA_037974335.1. Classification (NCBI taxonomy): domain Eukaryota; kingdom Metazoa; phylum Chordata; class Chondrichthyes; order Carcharhiniformes; family Carcharhinidae; genus Prionace; species Prionace glauca. Next base: position 228,214 of record JBBMRE010000238.1, read on the forward strand.
GGGACCGAGAAAGAGACACAGGGACTGAGAGAGAGACAGGGACCGAGGGAGACACAGGGACCGAGAGAGAGACACAGGGACCGAGAGAGACACAGGGGCCGAGTGACACACAGCGTCCGAGAGAGACACAGGGACTGAGAGAGAGACACAGGGACCGAGAAAGAGACACAGGGACTGAGAGAGACAGAGGGAACGAGAGAGACACAGGGACCGAGAGAGACACAGGGACTGAGAGAGACACAGGGACCGAGAGAGACAGAGACACAGGGACCGAGCGAGAAATAGGGACTGAGAGAGAAATAGGGGTGAGAGAGAGACACAGGGACCGAGAGAGACACAGGGACCGAGTGAGACACAGGGACCGAGAGAGAGACACAGGGACCGAGAGAGACACAGGGACTGACAGAGACATAGGGACCGAGTGAGTGACACAGGGACTGAGAGAGACACAGGGACCGAGTGTGAGACACAGCGACCGAGAGAGAGACACAGGGACCGAGAGAGACACAGGGACTGAGAGAGACACCGGGACCGAAAGAGAAATAGTGGTGAGAGAGAGACACAGGGACCGAGAGAGACACAGGGACCGAGAGAGACACAGGGACCGAGAGAGAGACACAGGGACCGTGAGAGACACAGGGACCGAGAGAGACACAGGGACCGAGAGAGACACAGGGACCGAGAGAGAGACACAGGGACTGAAAGAGACACAGGGACCGAGTGAGTGACACAGGGACCGAGAGAGACACAGGGACCGAGAGAGACACAGGGACCGAGAGTGAGACACAGGGACCGTGAGAGAGACACAGGGACCGAGAGAGACACAGTGACCGAGAGAGACACAGGGAGCAAGAGAAAGACACAGGGACCGAGAGAGAGACACAGGGACCGAGAAAGAGACACAGGGACTGAGAGAGAGACACAGGGACCGAGAGAGACACAGGGACCGAGAGAGAGACACAGGGACCGAGAAAGAGACACAGGGACTGAGAGAGAGACACAAGGACTGAGAGAGAGACACAGGGACCGAGAGAGAGAGAGACAGGGACCGAGAGAGAGACACAGGGACCGAGAGAGACACAGGGACCGAGTGAGACACAGCGACCGAGTGACACACAGGGAACGAGAGAGAGAGACACAGGGACCGAGAGAGACACAGGGACCGAGAGAGACTCAGGGACTGAGAGAGAGACACAGGGACTGAGAGAGAGACAGGGACCGAGAGAGACACAGGGACCGAGAGAGACACAGGGACCGAGAGAGACACAGGGACCGAGAGAGAGAGAGACACACAGGGACCGAGAGAGTACAGGGACCGAGAGAGAGAGACACAGGGACCGAGCGAGACACAGGGACCGAGAGAGACACCGGGACCGAGAGAGAAATAGGGGTGAGAGAGAGACACAGGGTCCGAGAGAGACACAGGGACCGAGTGAGACACAGGGACCGAGAGAGTGACACAGGGTCTTAGAGAGAGACACAGGGACCGAGAGAGAGACACATGGACCGAGAGAGAGACACAGGGTCTTAGAGAGAGACACCGGGACCGAGAGAGAGACACAGGGACCGAGAGAGAGACACAGGGACTGAGAGAGACACAGGGACCGAGAGTGAGACACAGGGACCGAGAGAGAGACACAGGGTCTTAGAGAGAGACACAGGGACCGAGAGAGAGACACAGGGACCGAGAGAGAGACACAGGGTCTTAGAGAGAGACACAGGGACCGAGAGAGAGACACAGGGACCGAGAGAGAGACACAGGGACCGAGAAAGAGACAGGGACCGAGTGAGACACAGGGACTGAGTGAGACACAGTGACCGAGAGAGACACAGGGGTGAGAGAGAGACACAGGGCCCTAGAGAGAGACACAGGGACCGAGAGAGACACAGGGACCGAGAGAGAGACACAGGGATTGAGCGAGTCACAGGGCCGAGAGAGAGACAGGGACTGAGAGAGACACAGGGACCGAGAGAGAGACACAGGGACTGAGAGAGAGAGAGAGACAGGGACCATGAGAGACACAGGGTCCGAGAGAGACACAGGGACCGAGAGAGACACAGGGACCGAGAGAGACACAGGGACTGAGAGAGACACAGGGACCGAGAGAGAGACACAGGGACTGAGAGAGAGATAGAGAGACAGGGACCAAGAGAGACACAGGGTCCGAGAGAGACACAGGGACCGGGAGAGACACAGAGACCGAGAGAGAGACACAGGGACCGAGTGAGACACAGGGTCCCAGACAGAGACACAGGGACTGAGAGAGAGAGGCAGGGACCAAGAGAGACACAGCGTCCGAGACAGAGACACAGGGACTGAGAGAGAGAGACACAGGGACCGAGAGAGACACAGGGACCGAGTGAGAGACACAGGGAACGAGAGAGTCACAGGGACCGAATGAGACACAGGGACCGAAAGGGAGACACAGGGACCGAGTGAGAGACACAGAGACCCAGAGAGACACAGGGACCGAGAGAGAGACACAGGGACAGAGAGAGACATAGGGACCGAGAGAGAGACACAGGGACTGAGAGAGAGACAGGGACCGAGAGAGACACAGGGACCCAGAGAGAGAGACACAGGGAGCGAGAGAGACACAGGGACCGAGAGAGGCACAGGGACTGAGAGAGAGACACCGGGACCGAGAGAGAGACAGGTACCGAGAGAGAGAGACACAGGGACTGAGAGAGAGAGACACAGGGACCGAGAGAGAGACACAAGGACCGAGAGAGACACAGGGACCTAGAAAGACACAGGGACCGAGTGAGACACAGGGTCCGAGAGAGAGAAACACAGGGACAGAGAGAGACACAGGGACCGAGAGAAACACAGGGACCGAGAGAGACACTGGAATTGAGAGAGAGACACAGGGACGGAGAGAGAGACAGGGACCGAGTGAGAGACACAGGGACCGAGAGAGACACAGGGACCGAGAGACACAGAGAGCAAGAGAGAGAGACAGGGAACGAGAGAGAGACACGGACTGAGAGAGACACAGGGACCGAGAGAGAGACACAGGGACCGAGAGAGAGACACAGGGTCTTAGAGAGAGACACAGGGACCGAGAGAGAGACACAGGGACCGAGAGAGACACAGGGACCGAGAGAGACACAGCGACTGAGAGAGAGACACCGGGACCGAGAGAGAGACAGGGACCGAGTGAGAGACACAGGGACCGAGAGAGACACAGGGACCGAGAGACACAGAGAGCAAGAGAGAGAGACAGGGAACGAGAGAGAGACACGGACTGAGAGAGACACAGGGACCGAGAGAGAGACACAGGGACCGAGAGAGAGACACAGGGTCTTAGAGAGAGACACAGGGACCGAGAGAGAGACACAGGGACCGAGAGAGAGACACAGGGTCTTAGAGAGAGACACAGGGACCGAGAGAGAGACACAGGGACCGAGAGAGAGACACAGGGACCGAGAAAGAGACAGGGAACGAGTGAGACACAGGGACTGAGTGAGACACAGTGACCGAGAGAGACACAGGGGTGAGAGAGAGACACAGGGCCCTAGAGAGAGACACAGGGACCGAGAGAGACACAGGGACCGAGAGAGAGACACAGGGATTGAGCGAGTCACAGGGCCGAGAGAGAGACAGGGACTGAGAGAGTCACAGGGACCGAGAGAGAGACACAGGGACTGAGAGAGAGAGAGAGACAGGGACCATGAGAGACACAGGGTCCGAGAGAGACACAGGGACCGAGAGAGACACAGGGACCGAGAGAGACACAGGGACTGAGAGAGACACAGGGACCGAGAGAGAGACACAGGGACTGAGAGAGAGATAGAGAGACAGGGACCAAGAGAGACACAGTGTCCGAGAGAGACACAGGGACCGGGAGAGACACAGAGACCGAGAGAGACACAGGGACCGAGTGAGACACAGGGTCCCAGATAGAGACACAGGGACTGAGAGAGAGAGGCAGGGACCAAGAGAGACACAGCGTCCGAGACAGAGACACAGGGACTGAGAGAGAGAGACACAGGGACCGAGAGAGACACAGGGACCGAGTGAGAGACACAGGGACCGAGAGAGACACTGGGAACGAGAGAGTCACAGGGACCGAATGAGACACAGGGACCGAAAGGGAGACACAGGGACCGAGTGAGAGACACAGGGACAGAGAGAGACATAGGGACCGAGAGAGAGACACAGGGATTGAGAGAGACACAGGGACCGAGAGAGACACAGGGACCCAGAGAGAGAGACACAGGGAGCGAGAGAGACACAGGGACCGAGAGAGGCACAGGGACTGAGAGAGAGACACCGGGACCGAGAGAGAGACAGGTACCGAGAGAGAGACACAGGGAGCGAGAGAGACACAGGGACCGAGTGAGACACAGGGACCGAGAGAGAGACACAAGGACCGAGAGAGACACAGGGACCTAGAAAGACACAGGGACCGAGTGAGACACAGGGTCCGAGAGAGAGAAACACAGGGACAGAGAGAGACACAGGGACTGAGAGAGACACAGGGACCGAGTGAGAGACACAGGGACCGAGAGAAACACAGGGACCGAGAGAGACACTGGAATTGAGAGAGAGACACAGGGACGGAGAAAGTCACAGGGACCGACTGAGAGACATAGGACCGAGTGAGAGACACAGGGACCTAGAGAGACACAGGGACCGAGAGAGACACAGCGACTGAGAGAGAGACACCGGGACCGAGAGAGAGACAGGGACCGAGTGAGAGACACAGGGACCGAGAGAGACACAGGGACCGAGAGACACAGAGAGCAAGAGAGAGAGACAGGGAACGAGAGAGAGACAGGGACTGAGAGAGACACAGGGACCGAGAGAGAGACACAGGGACTGAGAGAGAGAGACAGGGACCATGAGAGACACAGGGTCCGAGAAAGACACAGGGACCGAGAGAGACACAGGGACCGAGAGAGACACAGAGAGTAAGAGAGAGAGACAGGGACCGAGAGACCCAGTGACCGAGAGAGCGACACAGGGACCGAGAGAGACACAGTGACCGAGAGAGACACAGGGAGCAAGAGAGAGACACAGGGACCGAGAGAGAGACACAGGGACCGAGAAAGAGACACAGGGACTGAGAGAGAGACACAGGGACCGAGAAAGAGACACAGGGACTGAGAGAGAGACAGGGACCGAGTGAGACACAGTGTCCGAGAGAGACACAGGGGCCGAGTGACACACAGGGACCGAGAGAGACACAGGGACCGAGTGAGACACAGTGACCGAGAGAGACACAGGGAGCAAGAGAGAGACACAGGGACCGAGAGAGAGACACAGGGACCGAGAAAGAGACACAGGGACTGAGAGAGAGACACAGGGACCGAGAAAGAGACACAGGGACTGAGAGAGAGACAGGGACCGAGAGAGACACAGGGACCGAGAGAGACACAGGGGCCGAGTGACACACAGGGACCGAGAGAGACACAGGGACCGAGAGAGAGACACAGGGACCGAGAGAGAGACAGGGACCGAGAAAGAGACACAGGGTCTGAGAGAGAGACAGGGACCGAGAGAGACACAGGGACCGAGAGAGACACAGGGACCGAGTGAGACACAGGGACCGAGAGAGACACAGGGACCGAGAGAGAGATAGGGACCGAGAGAGAGAGAGACAGGGACCGAGAAAGAGAGACACAGGGACCGAGCGAGACACAGGGACCGAGTGAGACACAGGGACTGAGAGACAAATAGGGGTGAGAGAGAGAGACAGGGACCGAGAGAGAGACACAGGGACCGAGAGAGACACAGGGACTGAGAGAGAGACATAGGGACCGAGAGAGACACAGGGACTGACAGAGACACAGGGACCGAGTGAGTGACACAGGGACTGAGAGAGACACAGGGACCGAGAGTGAGACACAGCGACTGAGCGAGAGACACAGGGACCAAGAAAGAGACACAGGGACCGAGAGAGACACCGGGACCGTGAGAGAAATAGGGGTGAGAGAGAGACACAGGGACCGAGTGAGAGACAGGGACCGAGAGAGTCACAGGGACCAAAAGAGACACAGGGACCGAAAGGGAGACACAGGGACCGAGTGAGAGACACAGAGACCCAGAGAGACACAGGGACCGAGAGAGAGACACAGGGACAGAGAGAGACATAGGGACCGAGAGAGAGACACAGGGACTGAGAGAGAGACAGGGACCGAGACAGACACAGGGACCCAGAGAGAGAGACACAGGGAGCGAGAGAGACACAGGGACAGAGAGAGACATAGGGACTGAGAGAGAGACACCGGGACCGAGAGAGAGACAGGTACCGAGAGAGAGAGACACAGGGACCGAGAGAGAGACAGAAGGACCGAGAGAGACACAGGGACCGAGAGAGACACAGGGACTGAGAGAGAGACACCGGGACCGAGAGAGAGACAGGTACCGAGAGAGAGAGACACAGGGACCGAGAGAGAGACACAAGGACCGAGAGAGACACAGGGAGCAAGAGAGAGACACAGGGACCGAGAGAGAGACACAGGGACCGAGAAAGAGACACAGGGACTGAGAGAGAGACAGGGACTGAGAGAGACACAGGGACCGAGAGAATGACACAGGGACCGAGAAAGAGACACAGGGTCTGAGAGAGAGACAGGGACCGAGATAGACACAGGGACCGAGAGAGAGACACAGGGACCGAGAGAGACACAGGGGCCGAGTGACACACAGGGACCGAGAGAGACACAGCTTCCGAGAGAGACACAGGGACTGAGAGAGAGACACAGGGACCGAGAAAGAGACACAGGGACCGAGAAAGAGACACAGGGACTGAGAGAGAGATAGGGACCGAGAGAGACACAGGGACCGAGAGAGACACAGGGACCGAGAGAGAGATAGGGACCGAGAGAGAGAGAGACAGGGACCGAGAGAGAGACAGGGACCGAGAGAGAGAGACACAGGGACCGAGCGAGACATAGGGGACGAGAGAGACACAGGGACCGAGATCGAGATAGTGACCGAGTGAGACATAGGGACCGAGAGAGACACAGGGACTGACAGAGACACAGGGACCGAGTGAGTGACACAGGGACTGAGAGAGACACAGGGACCGAGAGTGAGACACAGGGACCGAGAGAGAGACACAGGGATCGAGAGAGAGACACAGGGACCGAGAGAGACACCGGGACCGAGAGAGAAATAGGGGTGAGAGAGAGACACAGGGACCGAGAGAGACACAGGGACCGAGTGAGACACAGGGACCGAGAGAGAGAGACAGGGACCGAGAGAGTGACACAGGGACTGAGAGAGACACAGGGACCGAGAGAGAGACACAGGGACCGAGAGAGAGACACAGGGACCGAGAGAGACACAGTGACCGAGAGAGACACAGGGAGCAAGAGAAAGACACAGGGACCGAGAGAGAGACAAAGGGACAGAGAAAGAGACACAGGGACTGAGAGAGAGACAGGGACCGAGAGAGACACAGGGACCGAGAGAGAGATACAGGGACCGAGAGAGAGTCACAGGGACCGAGAGAGAGACACAGGGACCGAGAAAGAGACACAGGGACTGAGAGAGAGACAGGGACTGAGAGAGAGACACAGGGACCGAGAGAGACACAGGGACTGAAAGAGACACAGGGACCGAGTGAGTGACACAGGGACTGAGAGAGACACAGGGACCGAGAGTGAGACACAGGGACCGAGAGAGAGACACAGGGACCGAGAGAGACACAGGGAGCAAGAGAAAGACACAGGGACCGAGAGAGAGACACAGGGACCGAGAAAGAGACACAGGGACTGAGAGAGAGACAGGGACCGAGTGAGACACAGGGACTGAGAGAGAGACACAGGGACCGAGAGAGACACAGGGACCGAGGGAGACACAGGGGCCGAGTGACACCCAGGGACCGAGAGAGACACAGCGTCCGAGAGAGACACAGGGACCCAGAGAGAGACACAGGGACTGAGAGAGACACAGGGACCCAGAGAGAGACACAGGGACCGAGAAAGAGACACAGGGACTGAGAGAGAGACAGGGACCGAGAGAGAGACAGGGACCGAGAGAGAGAGACACAGGGACCGAGCGAGACATAGGGGACGAGAGAGACACAGGGACCGAGATAGAGATAGGGACCGAGTGAGACACAGGGACTGAGAGAGACACAGGGACCGAGAGTGAGACACAGCGACCGAGACAGAGACACAGGGACCGAGAGAGAGACACAGGGATCGAGAGAGACACCGGGACCGAGAGAGAAATAGGGGTGAGAGAGAGACACAGGGACCGAGAGAGACACAGGGACCGAGAGAGACACAGGGACCGAGAGTGAGACACAGGGACCGAGAGAGAGACACAGGGACCGAGAAAGAGACACAGGGACTGAGAGAGAGACAGGGACTGAGAGAGACACAGGGACCGAGAGAGAGACACAGGGACCGAGAGAGACACAGGGACCGAGAGAGAGACACAGGGACCGAGAGAGACACAGGGGCCGAGTGACACACAGGGACCGAGAGAGACACAGCTTCCGAGAGAGACACAGGGACTGAGAGAGAGACACAGGGACCGAGAAAGAGACACAGGGACCGAGAAAGAGACACAGCGACTGAGAGAGAGACAGGGACCGAGAGAGACACAGGGACCGAGAGAGACACAGGGACCGAGAGAGAGATAGGGACCGAGAGAGAGAGAGACAGGGACCGAGAGAGAGACAGGGACCGAGAGAGAGAGACACAGGGACCGAGCGAGACATAGGAGACGAGAGAGACACAGGGACTGAGAGACAAATAGGGGTGAGGGAGAGACACAGGGACCGAGAGAGACACAGGGACTGACAGAGACACAGGGACCGAGTGAGTGACACAGGGACTGAGAGAGACACAAGGACCGAGAGTGAGACACAGCGACCGAGAGAGAGACACAGGGACCGAGAGAGAGACACCGGGACCGAGAGAGATATAGGGGTGAGAGAGAGACACAGGGACCGAGAGAGACACAGGGACCGAGTGAGACACAGGGACCGAGAGAGAGAGACACAGGGACTGAAAGAGACACAGGGACCGAGTGAGTGACACAGGGACTGAGAGAGAAACAGGGACCGAGAGTGAGACACAGGGACCGAGAGAGAGACACAGGGACCGAGAGAGTCACAGTGACCGAGAGAGACACAGGGAGCAAGAGAAAGACACCGGGACCGAGAGAGAGACACAGGGACCGAGAAAGAGACACAGGGACTGAGAGAGAAACAGGGACCGAGTGAGACACAGGGACCGAGAGAGAGACACAGGGACTGAGAGAGAGACACAGGGACCGAGAGAGACACAGGGACCGAGAGAGACACAGGGGCCGAGTGACACCCAGGGACCGAGAGAGAGACACAGGGACCGAGAGAGAGACACAGGGACCGAGAGAGAGACACAGGGACCGAGAGAGACACCGGGACCGAGAGAGAAATAGGGGTGAGAGAGAGACACAGGGACCGAGAGAGACACAGGGACCGAGTGAGACACAGGGACCGAGAGAGAGAGACAGGGACCGAGAGAGTGACACAGGGACTGAGAGAGACACAGGGACCGAGAGAGAGACACAGGGACCGAGAGAGAGACACAGGGACCGAGAGAGACACAGTGACCGAGAGAGACACAGGGAGCAAGAGAAAGACACAGGGACCGAGAGAGAGACACAGGGACCGAGAAAGAGACACAGGGACTGAGAGAGAGACAGGGACCGAGAGAGACACAGGGACCGAGAGAGAGACACAGGGACCGAGAGAGAGTCACAGGGACCGAGAGAGAGACACAGGGACCGAGAAAGAGACACAGGGACTGAGAGAGAGACAGGGACTGAGAGAGAGACACAGGGACCGAGAGAGACACAGGGACTGAAAGAGACACAGGGACCGAGTGAGTGACACAGGGACTGAGAGAGACACAGGGACCGAGAGTGAGACACAGGGACCGAGAGAGAGACACAGGGACCGAGAGAGACACAGGGACCGAGAGAGAGACAGTGACCGAGAGAGACACAGGGACTGAGAGAGAGACACAGGGACCGAGAGAGACACAGGGACCGAGGGAGACACAGGGGCCGAGTGACACCCAGGGACCGAGAGAGACACAGCGTCCGAGAGAGACACAGGGACCCAGAGAGAGACACAGGGACTGAGAGAGACACAGGGACCCAGAGAGAGACACAGGGACCGAGAAAGAGACACAGGGACTGAGAGAGAGACAGGGACCGAGAGAGAGACAGGGACCGAGAGAGAGAGACACAGGGACCGAGCGAGACATAGGGGACGAGAGAGACACAGGGACCGAGATAGAGATAGGGACCGAGTGAGACACAGGGACTGAGAGAGACACAGGGACCGAGAGTGAGACACAGCGACCGAGACAGAGACACAGGGACCGAGAGAGAGACACAGGGATCGAGAGAGACACCGGGACCGAGAGAGAAATAGGGGTGAGAGAGAGACACAGGGACCGAGAGAGATACAGGGACCGAGAGAGACACAGGGACCGAGAGTGAGACACAGGGACCGAGAGAGAGACACAGGGACCGAGAAAGAGACACAGGGACTGAGAGAGAGACAGGGACTGAGAGAGACACAGGGACCGAGAGAGAGACACAGGGACCGAGAGAGACACAGGGACCGAGAGAGAGACACAGGGACCGAGAGAGACACAGGGGCCGAGTGACACACAGGGACCGAGAGAGACACAGCTTCCGAGAGAGACACAGGGACTGAGAGAGAGACACAGGGACCGAGAAAGAGACACAGGGACCGAGAAAGAGACACAGCGACTGAGAGAGAGACAGGGACCGAGAGAGACACAGGGACCGAGAGAGACACAGGGACCGAGAGAGAGATAGGGACCGAGAGAGAGAGAGACAGGGACCGAGAGAGAGACAGGGACCGAGAGAGAGAGACACAGGGACCGAGCGAGACATAGGAGACGAGAGAGACACAGGGACTGAGAGACAAATAGGGGTGAGGGAGAGACACAGGGACCGAGAGAGACACAGGGACTGACAGAGACACAGGGACCGAGAGAGACACAAGGACCGAGAGTGAGACACAGCGACCGAGAGAGAGACACAGGGACCGAGAGAGAGACACCGGGACCGAGAGAGATATAGGGATGAGAGAGAGACACAGGGACCGAGAGAGACACAGGGACCGAGAGAGACACAGGGACCGAGTGAGACACAGGGACCGAGAGAGAGAGACACAGGGACTGAAAGAGACACAGGGACCGAGTGAGTGACACAGGGACTGAGAGAGAAACAGGGACCGAGAGTGAGACACAGGGACCGAGAGAGAGACACAGGGACCGAGAGAGTCACAGTGACCGAGAGAGACACAGGGAGCAAGAGAAAGACACCGGGACCGAGAGAGAGACACAGGGACCGAGAAAGAGACACAGGGACTGAGAGAGAAACAGGGACCGAGTGAGACACAGGGACCGAGAGAGAGACACAGGGACTGAGAGAGAGACACAGGGACCGAGAGAGACACAGGGACCGAGAGAGACACAGGGGCCGAGTGACACCCAGGGACCGAGAGAGACACAGCGTCCGAGAGAGATACAGGGACCCAGAGAGAGACACAGGGACCGAGAAAGAGACACAGGGACCGAGAAAGAGACACAGGGACTGAGAGAGAGACAGGGACCGAGAGAGACACAGGGACCGAGAGAGACACAGGGACCGAGAGAGAGACAGGGACCGAGAGAGAGAGAGACAGGGACCGAGAGAGAGACAGGGACCGAGAGAGAGAGACACAGGGACCGAGATAGAGATAGGGACCGAGAGAGAGACACAGGGACTGAGTGAGTGACACAGGGACTGAGAGAGACACAGGGACCGAGATTGAGACACAGGGATCGAGAGAGACACCTGGACCGAGAGAGAAATAGGGGTGAGAGAGAGACACAGGGACCGAGAGAGACACAGGGACCGAGTGAGACACAGGGACTGAGAGAGACACAGGGACCGAGAGTGAGACACAGGGACCGAGAGAGAGACACAGGGATCGAGAGAGACACAGCGTCCGAGAGAGACACAGGGACTGAGAGAGACACAGGGACCGAGAGTGAGACACAGGGACCGAGAGAGAGACAGGGACCGAGAGAGAGACAGAGGGACCGAGAGAGACACAGGGACTGAAAGAGACTCAGGGACCGAGTGAGTGACACAGGGACTGAGAGAGACACAGGGAACGAGAGTGAGACACAGGGACCGAGAGAGAGACACAGGGACCGAGAGAGAGGCACAGGGACCGAGAGAGAGACAGGGACCGAGTGAGACACAGGGACTGAGTGAGACACAGTGACCGAGAGAGAGACAGTTGTGAGAGAGAGACACAGGGCCCTAGAGAGAGACACAGGGACCGAGAGAGACACAGGGACCGAGAGAGAGACACAGGGATTGAGCGAGTCACAGGGACCGAGGGAGACACAGGAACCGAGAGACACAGGGACTGAGAGAGAGACACAGGGACTGAGAGAGAGAGACAGGGACTGAGAGAAACACAGGGACCGAGAGAGAGACACAGGGACTGAGAGAGAGAGAGAGACAGGGACCAAGAGAGACACAGGGTCCGAGAGAGACACAGGGACCGAGAGAGACACAGAGACCGAGAGAGACACAGGGACCGAGTGAGACACAGGGTCCCAGACAGAGACACAGGGACTGAGGTAGAGAGGCAGGGACCGAGAGAGACACAGCGTCTGAGACAGAGACACAGGGACTGAGAGAGAGACAGAGGGACCGAGAGAGACACAGGGACCGAGTGAGAGACACAGGGACTGAGAGAGAGACACAGGGACGGAGAGAGTCACAGGGACCGAGTGAGAGACACAGGGACCGAGAGAGACACAGGGACCGAGAGAGACACAGGGACTGAGAGAGAGACACCGGGACCGAGAGAGAACAGGGACCGAGAGAGAGACACCAGGACCGAGAGAGAGAGACACAGGGACCGAGAGAGAGATTGACCGAGAGAGACACAGGGTCCGTGAGAGACACAGGGACTGACAGAGAGACACAGGGACCGAGAGAGTCACAGGGACCGAAAGAGACACAGGGACCGAAAGGGAGACACAGGGACAGAGTGAGAGACACAGAGACCCAGAGAGAAACAGGGACCGAGAGAGAGACACAGGGACAGAGAGAGACATAGGGACCGAGCTAGAGACACAGTGACTGAGAGAGAGACAGGGACCGAGAGAGACACAGGGACCCAGAGAGAGACACAGGGACCGAGAGAGACACAGGGACCGAGAGAGACACAGGGACAGAGAGAGAGACACAGGGACCGAGTGAGTGACACAGGGACTTAGAGAGACACAGGGAATGAGAGTGAGACACAGGGACCGAGAGAGAGACACAGGGACCGAGAGAGAGACACAGGGTCTTAGAGAGAGGCACAGGGACCGAGAGAGAGACAGGGACCGAGTGAGACACAGGGACTGAGTGAGACACAGTGACCGAGAGAGAGACAGGGGTGAGAGAGAGACACAGGGCCCTAGAGAGAGACACAGGGACCGAGAGAGACACAGAGAGTAAGAGAGAGAGACAGGGACCGAGAGACCCAGTGACCGAGAGAGCGACACAGGGACCGAGAGAGACACAGTGACCGAGAGAGACACAGGGAGCAAGAGAGAGACACAGGGACCGAGAGAGAGACACAGGGACCGAGAAAGAGACACAGGGACTGAGAGAGAGACACAGGGACCGAGAAAGAGACACAGGGACTGAGAGAGAGACACAGGGACCGAGAAAGAGACACAGGGACTGAGAGAGAGATAGGGACCGAGTGAGACACAGTGACCGAGAGAGACACAGGGGCCGAGTGACACACAGGGACCGAGAGAGACACAGGGACCGAGTGAGACACAGTGACCGAGAGAGACACAGGGAGCAAGAGAGAGACACAGGGACCGAGAGAGAGACACAGGGACCGAGAAAGAGACACAGGGACTGAGAGAGAGACACAGGGAACGAGAAAGAGACACAGGGACCGAGAGAGACACAGGGGCCGAGTGACACACAGGGACCGAGAGAGACACAGGGACCGAGAGAGAGACACAGGGACCGAGAGAGAGACAGGGACCGAGAAAGAGACACAGGGACTGAGAGAGAGACAGGGACCGAGAGAGACACAGGGACCGAGAGAGACACAGGGACCGAGTGAGACACAGGGACCGAGAGAGACACAGGGACCGAGAGAGAGATAGGGACCGAGAGAGAGAGAGACAGGGACCGAGAGAGAGACAGGGACCGAGAGAGAGAGACACAGGGACCGAGCGAGACACAGGGACCGAGTGAGACACAGGGACTGAGAGACAAATAGGGGTGAGAGAGAGACACAGGGACTGAGAGAGACACAGGGACCGAGTGAGACACAGGGACCGAGAGAGAGACACAGGGACCGAGAGAGACACAGGGACTGACAGAGACACAGGGACCGAGTGAGTGACACAGGGACTGAGAGAGACACAGGGACCGAGAGTGAGACACAGCGACCGAGAGAGAGACACAGGGACCGAGAGAGAGACACAGGGACCGAGAGAGACACAGGGACCGAGAGTGACACAGGGACTGAGAGAGAGACACCGGGACCGAGAGAGAGACAGGTACCGAGAGAGAGAGACACAGGGACCGAGAGAGAGACAGAAGGACCGAGAGAGACACAGGGACCGAGAGAGACACAGGGACCCAGTGAGAGAGACACAGGGAGCGAGAGAGACACAGGGACCGAGAGTGACACAGGGACTGAGAGAGAGACACCGGGACCGAGAGAGAGACAGGTACCGAGAGAGAGAGACACAGGGACCGAGAGAGAGACAGAAGGACCGAGAGAGACACAGGGACCGAGAGAGACACAGGGACTGAGAGAGAGACACCGGCACCGAGAGAGAGACAGGTACCGAGAGAGAGAGACACAGGGACCGAGAGAGAGACACAAGGACCGAGAGAGACACAGGGACCTAGAAAGACACAGGGACCGAGTGAGACACAGGGTCCGAGAGAGAGACACAGGGACAGAGAGAGACACAGGGACCGAGAGAGACACAGGGGCCGAGTGAGAGACACAGGGACCGAGACAAACACAGGGACCGAGAGAGACACAGGGACTGAGAGAGAGACACAGGGACGGAGAAAGTCACAGGGACCGACTGAGAGACACAGGACCGAGTGAGAGACACAGGGACCTAGAGAGACACAGGGACCGAGAGAGACACAACGACTGAGAGAGAGACACCGGGACCGAGAGAGAGACAGGGACCGAGTGAGAGACACAGGGACCGAGAGAGACACAGTGACTGAGAGAGTCACAGGGACAAAGTGAGATACAGGGACCGAGAGAGACGCAGAGAGCAAGAGAGAGAGACAGGGACCGAGAGAGAGACAGGGACTGAGAGAGACACAGGGACCGAGAGAGAGACACAGGGACTGAGAGAGAGAGAGAGACAGGGACCATGAGAGACACAGGGTCCGAGAGAGACACAGTGACCGAGAGAGACACAGAGAGTAAGAGAGAGAGACAGGGACCGATAGAGAGACACAGTGACCGAGAGTGCGACACAGGGACCGAGAGAGACACTGTGACTGAGAGAGTCACAGGAACGGAGAGAGACACAGGGACCGAGTGAGACACAGTGACCGAGAGAGACACAGGGAGCAAGAGAGAGACACAGGGACCGAGAGAGAGACACACGACCGAGAAAGAGTCACAGGGACTGAGAGAGAGACAGGGACTGAGAGAGACACAGGGACCGAGAGAGTGACACAGGGACCGAGAAAGAGACACAGGGACTGAGAGAGAGACAGGGACCGAGAGAGACACAGGGACCGAGAGAGAGACACAGGGACCGAGAGAGACACAGGGGCCGAGTGACACACAGGGACCGAGAGAGACACAGCTTCCGAGAGAGACACAGGGACTGAGAGAGAGACACAGGGACCGATAAAGAGACACAGGGACCGAGAGAGACACAGGGACTGAGAGAGACACAGGGACCGAGAGAGAGATAGGGACCGAGAGAGAGAGAGACAGGGACCGAGAGAGAGACAGGGACCGAGAGAGAGAGACACAGGGACCGAGCGAGACATAGGGGACGAGAGAGACACAGGGACCGAGATCGAGATAGTGACCGAGTGAGACACAGGGACTGAGAGACAAATAGGGGTGAGAGAGAGACACAGGGACCGAGAGAGACACAGGGACTGACAGAGACACAGGGACCGAGTGAGTGACACAGGGACTGAGAGAGACACAGGGACCGAGAGTGAGACACAGGGACCGAGAGAGAGACACAGGGACCGTGAGAGAGACACAGGGACTGAGAGAGAGACAGGGACCGAGACAGACACAGGGACCCAGAGAGAGAGACACAGGGAGCGAGAGAGACACAGGGACCGAGAGAGACACAGGGACTGAGAGAGAGACACCGGGACCGAGAGAGAGACAGGTACCGAGAGAGAGAGACACAGGGACCGAGAGAGAGACAGAAGGACCGAGAGAGACACAGGGACCGAGAGAGACACAGGGACTGAGAGAGAGACACCGGCACCGAGAGAGAGACAGGTACCGAGAGAGAGAGACACAGGGACCGAGAGAGAGACACAAGGACCGAGAGAGACACAGGGACCTAGAAAGACACAGGGACCGAGTGAGACACAGGGTCCGAGAGAGAGACACAGGGACAGAGAGAGACACAGGGACCGAGAGAGACACAGGGGCCGAGTGAGAGACACAGGGACCGAGACAAACACAGGGACCGAGAGAGACACAGGGACTGAGAGAGAGACACAGGGACGGAGAAAGTCACAGGGACCGACTGAGAGACACAGGACCGAGTGAGAGACACAGGGACCTAGAGAGACACAGGGACCGAGAGAGACACAGCGACTGAGAGAGAGACACCGGGACCGAGAGAGAGACAGGGACCGAGTGAGAGACACAGGGACCGAGAGAGACACAGTGACTGAGAGAGTCACAGGGACAAAGTGAGATACAGGGACCGAGAGAGACGCAGAGAGCAAGAGAGAGAGACATGGACCGAGAGAGAGACAGGGACTGAGAGAGACACAGGGACCGAGAGAGAGACACAGGGACTGAGAGAGAGAGAGAGACAGGGACCATGAGAGACACAGGGTCCGAGAGAGACACAGTGACCGAGAGAGACACAGAGAGTAAGAGAGAGAGACAGGGACCGAGAGAGAGACACAGTGACCGAGAGTGCGACACAGGGACCGAGAGAGACACTGTGACTGAGAGAGTCACAGGAACGGAGAGAGACACAGGAACCGAGTGAGACACAGTGACCGAGAGAGACACAGGGAGCAAGAGAGAGACACAGGGACCGAGAGAGAGACACAGGGACCGAGAAAGAGTCACAGGGACTGAGAGAGAGACAGGGACTGAGAGAGACACAGGGACCGAGAGAGTGACACAGGGACCGAGAAAGAGACACAGGGACTGAGAGAGAGACAGGGACCGAGAGAGACACAGGGACCGAGAGAGAGACACAGGGACCGAGAGAGACACAGGGGCCGAGTGACACACAGGGACCGAGAGAGACACAGCTTCCGAGAGAGACACAGGGACTGAGAGAGAGACACAGGGACCGAGAAAGATACACAGGGACTGAGAGAGAGACAGGGACCGAGAGAGACACAGGGACTGAGAGAGACACAGGGACCGAGAGAGAGATAGGGACCGAGAGAGAGAGAGACAGGGACCGAGAGAGAGACAGGGACCGAGAGAGAGAGACACAGGGACCGAGCGAGACATAGGGGACGAGAGAGACACAGGGACCGAGATCGAGATAGTGACCGAGTGAGACACAGGGACTGAGAGACAAATAGGGGTGAGAGAGAGACACAGGGACCGAGAGAGACACAGGGACTGACAGAGACACAGGGACCGAGTGAGTGACACAGGGACTGAGAGAGACACAGGGACCGAGAGTGAGACACAGGGACCGAGAGAGAGACACAGGGACCGTGAGAGAGACACAGGGACCGAGAGAGACACCGGGACCGAGAGAGAAATAGGGGTGAGAGAGAGACACAGGGACCGAGAGAGACACAGGGTCCGAGTGAGACACAGGGACCGAGAGAGAGAGAGACAGGGACCGAGAGAGTGACACAGGGACTGAGAGAGACACAGGGACCGAGAGTGAGACACAGGGACCGAGAGAGAGACACAGGGACCGAGAGAGACACAGTGACCGAGAGAGACACAGGGAGCAAGAGAAAGACACAGGGACCGAGAGAAAGACACAGGGACCGAGAAAGAGACACAGGGACTGAGAGAGAGACAGGGACCGAGAGAGACACAGGGACCGAGAGAGAGACACAGGGACCGAGAGAGAGACACAGGGACCGAGAGAGAGACACAGGGACCGAGAAAGAGACACAGGGACTGAGAGAGAGACAGGGACTGAGAGAGAGACACAGGGACCGAGAGAGACACAGGGACTGAAAGAGACACAGGGACCGAGTGAGTGACACAGGGACTGAGAGAGACACAGGGACCGAGAGTGAGACACAGGGACCGAGAGAGAGACACAGGGACCGAGAGAGACACAGGGAGCAAGAGAAAGACACAGGGACCGAGAGAGAGACACAGGGACCGAGAAAGAGACACAGGGACTGAGAGAGAGACAGGGACCGAGTGAGACACAGGGACTGAGAGAGAGACACAGGGACCGAAAGAGACACAGGGACCGAGGGAGACACAGGGGCCGAGTGACACCCAGGGACCGAGAGAGACACAGCGTCCGAGAGAGACACAGGGACCCAGAGAGAGACACGGGGACTGAGAGAGACACAGGGACCCAGAGAGAGACACAGAGACCGAGAAAGAGACACAGGGACTGAGAGAGAGACAGGGACCGAGATAGAGATAGGGACCGAGTGAGACACAGGACTGAGAGAGACACAGGGACCGAGAGTGAGACACAGCGACCGAGACAGAGACACAGGGACCGAGAGAGAGACACAGGGATCGAGAGAGAAACCGGGACCGAGAGAGAAATAGGGGTGAGAGAGAGACACAGGGACCGAGAGAGACACAGGGACCGAGAAAGAGACACAGGGACTGAGAGAGAGACAGGGACTGAGATAGACACAGGGACCGAGAGAGAGACAGGGACCGAGAGAGACACAGGGACCGAGAGAGAGACACAGGGACCGAGAGAGACACAGGGGCCGAGTGACACACAGGGACCGAGAGAGACACAGCTTCCGAGAGAGACACAGGGACTGAGAGAGAGACACAGGGACCGAGAAAGAGACACAGGGACCGAGAAAGAGACACAGCGACTGAGAGAGAGACAGGGACCGAGAGAGACACAGGGACCGAGAGAGACACAGGGACCGAGAGAGAGATAGGGACCGAGAGAGAGAGAGACAGGGACCGAGAGAGAGACAGGGACCGAGAGAGAGAGACACAGGGACCGAGCGAGACATAGGGGACGAGAGAGACACAGGGACTGAGAGACAAATAGGGGTGAGAGAGAGACACAGGGACCGAGAGAGACACAGGGACTGATAGAGACACAGGGACCGAGTGAGTGACACAGGGACTGAGAGAGACACAAGGACCGAGAGTGAGACACAGCGACCGAGAGAGAGACACAGGGACCGAGAGAGAGACAGCGGGACCGAGAGAGAAATAGGGGTGAGAGAGAGACACAGGGACCGAGAGAGACACAGGGACCGAGTGAGACACAGGGACCGAGAGAGAGAGACACAGGGACTGAAAGAGAGACAGGGACCGAGTGAGTGACACAGGGACTGAGAGAGACACAGGGACCGAGAGTGAGACACAGGGACCGAGAGAGACACACAGGGACCGAGAGAGACACAGTGACCGAGAGAGACACAGGGAGCAAGAGAAAGACACAGGGACCGAGAGAGAGACACAGGGACCGAGAAAGAGACACAGGGACTGAGAGAGAGACAGGGACCGAGTGAGACACAGGGACCGAGAGAGAGACACAGGGACTGAGAGAGAGACACAGGGACCGAGAGAGACACATGGACCGAGAGAGACACAGGGGCCGAGTGACACCCAGGGACCGAGAGAGACACAGCGTCCGAGAGAGTCACAGGGACCCAGAGAGAGACACAGGGACCGAGAAAGAGACACAGGGACCGAGAAAGAGACACAGGGACTGAGAGAGAGACAGGGACCGAGAGAGACACAGGGACCGAGAGAGACACAGGGACCGAGAGAGAGACAGGGACCGAGAGAGAGAGAGACAGGGACCGAGAGAGAGACAGGGACCGAGAGAGAGAGACACAGGGACCGAGATAGAGATAGGGACCGAGTGAGACACAGGGACTGAGAGAGAAATAGGGGTGAGAGTGAGACACAGGGACCGAGAGAGAGACACAGGGACCGAGAGAGACACAGGGACCGAGAGTGAGACACAGGGATCGAGAGAGACACCGGGACCGAGAGAGAAATAGGGGTGAGAGAGAGACACAGGGACCGAGAGAGACACAGGGACCGAGTGAGACACAGGGACTGAGAGAGACACAGGGACCGAGAGTGAGACACAGGGACCGAGAGAGAGACACAGGGACCGAGAGAGAGACACAGGGATCGAGAGAGACACCGGGACCGAGAGAGAAATAGGGGTGAGAGAGAGACACAGGGACCGAGAGAGACACAGGGACCGAGTGAGACACAGGGACTGAGAGAGACACAGGGACCGAGAGTGAGACACAGGGACCGAGAGAGAGACACAGGGACCGAGAGAGACACAGGGACTGAAAGGGACACAGGGACCGAGTGAGTGACACAGGGACTGAGAGAGACACAGGGAACGAGAGTGAGACACAGGGACCGAGAGAGAGACACAGGGACCGAGAGAGAGACACAGGGTCTTAGAGAGAGGCACAGGGACCGAGAGAGAGACAGGGAACGAGTGAGACACAGGGACTGAGTGAGACACAGTGACCGAGAGAGAGACAGGGGTGAGAGAGAGACACAGGGCCCTAGAGAGAGACACAGGGACCGAGAGAGACACAGGAACCGAGAGAGAGACACAGGGATTGAGCGAGTCACAGGGACCGAGGGAGACACAGGAACCGAGAGACACAGGGACCGAGAGAGACACAGGGACTGATAGAGACACAGGGACCGAGTGAGTGACACAGGGACTGAGAGAGACACAAGGACCGAGAGTGAGACACAGCGACCGAGAGAGAGACACAGGGACCGAGAGAGAGACAGCGGGACCGAGAGAGAAATAGGGGTGAGAGAGAGACACAGGGACCGAGAGAGACACAGGGACCGAGTGAGACACAGGGACCGAGAGAGAGAGACACAGGGACTGAAAGAGAGACAGGGACCGAGTGAGTGACACAGGGACTGAGAGAGACACAGGGACCGAGAGTGAGACACAGGGACCGAGAGAGAGACACAGGGACCGAGAGAGACACAGTGACCGAGAGAGACACAGGGAGCAAGAGAAAGACACAGGGACTGAGAGAGAGACAGGGACCGAGTGAGACACAGGGACCGAGAGAGAGACACAGGGACTGAGAGAGAGACACAGGGACCGAGAGAGACACAGGGACCGAGAGAGACACAGGGGCCGAGTGACACCCAGGGACCGAGAGAGACACAGCGTCCGAGAGAGACACAGGGACCCAGAGAGAGACACAGGGACCGAGAAAGAGACACAGGGACCGAGAAAGAGACACAGGGACTGAGAGAGAGACAGGGACCGAGAGAGACACAGGGACCGAGAGAGACACAGGGACCGAGAGAGAGACAGGGACCGAGAGAGAGAGAGAAAGGGACCGAGAGAGAGACAGGGACCGAGAGAGAGAGACACAGGGACCGAGATAGAGATAGGGACCGAGTGAGACACAGGGACTGAGAGAGAAATAGGGGTGAGAGTGAGACACAGGGACCGAGAGAGAGACACAGGGACCGAGAGAGACACAGGGACCGAGAGTGAGACACAGGGATCGAGAGAGACACCGGGACCGAGAGAGAAATAGGGGTGAGAGAGAGACACAGGGACCGAGAGAGACACAGGGACCGAGTGAGACACAGGGACTGAGAGAGACACAGGGACCGAGAGTGAGACACAGGGACCGAGAGAGAGACACAGGGACCGAGAGAGACACAGGGACTGAAAGGGACACAGGGACCGAGTGAGTGACACAGGGACTGAGAGAGACACAGGAAACGAGAGTGAGACACAGGGACCGAGAGAGAGACACAGGGACCGAGAGAGAGACACAGGGTCTTAGAGAGAGGCACAGGGACCGAGAGAGAGACAGGGAACGAGTGAGACACAGGGACTGAGTGAGACACAGTGACCGAGAGAGAGACAGGGGTGAGAGAGAGACACAGGGCCCTAGAGAGAGACACAGGGACCGAGAGAGACACAGGAACCGAGAGAGAGACACAGGGATTGAGCGAGTCACAGGGACCGAGGGAGACACAGGAACCGAGAGAGACACAGGGACTGATAGAGACACAGGGACCGAGTGAGTGACACAGGGACTGAGAGAGACACAAGGACCGAGAGTGAGACACAGCGACCGAGAGAGAGACACAGGGACCGAGAGAGAGACAGCGGGACCGAGAGAGAAATAGGGGTGAGAGAGAGACACAGGGACCGAGAGAGACACAGGGACCGAGTGAGACACAGGGACCGAGAGAGAGAGACACAGGGACTGAAAGAGAGACAGGGACCGAGTGAGTGACACAGGGACTGAGAGAGACACAGGGACCGAGAGTGAGACACAGGGACCGAGAGAGAGACACAGGGACCGAGAGAGACACAGTGACCGAGAGAGACACAGGGAGCAAGAGAAAGACACAGGGACCGAGAGAGAGACACAGGGACCGAGAAAGAGACACAGGGACTGAGAGAGAGACAGGGACCGAGTGAGACACAGGGACCGAGAGAGAGACACAGGGACTGAGAGAGAGACACAGGGACCGAGAGAGACACAGGGACCGAGAGAGACACAGGGGCCGAGTGACACCCAGGGACCGAGAGAGACACAGCGTCCGAGAGAGACACAGGGACCCAGAGAGAGACACAGGGACCGAGAAAGAGACACAGGGACCGAGAAAGAGACACAGGGACTGAGAGAGAGACAGGGACCGAGAGAGACACAGGGACCGAGAGAGACACAGGGACCGAGAGAGAGACAGGGACCGAGAGAGAGAGAGACAGGGACCGAGAGAGAGACAGGGACCGAGAGAGAGAGACACAGGGACCGAGATAGAGATAGGGACCGAGTGAGACACAGGGACTGAGAGAGAAATAGGGGTGAGAGTGAGACACAGGGACCGAGAGAGAGACACAGGGACCGAGAGAGACACAGGGACCGAGAGTGAGACACAGGGATCGAGAGAGACACCGGGACCGAGAGAGAAATAGGGGTGAGAGAGAGACACAGGGACCGAGAGAGACACAGGGACCGAGTGAGACACAGGGACTGAGAGAGACACAGGGACCGAGAGTGAGACACAGGGACCGAGAGAGAGACACAGGGACCGAGAGAGAGACACAGGGATCGAGAGAGACACCGGGACCGAGAGAGAAATAGGGGTGAGAGAGAGACACAGGGACCGAGAGAGACACAGGGACCGAGTGAGACACAGGGACTGAGAGAGACACAGGGACCGAGAGTGAGACACAGGGACCGAGAGAGAGACACAGGGACCGAGAGAGACACAGGGACTGAAAGGGACACAGGGACCGAGTGAGTGACACAGGGACTGAGAGAGACACAGGGAACGAGAGTGAGACACAGGGACCGAGAGAGAGACACAGGGACCGAGAGAGAGACACAGGGTCTTAGAGAGAGGCACAGGGACCGAGAGAGAGACAGGGAACGAGTGAGACACAGGGACTGAGTGAGACACAGTGACCGAGAGAGAGACAGGGGTGAGAGAGAGACACAGGGCCCTAGAGAGAGACACAGGGACCGAGAGAGACACAGGAACCGATAGAGAGACACAGGGATTGAGCGAGTCACAGGGACCGAGGGAGACACAGGAACCGAGAGACACAGGGACCGAGAGAGGGACACAGTGACTGAGAGAGAGAGACAGGGACTGAGAGAGAGAGAGAGACAGGGACCAAGAGAGACACAGGGTCCGAGAGAGACACAGGGACCAAGAGAGACACAGGGACCGAGAGAGACACAGGGACTGAGAGAGACACAGGGACCGAGAGAGAGATACAGGGACTGAGAGAGAGAGAGAGACAGGGACCAAGAGAGACACAGGGTCCGAGAGAGACACAGGGACCGAGAGAGACACAGAGACCGAGAGAGACACAGGGACCGAGTGAGACACAGGGTCCCAGACAGAGACACAGGGACTGAGAGAGAGAGGCAGGGACCGAGAGAGACACAGCGTCCGAGACAGAGACACAGGGACTGAGAGAGAGACAGAGGGACCGAGAGAGACACAGGGACCGAGTGAGAGACAAAGGGACTGAGAGAGAGTCACAGGGACCGAGTGAGAGACACAGGGACCGAGAGAGACACAGGGACCGAGAGAGACACAGGGACTGAGAGAGAGACACCGGGACCGAGAGAGAACAGGGACCGAAAGAGAGACACCAGGACCGAGAGAGAGAGACACAGGGACCGAGAGAGAGATTGACCGAGAGAGACACAGGGTCCGTGAGAGACACAGGGACTGACAGAGAGACACAGGGACCGAGAGAGTCAGAGGGACCGAAAGAGACACAGGGACCGAAAGGGAGACACAGGGACAGAGTGAGAGACACAGAGACCCAGAGAGAAACAGGGACCGAGAGAGAGACACAGGGACAGAGAGAGACATAGGGACCGAGACAGAGACACCGGGACCGAGAGAGACACAGGGATCGAGAGAGAGACACAGGGACTGATGGAGACACCGGGACCGAGAGAGACACAGGGACCGAGAGAGAGAGACACAGGGACCGAGAGAGAGACAGGGACCGAGAGCGAGACAAAGGGACTGAGAGAGAGACAGGGACTGACAGAGTTACAGGGACCGAGTGAGACACAGGGACCGAGAGAGAGATAGGGACCGAGTGAGACACAGTGACCCAGAGAAAGACACAGGGACCGAGAGAGACACTGGGACCGAGAGAGAAATAGGGGTGAGAGAGAGACACAGTGACTGAGAGAGACACAGGGACCGAGAGAGAGACACAGGGACCGAGAGAGACACAGGGACCGAGAGAGACACAGGGACCGAGAGAGAGACACAGGGACCAAGTGAGTGACACAGGGACCGAGAGAGACACAGGGACCGAGAGTGAGACACTGGGACTGAGAGAGAGACACAGGGACCAAGTGAGTGACACAGGGACCGAGAGAGACACAGGGACCGAGAGAGACACAGGGACTGACAGAGACACAGGGACCGAGTGAGTCACACAGGGACTGAGAGAGACACAGGGACCGAGAGTGAGACACAGCGACCGAGAGAGAGACACAGGGACCGAGAGAGAGACACAGGGACCGAGAGAGACACCAGGACCGAGAGAGAAATAGGGGTGAGAGAGAGACACAGGGTCCGAGAGAGACACAGGGACCGAGTGAGACACAGGGACCGAGAGAGAGACACAGGGACCGAGAGAGACACAGGGACTGAAAGAGACACAGGGACCGAGTGAGTGACACAGGGACTGAGAGAGACACAGGGACCGAGAGTGAGACACAGAGACCGAGAGAGAGACACAGGGACCGAGAGAGAGTCACAGGGTCTTAGAGAGAGGCACAGGGACCGAGAGAGAGACAGGGACCGAGTGAGGCACAGGGACTGAGTGAGACACAGTGACCGAGAGAGACACAGGGGTGAGAGAGAGACACAGGGCCCTAGAGAGAGACACAGGGACCGAGAGAGACACAGGAACCGAGAGACACAGGGACCGAGAGAGAGACAGGGACTGAGAGAGACACAGGGACCGAGAGAGAGACATAGGGACTGAGAGAGAGAGGGACAGGGACCATGAGAGACACAGGGTCCGAGAGAGACACAGGGACCGAGAGAGACACAGGGACCGAGAGAGACACAGGGACTGAGACAGACACAGGGACCGAGAGAGAAACACAGGGACTGAGAGAGAGAGAGATACAGGGACCAAGAGAGACACAGGGTCCGAGAGAGACACAGGGACCGGGAGAGACACAGAGACCGAGAGAGACACAGGGACCGAGTGAGACACAGCGTCCTAGACAGAGACACAGGGACTGAGAGAGAGACACAGGGACCGAGAGAGACACAGGGACCGAGTGAGAGACACAGGGACCGAGAGAGACACAGGGACCGAGAGAGACACAGGGACTGAGAGAGAGTCACAGGGACGGAGAGAGTCACAGGGACCGAGTGAGAGACACAGGGACCGAGATAGACATAGGGACCGAGAGAGACACAGGGACTGAGAGAGAGACACCGGGACCGAGAGAGAACAGGGACCGAGAGAGAGACACCAGGACCGAGAGAGCGAGACACAGGGACCGAGAGAGAGATGGACCGAGAGAGACACAGGGTCCGAGAGAGACACAGGGACTGACAGAGAGACACAGGGACCGAGAGAGTCACAGGGACCGAAAGAGACACAGGGACCGAATGGGAGACACAGGGACCGAGTGAGAGACACAGAGACCCAGAGAGACACAGGGACCGAGAGAGAGACACAGGGACAGAGAGAGACATAGGGACCGAGAGAGAGACACAGGGACTGAGAGAGAGACAGGGACCGAGAGAGACACAGGGACCCAGAGAGAGAGACACAGGGAGTGAGAGAGACACAGGGACCGAGAGAGACACAGGCACTGAGAGAGAGACACCGGTACCGAGAGAGAGACAGGTACCGAGAGAGAGAGACACAGGGACCGAGAGAGAGGCACAAGGACCGAGAGAGACACAGGGACCTAGAAAGACACAGGGACCGAGTGAGACACAGGGTCCGAGAGAGAGACACAGGGACAGAGAGAGACAAAGGGACCGAGAGAGACACAGGGACCGAGTGAGAGACACAGGGACTGAGAGAAACACAGGGACCGAGAGAGACACAGGGACTGAGAGAGAGACACAGGGACGGAGAAAGTCACAGGGACCGACTGAGAGACACAGGGACCTAGAGCGACACAGGGACCGAGAGAGACACTGTGACTGAGAGAGTCACAGGGACCGAGAGAGACACAGGGACCGAGAGAGAGACACAGGGACCGAGTGAGACACAGTGACCGAGAGAGACACAGGGAGCAAGAGAGAGACACAGGGACCGAGAGAGAGACACAGGGACCGAGAAAGAGACACAGGGACTGAGAGAGAGACAGGGACCGAGAGAGACACAGGGACCGAGAGAGAGACACAGGGACCGAGAAAGAGACACAGGGACTGAGAGAGAGACAGGGACCGAGAGAGACACAGGGACCGAGAGAGAGACACAGGGACCGAGAGAGACACAGCTTCCGAGAGAGACACAGGGACCGTGAAAGAGACACAGGGACCGAGAAAGAGACACAGGGACCGAGAAAGAGACACAGGGACTGAGAGAGAGACAGGGACCGAGAGAGACACAGGGACTGACAGAGACACAGGGACCGAGAGAGAGAAAGGGACCGAGAGAGAGAGAGACAGGGACCGAGAGAGAGACACAGGGACCGAGAGAGACACAGGGACCGAGAGAGACACAGGGACTGACAGAGACACAGGGACCGAGAGAGAGAAAGGGACCGAGAGAGAGAGAGACAGGGACCGAGAGAGAGATAGGGACCGAGAGAGAGAGACACAGGGACCGAGATAGAGATAGGGACCGAGTGAGACACAGGGACTGAGAGAGAAATAGGGGTGAGAGAGAGACACAGGGACCGAGAGAGACACAGGGACCGAGTGAGACACAGGGACTGAGAGAGAGACACAGGGACCGAGAAAGAGACACAGGGACCGAGAGAGACACAGGGACCGAGAGAGACACAGGGAC
This sequence comes from Prionace glauca, assembly GCA_037974335.1. NCBI lineage: Eukaryota > Metazoa > Chordata > Chondrichthyes > Carcharhiniformes > Carcharhinidae > Prionace > Prionace glauca. The sequence goes on from JBBMRE010000238.1 coordinate 256,138, forward strand.
TGACAGAGACACAGGGACCGAGAGAGAGAAAGGGACCGAGAGAGAGAGAGACAGGGACCGAGAGAGAGATAGGGACCGAGAGAGAGAGACACAGGGACCGAGATAGAGATAGGGACCGAGTGAGACACAGGGACTGAGAGAGAAATAGGGGTGAGAGAGAGACACAGGGACCGAGAGAGACACAGGGACCGAGTGAGACACAGGGACTGAGAGAGAGACACAGGGACTGACAGAGACACAGGGACCGAGTGAGTGACACAGGGACTGAGAGAGACACAGGGACCGAGAGTGAGACGCAGCGACCGAGAGAGAGACACAGGGACCGAGAGAGAGACACAGGGAACGAGAGAGACACCGGGACCGAGAGAGAAATAGGGGTGAGAGAGAGACACAGGGACCGAGAGAGACACAGGGACCGAGTGAGACACAGGGACCGAGAGAGAGACACAGGGACTGAGAGAGACACAGGGACCGAGAGTGAGACACAGGGACCGAGGGAGAGACACAGTGACCGAGAGAGACACAGGGACTGAGAGAGAGAGACACAGGGACCGAGAAAGAGACACAGGGACTGAGAGGGAGACAGGGACCGAGTGAGACACAGGGACCGAGAGAGAGACACAGGGACCGAGAAAGAGACACAGGGACCGAGAGAGACACAGGGACCGAGAGAGACACAGGGACCGAAAGAGACACAGGGACCGAAAGGGAGACACAGGGACAGAGTGAGAGACACAGAGAACCAGAGAGAAACAGGGACCGAGAGAGAGACACAGGGACAGAGAGAGACATAGGGACCGAGAGAGAGACACAGTGACTGAGAGAGAGACAGGGACCGAGAGAGACACAGGGACCCAGAGAGAGACACAGGGACCGAGAGAGACACAGGGACCGAGAGAGACACAGGGACAGAGAGAGACACAGGGACTGAAAGAGAAACAGGGACCGAGTGAGTGACACAGGGACTGAGAGAGACACAGGGACCGAGAGTGAGACACAGGGACCGAGAGAGAGACACAGGGACCGAGAGAGACACAGAGAGCAAGAGAAAGACACAGGGACCGAGAGAGAGACACAGGGACCGAGAAAGAGACACAGGGACTGAGAGAGAGACAGGGACCGAGTGAGACACAGGGACTGAGAGAGAGACACAGGGACCGAGAGAGACACAGGGACCGAGAGAGACACAGGGGCCGAGTGACACCGAGGGACCGAGAGAGACACAGCGTCCGAGAGAGACACAGGGACCCAGAGAGAGACACAGGGACTGAGAGAGACACAGGGACCCAGAGAGAGACACAGGGACCAAGAAAGAGACACAGGGACCGAGAGAGAGACAGGGACCGAGAGAGAGACAGGGACCGAGAGAGAGAGACACAGGGACCGAGAAAGAGACACAGGGACTGAGAGAGAGATAGGGACCGAGTGAGACACAGGGACCGAGAGAGAGACACAGGGACCGAGAAAGAGACACAGGGACCGAGAGAGACACAGGGACCGAGCGAGACACAGGGACTGACAGAGAGACACAGGGACCGAGAGAGTCACAGGGACCGAAAGAGACACAGGGACCGAAAGGGAGACATAGGGACAGAGTGAGAGACACAGAGAACCAGAGAGAAACAGGGACCGAGAGAGAGACACAGGGACAGAGAGAGACATAGGGACCGAGAGAGAGACACAGTGACTGAGAGAGAGACAGGGACCGAGAGAGACACAGGGACCCAGAGAGAGACACAGGGACCGAGAGAGACACAGGGACCGAGAGAGACACAGGGACAGAGAGAGACACAGGGACTGAAAGAGAAACAGGGATCGAGTGAGTGACACAGGGACTGAGAGAGACACAGGGACCGAGAGTGAGACACAGGGACCGAGAGAGAGACACAGGGACCGAGAGAGACACAGGGACCGAGAGAGAGACACAGGGACCGAGAAAGAGACACAGGGACTGAGAGAGAGACAGGGACCGAGAGAGACACAGGGACCGAGAGAGAGACACAGGGACCGAGAGAGACACAGCTTCCGAGAGAGACACAGGGACCGTGAAAGAGACACAGGGACCGAGAAAGAGACACAGGGACCGAGAAAGAGACACAGGGACTGAGAGAGAGACAGGGACCGAGAGAGACACAGGGACCGAGAAAGAGACACAGGGACCGAGAGAGACACAGGGACCGAGAGAGACACAGGGACTGACAGAGACACAGGGACCGAGAGAGAGAAAGGGACCGAGAGAGAGAGAGACAGGGACCGAGAGAGAGATAGGGACCGAGAGAGAGAGACACAGGGACCGAGATAGAGATAGGGACCGAGTGAGACACAGGGACTGAGAGAGAAATAGGGGTGAGAGAGAGACACAGGGACCGAGAGAGACACAGGGACCGAGTGAGACACAGGGACTGAGAGAGAGACATAGGGACCAAGAGAGACACAGGGACTGACAGAGACACAGGGACCGAGTGAGTGACACAGGGACTGAGAGAGACACAGGGACCGAGAGTGAGACGCAGCGACCGAGAGAGAGACACGGGGACCGAGAGAGAGACACAGGGAACGAGAGAGACACCGGGACCGAGAGAGAAATAGGGGTGAGAGAGAGACACAGGGACCGAGAGAGACACAGGGACCGAGTGAGACACAGGGACCGAGAGAGAGACACAGGGACTGAGAGAGACACAGGGACCGAGAGTGAGACACAGGGACCGAGGGAGAGACACAGTGACCGAGAGAGACACAGGGACTGAGAGAGAGAGACACAGGGACCGAGAAAGAGACACAGGGACTGAGAGAGAGACAGGGACCGAGTGAGACACAGGGACCGAGAGAGAGACACAGGGACCGAGAAAGAGACACAGGGACCGAGAGAGACACAGGGACCGAGAGAGACACAGGGACTGACAGAGAGACACAGGGACCGAGAGAGTCACAGGGACCGAAAGAGACACAGGGACCGAAAGGGAGACACAGGGACCGAGAGAGAGACACAGGGACAGAGAGAGACATAGGGACCGAGAGAGAGACACAGTGACTGAGAGAGAGACAGGGACCGAGAGAGACACAGGGACCCAGAGAGAGACACAGGGACCGAGAGAGACACAGGGACCGAGAGAGACACAGGGACAGAGAGAGACACAGGGACTGAAAGAGAAACAGGGACCGAGTGAGTGACACAGAGACTGAGAGAGACACAGGGACCGAGAGTGAGACACAGGGACCGAGAGAGAGACACAGGGACCGAGAGAGACACAGAGAGCAAGAGAAAGACACAGGGACCGAGAGAGAGACACAGGGACCGAGAAAGAGACACAGGGACTGAGAGAGAGACAGGGACCGAGTGAGACACAGGGACTGAGAGAGAGACACAGGGACCGAGAGAGACACAGGGACCGAGAGAGACACAGGGGCCGAGTGACACCCAGGGACCGAGAGAGACACAGCGTCCGAGAGAGACACAGGGACCCAGAGAGAGACACAGGGACTGAGAGAGACACAGGGACCCAGAGAGAGAGACACAGGGACCAAGAAAGAGACACAGGGACCGAGAGAGAGACAGGGACCGAGAGAGAGACAGGGACCGAGAGAGAGAGACACAGGGACCGAGAAAGAGACACAGGGACTGAGAGAGAGACAGGGACCGAGTGAGACACAGGGACCGAGAGAGAGACACAGGGACCGAGAAAGAGACACAGGGACCGAGAGAGACACAGGGACCGAGCGAGGCACAGGGACTGACAGAGAGACACAGGGACCGAGAGAGTCACAGGGACCGAAAGAGACACAGGGACCGAAAGGGAGACATAGGGACAGAGTGAGAGACACAGAGAACCAGAGAGAAACAGGGACCGAGAGAGAGACACAGGGACAGAGAGAGACATAGGGACCGAGAGAGAGACACAGTGACTGAGAGAGAGACAGGGACCGAGAGAGACACAGGGACTGAGAGAGACACAGGGACCGAGTGAGACACAGGGACCCAGAGAGAGACACAGGGACCGAGAGAGACACAGGGTCCGAGAGAGACACAGGGACAGAGAGAGACACAGGGACTGAAAGAGAAACAGGGATCGAGTGAGTGACACAGGGACTGAGAGAGACACAGGGACCGAGAGTGAGACACAGGGACCGAGAGAGAGACACAGGGACCGAGAGAGACACAGGGAGCAAGAGAAAGACACAAGGACCGAGAGAGAGACACAGGGACCGAGAAAGAGACACAGGGACTGAGAGAGAGACAGGGACCGAGTGAGACACAGGGACTGAGAGAGAGACACAGGGACCGAGAGAGACACAGGGACCGAGAGAGACACAGGGGCCGAGTGACACCCAGGGACCGAGAGAGACACAGCGTCCGAGAGAGACACAGGGACCCAGAGAGAGACACAGGGACTGAGAGTGACACAGGGACCCAGAGAGAGACACAGGGACCGAGAAAGAGACACAGGGACCGAGAGAGAGACAGGGACCGAGAGAGAGACAGGGACCGAGAGAGAGAGACACAGGGACCGAGCGAGACATAGGGGACGAGAGAGACACAGGGACCGAGATAGAGATAGGGACCGAGTGAGACACAGGGACTGAGAGTGAGACACAGCGACCGAGACAGAGACACAGGGACCGAGAGAGAGACACAGGGATCGAGAGAGACACAGGGACTGAGAGAGACACAGGGACCGAGAGTGAGACACAGGGACCGAGAGAGAGAGACACAGGGACCGAGAAAGAGACACAGGGACTGAGAGAGAGACAGGGACTGAGAGAGACACAGGGACCGAGAGAGAGACACAGGGACCGAGAGAGACACAGGGACCGAGAGAGACACAGCTTCCAAGAGAGACACAGGGACTGAGAGAGAGACACAGGGACCGAGAAAGAGACACAGGGACCGAGAAAGAGACACAGGGACTGAGAGAGAGACAGGGACCGAGAGAGACACAGGGACCGATGGAGACACAGGGACCGAGAGAGAGATAGGGACCGAGAGAGAGAGAGACAGGGACCGAGAGAGAGACAGGGACCGAGAGAGAGAGACACAGGGACCGAGCGAGACATAGGGGACGAGAGAGACACAGGGACTGAGAGACAAATAGGGGTGAGAGAGAGACACAGGGACCGAGAGAGACACAGGGACTGACAGAGACACAGGGACCGAGTGAGTGACACAGGGACTGAGAGAGACACAGGGATCGAGAGTGAGACACAGCGACCGAGAGAGAGACACAGGACCGAGAGAGAGACACCGGGACCGAGAGAGAAATAGGGATGAGAGAGAGACACAGGGACCGAGAGAGACACAGGGACCGAGTGAGACACAGGGACCGAGAGAGAGAGACACCGGGACTGAAAGAGACACAGGGACCGAGTGAGTGACACAGGGACTGAGAGAGACACAGGGACCGAGAGTGAGACACAGGGACCGAGAGAGAGACACAGGGACCGAGAGAGACACAGTGACCGAGAGAGACACAGGGAGCAAGAGAAAGACACAGGGACCGAGAGAGAGACACAGGGACCGAGAAAGAGACACAGGGACTGAGAGAGAGACAGGGACCGAGTGAGACACAGGGACCGAGAGAGAGACACAGGGACTGAGAGAGAGACACAGGGACCGAGAGAGACACAGGGGCCGAGTGACACCCAGGGACCGAGAGAGACACAGCGTCCGAGAGAGACACAGGGACCCAGAGAGAGACACAGGGACCGAGAAAGAGACACAGGGACCGAGAAAGAGACACAGGGACTGAGAGAGAGACAGGGACCGAGAGAGACACAGGGACCGAGAGAGACACAGGGACCGAGAGAGAGACAGGGACCGAGAGAGAGAGAGACAGGGACCGAGAGAGAGACAGGGACCGAGAGAGAGAGACACAGGGACCGAGATAGAGATAGGGACCGAGTGAGACACAGGGACTGAGAGAGAAATAGGGGTGAGAGTGAGACACAGGGACCGAGAGAGAGACACAGGGACCGAGAGAGACACAGGGACTGACAGAGACACAGGGACTGAGTGAGTGACACAGGGACTGAGAGAGACACAGGGACCGAGAGTGAGACACAGCGACCGAGACAGAGACACAGGGACCGTGAGAGAGACACAGGGATCGAGAGAGACACCGGGACCGAGAGAGACACAGGGACCGAGTGAGACACAGGGACTGAGAGAGACACAGGGACCGAGAGTGAGACACAGGGACCGAGAGAGAGACACAGGGACCGAGAGAGAGACAGCGACCGAGAGAGAGACACAGGGACCGAGAGAGACACAGGGACTGAAAGAGACACAGGGACCGAGTGAGTGACACAGGGACTGAGAGAGACACAGGGAACGAGAGTGAGACACAGGGACCGAGAGAGAGACACAGGGACCGAGAGAGAGACACAGGGTCTTAGAGAGAGGCACAGGGACCGAGAGAGAGACAGGGACCGAGTGAGACACAGGGACTGAGTGAGACACAGTGACCGAGAGAGAGACAGGGGTGAGAGAGAGACACAGGGACGGAGAAAGTCACAGGGACCGACTGAGAGACACAGGACCGAGTGAGAGACACAGGGACCTAGAGCGACACAGGGACCGAGAGAGACACTGTGACTGAGAGAGTCACAGGGACCGAGAGAGACACAGGGACCGAGAGAGAGACACAGGGACCGAGTGAGACACAGTGACCGAGAGAGACACAGGGAGCAAGAGAGAGACACAGGGACCGAGAGAGAGACACAGGGACCGAGAAAGAGACACAGGGACTGAGAGAGAGACAGGGACCGAGAGAGACAAAGGGACCGAGAGAGAGACACAGGGACCGAGAAAGAGACACAGGGACTGAGAGAGAGACAGGATCCGAGAGAGACACAGGGACCGAGAGAGAGACACAGGGACCGAGAGAGACACAGGGACTGAGTGAGACACAGGGACCGAGAAAGAGACACAGGGACTGAGAGAGAGACAGGGACCGAGAGAGACACAGGGACCGAGAAAGAGACACAGGGACCGAGAGAGACACAGGGACCGAGAGAGACACAGGGACTGACAGAGACACAGGGACCGAGAGAGAGAAAGGGACCGAGAGAGAGAGAGACAGGGACCGAGAGAGAGATAGGGACCGAGAGAGAGAGACACAGGGACCGAGATAGAGATAGGGACCGAGTGAGACACAGGGACTGAGAGAGAAATAGGGGTGAGAGAGAGACACAGGGACCGAGAGAGACACAGGGACCGAGTGAGACACAGGGACTGAGAGAGAGACATAGGGACCGAGAGAGACACAGGGACTGACAGAGACACAGGGACCGAGTGAGTGACACAGGGACTGAGAGAGACACAGGGACCGAGAGTGTGACACAGCGACCGAGAGAGAGACACAGGGACCGAGAGAGAGACACAGGGAACGAGAGAGACACCGGGACCGAGAGAGAAATAGGGGTGAGAGAGAGACACAGGGACCGAGAGAGACACAGGGACCGAGTGAGACACAGGGACCGAGAGAGAGACACAGGGACTGAGAGAGACACAGGGACCGAGAGTGAGACACAGGGACCGAGGGAGAGACACAGTGACCGAGAGAGACACAGGGACTGAGAGAGAGAGACACAGGGACCGAGAAAGAGACACAGGGACTGAGAGAGAGACAGGGACCGAGTGAGACACAGGGACCGAGAGAGAGACACAGGGACCGAGAAAGAGACACAGGGACCGAGAGAGACACAGGGACCGAGAGAGACACAGGGACTGACAGAGAGACACAGGGACCGAGAGAGTCACAGGGACCGAAAGAGACACAGGGACCGAAAGGGAGACACAGGGACAGAGTGAGAGACACAGAGAACCAGAGAGAAACAGGGACCGAGAGAGAGACACAGGGACAGAGAGAGACATAAGGACCGAGAGAGAGACACAGTGACTGAGAGAGAGACAGGGACCGAGAGAGACACAGGGACCCAGAGAGAGACACAGGGACCGAGAGAGACACAGGGACCGAGAGAGACACAGGGACAGAGAGAGACACAGGGACTGAAAGAGAAACAGGGACCGAGTGAGTGACACAGGGACTCAGAGAGACACAGGGACCGAGAGTGAGACACAGGGACCGAGAGAGAGACACAGGGACCGAGAGAGACACAGGGAGCAAGAGAAAGACACAGGGACCGAGAGAGAGACACAGGGACCGAGAAAGAGACACAGGGACTGAGAGAGAGACAGGGACCGAGTGAGACACAGGGACTGAGAGAGAGACACAGGGACCGAGAGAGACACAGGGGCCGAGTGACACCCAGGGACCGAGAGAGACACAGCGTCCGAGAGAGACACAGGGACCCAGAGAGAGACACAGGGACTGAGAGAGACACAGGGACCCAGAGAGAGACACAGGGACCGAGAAAGAGACACAGGGACCGAGAGAGAGACAGGGACCGAGAGAGAGACAGGGACCGAGAGAGAGAGACACAGGGACCGAGAAAGAGACACAGGGACTGAGAGAGAGACACAGGGACCGAGAAAGAGACACAGGGACCGAGAGAGACACAGGGACTGACAGAGAGACACAGGGACCGAGAGAGTCACAGGGACCGAAAGAGACACAGGGACCGAAAGGGAGACACAGGGACAGAGTGAGAGACACAGAGAACCAGAGAGAAACAGGGACCGAGAGAGAGACACAGGGACAGAGAGAGACATAGGGACCGAGAGAGAGACACAGTGACTGAGAGAGAGACAGGGACCGAGAGAGACACAGGGACCCAGAGAGAGACACAGGGTCCGAGAGAGTCACAGGGACCGAGAGAGAGACACAGGGACAGAGAGAGACACAGGGACTGAAAGAGAAACAGGGACCGAGTGAGTGACACAGGGACTGAGAGAGACACAGGGACCGAGAGTGAGACACAGGGACTGAGAGAGAGACACAGGGACCGAGAGAGACACAGGGAGCTAGAGAAAGACACAAGGACCGAGAGAGAGACACAGGGACCGAGAAAGAGACACAGGGACTGAGAGAGAGACAGGGACCGAGTGAGACACAGGGACTGAGAGAGAGACACAGGGACCGAGAGAGACACAGGGACCGAGAGAGACACAGGGGCCGAGTGACACCCAGGGACCGAGAGAGACACAGCGTCCGAGAGAGACACAGGGACCCAGAGAGAGACACAGGGACTGAGAGTGACACAGGGACCCAGAGAGAGACACAGGGACCGAGAAAGAGACACAGGGACCGAGAGAGAGACAGGGACCGAGAGAGAGACAGGGACCGAGAGAGAGAGACACAGGGACCGAGCGAGACATAGGGGACGAGAGAGACACAGGGACCGAGATAGAGATAGGGACCGAGTGAGACACAGGGACTGAGAGAGACACAGGGACCGAGAGTGAGACACAGCGACCGAGACAGAGACACAGGGACCGAGAGAGAGACACAGGGATCGAGAGAGACACTGGGACTGAGAGAGACACAGGGACCGAGAGTGAGACACAGGGACCGAGAGAGAGAGACACAGGGACCGAGAAAGAGACACAGGGACTGAGAGAGAGACAGGGACTGAGAGAGACACAGGGACCGAGAGAGAGACACAGGGACCGAGAGAGACACAGGGACCGAGAGAGACACAGCTTCCGAGAGAGACACAGGGACTGAGAGAGAGACACAGGGACCGAGAAAGAGACACAGGGACCGAGAAAGAGACACAGGGACTGAGAGAGAGACAGGGACCGAGAGAGACACAGGGACCGAGAGAGACACAGGGACCGAGAGAGAGATAGGGACCGAGAGAGAGAGAGACAGGGACCGAGAGAGAGACAGGGACCGAGAGAGAGAGACACAGGGACCGAGCGAGACATAGGGGACGAGAGAGACACAGGGACTGAGAGACAAATAGGGGTGAGAGAGAGACACAGGGACCGAGAGAGACACAGGGACTGACAGAGACACAGGGACCGAGTGAGTGACACAGGGACTGAGAGAGACACAGGGACCGAGAGTGAGACACAGCGACCGAGAGAGAGACACAGGGACCGAGAGAGAGACACCGGGACCGAGAGAGAAATAGGGATGAGAGAGAGACACAGGGACCGAGAGAGACACAGGGACCGAGTGAGACACAGGGACCGAGAGAGAGAGACACCGGGACTGAAAGAGACACAGGGACCGAGTGAGTGACACAGGGACTCAGAGAGACACAGGGACCGAGAGTGAGACACAGGGACCGAGGGAGAGACACAGTGACCGAGAGAGACACAGGGACTGAGAGAGAGAGACACAGGGACCGAGAAAGAGACACAGGGACTGAGAGGGAGACAGGGACCGAGTGAGACACAGGGACCGAGAGAGAGACACAGGGACCGAGAAAGAGACACAGGGACCGAGAGAGACACAGGGACCGAGAGAGACACAGGGACCGAAAGAGACACAGGGACCGAAAGGGAGACACAGGGACAGAGTGAGAGACACAGAGAACCAGAGAGAAACAGGGACCGAGAGAGAGACACAGGGACAGAGAGAGACATAGGGACCGAGAGAGAGACACAGTGACTGAGAGAGAGACAGGGACCGAGAGAGACACAGGGACCCAGAGAGAGACACAGGGACCGAGAGAGACACAGGGACCGAGAGAGACACAGGGACAGAGAGAGACACAGGGACTGAAAGAGAAACAGGGACCGAGTGAGTGACACAGGGACTGAGAGAGACACAGGGACCGAGAGTGAGACACAGGGACCGAGAGAGAGACACAGGGACCGAGAGAGACACAGAGATCAAGAGAAAGACACAGGGACCGAGAGAGAGACACAGGGACCGAGAAAGAGACACAGGGACTGAGAGAGAGACAGGGACCGAGTGAGACACAGGGACTGAGAGAGAGACACAGGGACCGAGAGAGACACAGGGACCGAGAGAGACACAGGGGCCGAGTGACACCCAGGGACCGAGAGAGACACAGCGTCCGAGAGAGACACAGGGACCCAGAGAGAGACACAGGGACTGAGAGAGACACAGGGACCCAGAGAGAGACACAGGGACCAAGAAAGAGACACAGGGACCGAGAGAGAGACAGGGACCGAGAGAGAGACAGGGACCGAGAGAGAGAGACACAGGGACCGAGAAAGAGACACAGGGACTGAGAGAGAGATAGGGACCGAGTGAGACACAGGGACCGAGAGAGAGACACAGGGACCGAGAAAGAGACAGAGGGACCGAGAGAGACACAGGGACCGAGCGAGACACAGGGACTGACAGAGAGACACAGGGACCGAGAGAGTCACAGGGACCGAAAGAGACACAGGGACCGAAAGGGAGACATAGGGACAGAGTGAGAGACACAGAGAACCAGAGAGAAACAGGGACCGAGAGAGAGACACAGGGACAGAGAGAGACATAGGGACCGAGAGAGAGACACAGTGACTGAGAGAGAGACAGGGACCGAGAGAGACACAGGGACCCAGAGAGAGACACAGGGACCGAGAGAGACACAGGGACCGAGAGAGACACAGGGACAGAGAGAGACACAGGGACTGAAAGAGAAACAGGGATCGAGTGAGTGACACAGGGACTGAGAGAGACACAGGGACCGAGAGTGAGACACAGGGACCGAGAGAGAGACACAGGGACCGAGTGAGACACAGGGACCGAGAAAGAGACACAGGGACTGAGAGAGAGACAGGGACCGAGAGAGACACAGGGACCGAGAGAGAGACACAGGGACCGAGAGAGACACAGCTTCCGAGAGAGACACAGGGACCGTGAAAGAGACACAGGGACCGAGAAAGAGACACAGGGACCGAGAAAGAGACACAGGGACTGAGAGAGAGACAGGGACCGAGAGAGACACAGGGACCGAGAAAGAGACACAGGGACCGAGAGAGACACAGGGACCGAGAGAGACACAGGGACTGACAGAGACACAGGGACCGAGAGAGAGAAAGGGACCGAGAGAGAGAGAGACAGGGACCGAGAGAGAGATAGGGACCGAGAGAGAGAGACACAGGGACCGAGATAGAGATAGGGACCGAGTGAGACACAGGGACTGAGAGAGAAATAGGGGTGAGAGAGAGACACAGGGACCGAGAGAGACACAGGGACCGAGTGAGACACAGGGACTGAGAGAGAGACATAGGGACCAAGAGAGACACAGGGACTGACAGAGACACAGGGACCGAGTGAGTGACACAGGGACTGAGAGAGACACAGGGACCGAGAGTGAGACGCAGCGACCGAGAGAGAGACACAGGGACCGAGAGAGAGACACAGGGAACGAGAGAGACACCGGGACCGAGAGAGAAATAGGGGTGAGAGAGAGACACAGGGACCGAGAGAGACACAGGGACCGAGTGAGACACAGGGACCGAGAGAGAGACACAGGGACTGAGAGAGACACAGGGACCGAGAGTGAGACACAGGGACCGAGGGAGAGACACAGTGACCGAGAGAGACACAGGGACTGAGAGAGAGAGACACAGGGACCGAGAAAGAGACACAGGGACTGAGAGAGAGACAGGGACCGAGTGAGACACAGGGACCGAGAGAGAGACACAGGGACCGAGAAAGAGACACAGGGACCGAGAGAGACACAGGGACCGAGAGAGACACAGGGACTGACAGAGAGACACAGGGACCGAGAGAGTCACAGGGACCGAAAGAGACACAGGGACCGAAAGGGAGACACAGGGACCGAGAGAGAGACACAGGGACAGAGAGAGACATAGGGACCGAGAGAGAGACACAGTGACTGAGAGAGAGACAGGGACCGAGAGAGACACAGGGACCCAGAGAGAGACACAGGGACCGAGAGAGACACAGGGACCGAGAGAGACACAGGGACAGAGAGAGACACAGGGACTGAAAGAGAAACAGGGACCGAGTGAGTGACACAGAGACTGAGAGAGACACAGGGACCGAGAGTGAGACACAGGGACCGAGAGAGAGACACAGGGACCGAGAGAGACACAGAGAGCAAGAGAAAGACACAGGGACCGAGAGAGAGACACAGGGACCGAGAAAGAGACACAGGGACTGAGAGAGAGACAGGGACCGAGTGAGACACAGGGACTGAGAGAGAGACACAGGGACCGAGAGAGACACAGGGACCGAGAGAGACACAGGGGCCGAGTGACACCCAGGGACCGAGAGAGACACAGCGTCCGAGAGAGACACAGGGACCCAGAGAGAGACACAGGGACTGAGAGAGACACAGGGACCCAGAGAGAGACACAGGGACCAAGAAAGAGACACAGGGACCGAGAGAGAGACAGGGACCGAGAGAGAGACAGGGACCGAGAGAGAGAGACACAGGGACCGAGAAAGAGACACAGGGACTGAGAGAGAGACAGGGACCGAGTGAGACACAGGGACCGAGAGAGAGACACAGGGACCGAGAAAGAGACACAGGGACCGAGAGAGACACAGGGACCGAGCGAGACACAGGGACTGACAGAGAGACACAGGGACCGAGAGAGTCACAGGGACCGAAAGAGACACAGGGACCGAAAGGGAGACATAGGGACAGAGTGAGAGACACAGAGAACCAGAGAGAAACAGGGACCGAGAGAGAGACACAGGGACAGAGAGAGACATAGGGACCGAGAGAGAGACACAGTGACTGAGAGAGAGACAGGGACCGAGAGAGACACAGGGACTGAGAGAGACACAGGGACCGAGTGAGACACAGGGACCCAGAGAGAGACACAGGGACCGAGAGAGACACAGGGTCCGAGAGAGACACAGGGACAGAGAGAGACACAGGGACTGAAAGAGAAACAGGGATCGAGTGAGTGACACAGGGACTGAGAGAGACACAGGGACCGAGAGTGAGACACAGGGACCGAGAGAGAGACACAGGGACCGAGAGAGACACAGGGAGCAAGAGAAAGACACAAGGACCGAGAGAGAGACACAGGGACCGAGAAAGAGACACAGGGACTGAGAGAGAGACAGGGACCGAGTGAGACACAGGGACTGAGAGAGAGACACAGGGACCGAGAGAGACACAGGGACCGAGAGAGACACAGGGGCCGAGTGACACCCAGGGACCGAGAGAGACACAGCGTCCGAGAGAGACACAGGGACCCAGAGAGAGACACAGGGACTGAGAGTGACACAGGGACCCAGAGAGAGACACAGGGACCGAGAAAGAGACACAGGGACCGAGAGAGAGACAGGGACCGAGAGAGAGACAGGGACCGAGAGAGAGAGACACAGGGACCGAGCGAGACATAGGGGACGAGAGAGACACAGGGACCGAGATAGAGATAGGGACCGAGTGAGACACAGGGACTGAGAGTGAGACACAGCGACCGAGACAGAGACACAGGGACCGAGAGAGAGACACAGGGATCGAGAGAGACACAGGGACTGAGAGAGACACAGGGACCGAGAGTGAGACACAGGGACCGAGAGAGAGAGACACAGGGACCGAGAAAGAGACACAGGGACTGAGAGAGAGACTGGGACTGAGAGAGACACAGGGACCGAGAGAGAGACACAGGGACCGAGAGAGACACAGGGACCGAGAGAGACACAGCTTCCAAGAGAGACACAGGGACTGAGAGAGAGACACAGGGACCGAGAAAGAGACACAGGGACCGAGAAAGAGACACAGGGACTGAGAGAGAGACAGGGACCGAGAGAGACACAGGGACCGAGGGAGACACAGGGACCGAGAGAGAGATAGGGACCGAGAGAGAGAGAGACAGGGACCGAGAGAGAGACAGGGACCGAGAGAGAGAGACACAGGGACCGAGCGAGACATAGGGGACGAGAGAGACACAGGGACTGAGAGACAAATAGGGGTGAGAGAGAGACACAGGGACCGAGAGAGACACAGGGACTGACAGAGACACAGGGACCGAGTGAGTGACACAGGGACTGAGAGAGACACAGGGATCGAGAGTGAGACACAGCGACCGAGAGAGAGACACAGGGACCGAGAGAGAGACACCGGGACCGAGAGAGAAATAGGGATGAGAGAGAGACACAGGGACCGAGAGAGACACAGGGACCGAGTGAGACACAGGGACCGAGAGAGAGAGACACCGGGACTGAAAGAGACACAGGGACCGAGTGAGTGACACAGGGACTGCGAGAGACACAGGGACCGAGAGTGAGACACAGGGACCGAGAGAGAGACACAGGGACCGAGAGAGACACAGTGACCGAGAGAGACACAGGGAGCAAGAGAAAGACACAGGGACCGAGAGAGAGACACAGGGACCGAGAAAGAGACACAGGGACTGAGAGAGAGACAGGGACCGAGTGAGACACAGGGACCGAGAGAGAGACACAGGGACTGAGAGAGAGACACAGGGACCGAGAGAGACACAGGGGCCGAGTGACACCCAGGGACCGAGAGAGACACAGCGTCCGAGAGAGACACAGGGACCCAGAGAGAGACACAGGGACCGAGAAAGAGACACAGGGACCGAGAAAGAGACACAGGGACTGAGAGAGAGACAGGGACCGAGAGAGACACAGGGACCGAGAGAGACACAGGGACCGAGAGAGAGACAGGGACCGAGAGAGAGAGAGACAGGGACCGAGAGAGAGACAGGGACCGAGAGAGAGAGACACAGGGACCGAGATAGAGATAGGGACCGAGTGAGACACAGGGACTGAGAGAGAAATAGGGGTGAGAGTGAGACACAGGGACCGAGAGAGAGACACAGCGACCGAGACAGAGACACAGGGACCGTGAGAGAGACACAGGGATCGAGAGAGACACCGGGACCGAGAGAGACACAGGGACCGAGTGAGACACAGGGACTGAGAGAGACACAGGGACCGAGAGTGAGACACAGGGACCGAGAGAGAGACACAGGGACCGAGAGAGAGACAGCGACCGAGAGAGAGACACAGGGACCGAGAGAGACACAGGGACTGAAAGAGACACAGGGACCGAGTGAGTGACACAGGGACTGAGAGAGACACAGGGAACGAGAGTGAGACACAGGGACCGAGAGAGAGACACAGGGACCGAGAGAGAGACACAGGGTCTTAGAGAGAGGCACAGGGACCGAGAGAGAGACAGGGACCGAGTGAGACACAGGGACTGAGTGAGACACAGTGACCGAGAGAGAGACAGGGGTGAGAGAGAGACACAGGGACGGAGAAAGTCACAGGGACCGACTGAGAGACACAGGACCGAGTGAGAGACACAGGGACCTAGAGCGACACAGGGACCGAGAGAGACACTGTGACTGAGAGAGTCACAGGGACCGAGAGAGACACAGGGACCGAGAGAGAGACACAGGGACCGAGTGAGACACAGTGACCGAGAGAGACACAGGGAGCAAGAGAGAGACACAGGGACCGAGAGAGAGACACAGGGACCGAGAAAGAGACACAGGGACTGAGAGAGAGACAGGGACCGAGAGAGACAAAGGGACCGAGAGAGAGACACAGGGACCGAGAAAGAGACACAGGGACTGAGAGAGAGACAGGATCCGAGAGAGACACAGGGACCGAGAGAGAGACACAGGGACCGAGAGAGACACAGCTTCCGAGAGAGACACAGGGACCGTGAAAGAGACACAGGGACCGAGAAAGAGACACAGGGACCGAGAAAGAGACACAGGGACTGAGAGAGAGACAGGGACCGAGAGAGACACAGGGACCGAGAAAGAGACACAGGGACCGAGAGAGACACAGGGACCGAGAGAGACACAGAGACTGACAGAGACACAGGGACCGAGAGAGAGAAAGGGACCGAGAGAGAGAGAGACAGGGACCGAGAGAGAGATAGGGACCGAGAGAGAGAGACACAGGGACCGAGATAGAGATAGGGACCGAGTGAGACACAGGGACTGAGAGAGAAATAGGGGTGAGAGAGAGACACAGGGACCGAGAGAGACACAGGGACCGAGTGAGACACAGGGACTGAGAGAGAGACATAGGGACCGAGAGAGACACAGGGACTGACAGAGACACAGGGACCGAGTGAGTGACACAGGGACTGAGAGAGACACAGGGACCGAGAGTGTGACACAGCGACCGAGAGAGAGACACAGGGACCGAGAGAGAGACACAGGGAACGAGAGAGACACCGGGACCGAGAGAGAAATAGGGGTGAGAGAGAGACACAGGGACCGAGAGAGACACAGGGACCGAGTGAGACACAGGGACCGAGAGAGAGACACAGGGACTGAGAGAGACACAGGGACCGAGAGTGAGACACAGGGACCGAGGGAGAGACACAGTGACCGAGAGAGACACAGGGACTGAGAGAGAGAGACACAGGGACCGAGAAAGAGACACAGGGACTGAGAGAGAGACAGGGACCGAGTGAGACACAGGGACCGAGAGAGAGACACAGGGACCGAGAAAGAGACACAGGGACCGAGAGAGACACAGGGACCGAGAGAGACACAGGGACTGACAGAGAGACACAGGGACCGAGAGAGTCACAGGGACCGAAAGAGACACAGGGACCGAAAGGGAGACACAGGGACAGAGTGAGAGACACAGAGAACCAGAGAGAAACAGGGACCGAGAGAGAGACACAGGGACAGAGAGAGACATAAGGACCGAGAGAGAGACACAGTGACTGAGAGAGAGACAGGGACCGAGAGAGACACAGGGACCCAGAGAGAGACACAGGGACCGAGAGAGACACAGGGACCGAGAGAGACACAGGGACAGAGAGAGACACAGGGACTGAAAGAGAAACAGGGACCGAGTGAGTGACACAGGGACTCAGAGAGACACAGGGACCGAGAGTGAGACACAGGGACCGAGAGAGAGACACAGGGACCGAGAGAGACACAGGGAGCAAGAGAAAGACACAGGGACCGAGAGAGAGACACAGGGACCGAGAAAGAGACACAGGGACTGAGAGAGAGACAGGGACCGAGTGAGACACAGGGACTGAGAGAGAGACACAGGGACCGAGAGAGACACAGGGGCCGAGTGACACCCAGGGACCGAGAGAGACACAGCGTCCGAGAGAGACACAGGGACCCAGAGAGAGACACAGGGACTGAGAGAGACACAGGGACCGAGAAAGAGACACAGGGACTGAGAGAGAGACACAGGGACCGAGAAAGAGAGACAGGGACCGAGAGAGACACAGGGACCGAGAGAGACACAGGGACTGACAGAGAGACACAGGGACCGAGAGAGTCACAGGGACCGAAAGAGACACAGGGACCGAAAGGGAGACACAGGGACAGAGTGAGAGACACAGAGAACCAGAGAGAAACAGGGACCGAGAGAGAGACACAGGGACAGAGAGAGACATAGGGACCGAGAGAGAGACTCAGTGACTGAGAGAGAGACAGGGACCGAGAGAGACACAGGGACCCAGAGAGAGACACAGGGTCCGAGAGAGTCACAGGGACCGAGAGAGAGACACAGGGACAGAGAGAGACACAGGGACTGAAAGAGAAACAGGGACCGAGTGAGTGACACAGGGACTGAGAGAGACACAGGGACCGAGAGTGAGACACAGGGACTGAGAGAGAGACACAGGGACCGAGAGAGACACAGGGAGCTAGAGAAAGACACAAGGACCGAGAGAGAGACACAGGGACCGAGAAAGAGACACAGGGACTGAGAGAGAGACAGGGACCGAGTGAGACACAGGGACTGAGAGAGAGACACAGGGACCGAGAGAGACACAGGGACCGAGAGAGACACAGGGGCCGAGTGACACCCAGGGACCGAGAGAGACACAGCGTCCGAGAGAGACACAGGGACCCAGAGAGAGACACAGGGACTGAGAGTGACACAGGGACCCAGAGAGAGACACAGGGACCGAGAAAGAGACACAGGGACCGAGAGAGAGACAGGGACCGAGAGAGAGACAGGGACCGAGAGAGAGAGACACAGGGACCGAGCGAGACATAGGGGACGAGAGAGACACAGGGACCGAGATAGAGATAGGGACCGAGTGAGACACAGGGACTGAGAGAGACACAGGGACCGAGAGTGAGACACAGCGACCGAGACAGAGACACAGGGATCGAGAGAGACTCTGGGACTGAGAGAGACACAGGGACCGAGAGTGAGACACAGGGACCGAGAGAGAGAGACACAGGGACCGAGAAAGAGACACAGGGACTGAGGGAGAGACAGGGACTGAGAGAGACACAGGGACCGAGAGAGAGACACAGGGACCGAGAGAGACACAGGGACCGAGAGAGACACAGCTTCCGAGAGAGACACAGGGACTGAGAGAGAGACACAGGGACCGAGAAAGAGACACAGGGACCGAGAAAGAGACACAGGGACTGAGAGAGAGACAGGGACCGAGAGAGACACAGGGACCGAGAGAGACACAGGGACCGAGAGAGAGATAGGGACCGAGAGAGAGAGAGACAGGGACCGAGAGAGAGACAGGGACCGAGAGAGAGAGACACAGGGACCGAGCGAGACATAGGGGACGAGAGAGACACAGGGACTGAGAGACAAATAGGGGTGAGAGAGAGACACAGGGACCGAGAGAGACACAGGGACTGACAGAGACACAGGGACCGAGTGAGTGACACAGGGACTGAGAGAGACACAGGGACCGAGAGTGAGACACAGCGACCGAGAGAGAGACACAGGGACCGAGAGAGAGACACCGGGACCGAGAGAGAAATAGGGATGAGAGAGAGACACAGGGACCGAGAGAGACACAGGGACCGAGTGAGACACAGGGACCGAGAGAGAGAGACACCGGGACTGAAAGAGACACAGGGACCGAGTGAGTGACACAGGGACTCAGAGAGACACAGGGACCGAGAGTGAGACACAGGGACCGAGAGAGAGACACAGGGACCGAGAGAGACACAGTGACCGAGAGAGACACAGGGAGCAAGAGAAAGACACAGGGACCGAGAGAGAGACACAGGGACCGAGAAAGAGACACAGGGACTGAGAGAGAGACAGGGACCGAGTGAGACACAGGGACCGAGAGAGAGACACAGGGACTGAGAGAGAGACACAGGGACCGAGAGAGACACAGGGGCCGAGTGACACCCAGGGACCGAGAGAGACACAGCGTCCGAGAGAGACACAGGGACCCAGAGAGAGACACAGGGACCGAGAAAGAGACACAGGGACCGAGAAAGAGACACAGGGACTGAGAGAGAGACAGGGACCGAGAGAGACACAGGGACCGAGAGAGACACAGGGACCGAGAGAGAGACAGGGACCGAGAGAGAGAGAGACAGGGACCGAGAGAGAGCAGGGACCGAGAGAGAGAGACACAGGGACCGAGATAGAGATAGGGACCGAGTGAGACACAGGGACTGAGAGAGAAATAGGGGTGAGAGTGAGACACAGGGACCGAGAGAGAGACACAGGGACCGAGAGAGACACAGGGACTGACAGAGACACAGGGACTGAGTGAGTGACACAGGGACTGAGAGAGACACAGGGACCGAGAGTGAGACACAGCGACCGAGACAGAGACACAGGGACCGTGAGAGAGACACAGGGATCGAGAGAGACACCGGGACCGAGAGAGAAATAGGGGTGAGAGAGAGACACAGGGACCGAGAGAGACACAGGGACCGAGTGAGACACAGGGACTGAGAGAGACACAGGGACCGAGAGTGAGACACAGGGACCGAGAGAGAGACACAGGGACCGAGAGAGAGACAGCGACCGAGAGAGAGACACAGGGACCGAGAGAGACACAGGGACTGAAAGAGACACAGGGACCGAGTGAGTGACACAGGGACTGAGAGAGACACAGGGACCGAGAGAGACACAGGGACTGAGAGAGACACAGGGACCGAGAGAGAGACAAAGGGACTGAGAGAGAGAGAGAGACAGGGACCAAGAGAGACACAGGGTCCGAGAGAGACACAGGGACCGAGAGAGACACAGAGACCGAGAGAGACACAGGGACCGAGTGAGACACAGGGTCCCAGACAGAGACACAGGGACTGAGAGAGAGAGGCAGGGACCGAGAGAGACACAGCGTCCGAGACAGAGACACAGGGACTGAGAGAGAGACAGAGGGACCGAGAGAGACACAGGGACCGAGTGAGAGACACAGGGACTGAGAGAGAGACACAGGGACGGAGAGAGTCACAGGGACCGAGTGAGAGACACAGGGACCGAGAGAGACACAGGGACCGAGAGAGACACAGGGACTGAGAGAGAGACACCGGGACCGAGAGAGAACAGGGACCGAGAGAGGGACACCAGGACCGAGAGAGAGAGACACAGGGACCGAGAGAGAGATGGACCGAGAGAGGCACAGGGTCCGTCAGAGACACAGGGACTGACAGAGAGACACAGGGACCGAGAGAATCACAAGGACCGAAAGAGACACAGGGACCGAAAGGGAGAAACAGGGACAGAGTGAGAGACATAGGGACCGAGAGAGAGACACAGCGCCTGAGAGAGACATAGGGACCGAGAGAGAGACACAGTGACTGAGAGAGAGACAGGGACCGAGAGAGACACAGGGACCCAGAGAGAGACACAGGGACCGAGAGAGACACAGGGACCGAGAGAGACACAGGGCCAGAGAGAGAGACACAGGGACCGAGAGAGAGACACAGGGACAGAGAGAGACATAGGGACCGAGAGAGAGATACAGCGCCTGAGAGAGAGACAGGGACCGAGAGAGACACAGGGACTGAGAGAGACACAGGGACTGAGAGAGAGACACCGGGACCGAGAGAGAGACAGGTACCGAGAGAGAGACACAGGGACCGAGAGAGAGACACAAGGACCGAGAGAGACACAGGGACCGAGAGAGACAGAGGGACCGAGTGAGACACACGGTCCGAGACAGAGACACAGGGACTGATAGAGAGACACAGGGACCGAGAGAGACACAGGGACCGAGTGCGAGACACAGTGACCGAGAGAGACACAGGGACCGAGAGAGACACAGGGACTGAGAGAGAGACACAGGGACGGAGAAAGTCATAGGGACCGACTGAGAGACACAGGACCGAGTGAGAGACACAGGGACCGAGAGAGACACGGGGACCGAGAGATACACAGTGACTGAGAGAGTCACAGGGACAAAATGAGACACAGGGACCGAGAGAGACGCAGAGAGCAAGAGAGAGAGACAGGGACTGAGAGAGAGACACAGCGACCGAGAGAGACACCGGGACCGAGAGAGACACAGGGATCGAGAGAGAGACACAGGGACTGATGGAGACACCGGGACCGAGAGAGACACAGGGACCGAGAGAGAGACAGGGACCGAGAGCGAGACAAAGGGACTGAGAGAGAGACAGGGACTGACAGAGTTACAGGGACCGAGTGAGACACAGGGACCGAGAGAGACACAGGGACTGAGAGAGAGACAGGGACCGAGAGAGACACTGTGACTGAGAGAGTCACAGGGACCGAGAGAGACACAGGGACCGAGTGAGACACAGTGACCGAGAGAGACACAGGGAGCAAGAGAGAGACACAGGGACCGAGAAAGAGACACAGGGACTGAGAGAGAGACAGGGACCGAGAGAGACACAGGGACCGAGAGAGACACAGGGACCGAGAGAGAGACACAGGAACCGAGAAAGAGACACAGGGACTGAGAGAGAGACAGGGACCGAGAGAGACATAGGGACCGAGAGAGAGACACAGGGACCGAGAAAGAGACACAGGGACTGAGAGAGAGACAGGGACCGAGAGAGAGAGAGGGACCGAGAGAGACACAGGGACCGAGAGAGACACAGGGGCCGAGTGACACACAGGGACTGACAGAGACACAGCGTCCGAGAGAGACACAGGGACCGAGAGAGAGACACAGGGACCGAGAAAGAGACACAGGGACCGAGAAAGAGACACAGGGACTGAGAGAGAGACAGGGACCGAGAAAGACACAGGGACCGAGAGAGACACAGGGACCATTAGAGACACAGGGACCGAGAGAGAGACAGGGACCGAGAGAGAGAGAGACAGGGACCGAGAGAGAGACAGGGACCGAGAGAGATAGACACAGGGACCGAGCGAGACATAGGGGACGAGAGAGACACAGGGACCCAGAGAGAGATAGGGACCGAGTGAGACACAGTGACCCAGAGAAAGACACAGGGACCGAGAGAGACACTGGGACCGAGAGAGAAATAGGGGTGAGAGAGAGACACAGTGACCGAGAGAGACACAGGGACCGAGAGAGAGACACAGGGACCGAGAGAGGCACAGGGACCGAGAGAGACACAGGGACCGAGAGAGAGACACAGGGACCAAGTGAGTGACACAGGGACCGAGAGAGACACAGGGACCGAGAGTGAGACACTGGGACTGAGAGAGAGACACAGGGACCAAGTGAGTGACACAGGGACCGAGAGAGACACAGGGACCGAGAGTGAGACACTGGGACCGAGAGAGACACAGGGACTGACAGAGACACAGGGACCGAGTGAGTGACACAGGGACTGAGAGAGACACAGGGACCGAGAGTGAGACACAGCGACCGAGAGAGTGACACAGGGACCGAGAGAGAGACACAGGGACCGAGAGAGACACCGGGACCGAGAGAGAAATAGGGGTGAGAGAGAGACACAGGGTCCGAGAGAGACACAGGGACCGAGTGAGACACAGGGACCGAGAGAGAGACACAGGGACTGAAAGAGACACAGGGACCGAGTGAGTGACACAGGGACTGAGAGAGACACAGGGACCGAGAGTGAGACACAGAGACCGAGAGAGAGACACAGGGACCGAGAGAGAGTCACAGGGTCTTAGAGAGAGGCACAGGAACCGAGAGAGAGACAGGGACCGAGTGAGACACAGGGACTGAGTGAGACACAGTGACCGAGAGAGACACAGGGGTGAGAGAGAGACACAGGGCCCTCGAGAGAGACACAGGGACCGAGAGAGTCACAGTGACCGAGAGAGACACAGGAACCGAGAGACACAGGGACCGAGAGAGAGACAGGGACTGAGAGAGACACAGGGACCGAGAGAGAGACATAGGGACTGAGAGAGAGAGAGAGACAGGGACTATGAGAGACACAGGGTCCGAGAGAGACACAGGGACCGAGAGAGACACAGGGACCGAGAGAGACACAGGGACTGAGACAGACACAGGGACCGAGAGAGAGACACAGGGACTGAGAGAGAGAGAGATACAGGGACCAAGAGAGACACAGGGTCCGAGAGAGACACAGGGACCGGGAGAGACACAGAGACCGAGAGAGACACAGGGACCGAGTGAGACACAGGGTCCTAGACAGAGACACAGGGACTGAGAGAGAGAGGCAGGGACCAAGAGAGACACAGCGTCCGAGACAGAGACACAGGGACTGAGAGAGAGACACAGGGACCGAGAGAGACACTGGGACCGAGTGAGAGACACAGGGACCGAGAGAGACACAGGGACTGAGAGAGAGACACAGGGACGGAGAGAGTCACAGGGACCGAGTGAGAGACACAGGGACCGAGATAGACACAGGGACCGAGAGAGACACAGGGACTGAGAGAGAGACACCGGGACCGAGAGAGAGAGACACAGGGACCGAGAGAGAGATGGACCGAGAGTGACACAGGGTCCGAGAGAGACACAGGGACTGACAGAGAGACACAGGGACCGAGAGAGTCACAGGGACCGAAAGAGACACAGGGACCGAATGGGAGACACAGGGACCGAGTGAGAGACACAGAGACCCAGAGAGACACAGGGACCGAGAGAGATACACAGGGACCGAGTGAGACACAGTGACCGAGAGAGACACAGGGAGCAAGAGAGAGACACAGGGACAGATAGAGACATAGGGACCGAGTGAGAGACACAGGGACTGAGAGAGAGACAGGGACCGAGAGAGACACAGGGACCCAGAGAGAGAGAGACACAGGGACCGAGAGAGACACAGCGACTGAGAGAGAGACACCGGGACCGAGAGAGAGACAGGGACCGAGTGAGAGACACAGGGACCGAGAGAGACACAGGGACTGAGAGAGAGAGAGAGACAGGGACCATGAGAGACACAGGGTCCGAGAGAGACACAGGGACCGAGAGAGACACAGGGACCGAGAGAGACACAGAGAGTAAGAGAGAGAGACAGGGACCGAGAGAGAGACACAGTGACCGAGAGAGCGACACAGGGACCGAGAGAGACACTGTGACTGAGAGAGTCACAGGGACCGAGAGAGACACAGGGACCGAGAGAGATACACAGGGACCGAGTGAGACACAGTGACCGAGAGAGACACAGGGACTGAGAGAGAGACACCGGGACCGAGAGAGAGACAGGTACCGAGAGAGAGAGACACAGGGACCGAGAGAGAGACACAAGGACCGAGAGAGACACAGGGACCTAGAAAGACACAGGGACCGAGTGAGACACAGGGTCCGAGAGAGAGACACAGGGACAGAGAGAGACACAGGGACCGAGAGAGACACAGGGACCGAGTGAGAGACACAGGGACTGAGAGAAACACAGGGACCGAGAGAGACACAGGGACTGAGAGAGAGACACAGGGACGGAGAAAGTCACAGGGACCGACTGAGAGACACAGGACCGAGTGAGAGACACAGGGACCTAGAGAGACACAGGGACCGAGAGAGACACAGCGACTGAGAGAGAGACACCGGGACCGAGAGAGAGACAGGGACCGAGTGAGAGACACAGGGACCGAGAGAGACACAGGGACTGAGAGAGAGAGAGAGACAGGGACCATGAGAGACACAGGGTCCGAGAGAGACACAGGGACCGAGAGAGACACAGGGACCGAGAGAGACACAGAGAGTAAGAGAGAGAGACACAGGGACCGAGAGAGAGCCACAGTGACCGAGAGAGCGACACAGGGACCGAGAGAGACACTGTGACTGAGAGAGTCACAGGGACCGAGAGAGACACAGGGACCGAGAGAGATACACAGGGACCGAGTGAGTCACAGTGACCGAGAGAGACACAGGGAGCAAGAGAGAGACACAGGGACCGAGAGAGAGACACAGGTACCGAGAAAGAGACACAGGGACTGAGAGAGAGACAGGGACCGAGAGAGACACAGGGACCGAGAGAGAGACACAGGGACCGAGAAAGAGACACAGGGACTGAGAGAGAGACAGGGACCTAGAGAGACACAGGGACTGAGAGAGAGACAGGGACCGAGAGAGACACAGGGACCGAGAGAGGGACACAGGGACCGAGAGAGACACAGCTTCCGAGAGAGACACAGGGACCGTGAAAGAGACACAGGGACCGAGAAAGAGACACAGGGACTGAGAGAGAGACAGGGACCGAGAGAGACACAGGGACCGAGAGAGACACAGGGACCGAGTGAGACACAGGGACCGAGATAGAGATAGGGACCGAGTGAGACACAGGGACCGAGTGAGACACAGGGACTGAGAGAGAGACACAGGGACCGAGAGAGACACAGGGACCGAGTGAGACACAGGGACTGAGAGAGAGACATAGGGACCGAGAGAGACACAGGGACTGACAGAGACACAGGGACCGAGTGAGTGACACAGGGACTGAGAGAGACACAGGGACCGAGAGTGAGACACAGCGACCGAGAGAGAGACACAGGGACCGAGAGAGAGACACAGGGACCGAGAGAGACACCGGGACCGAGAGAGAAATAGGGGTGAGAGAGAGACACAGGGACCGAGAGAGACACAGGGACCGAGTGAGACACAGGGACCGAGAGAGAGACACAGGGACTGAAAGAGACACAGGGACCGAGTGAGTGACACAGGGACTGAGAGAGACACAGGGACCGAGAGTGAGACACAGGGACTGAGAGAGACACAGGGACCGAGGGAGAGACACAGTGACCGAGCGAGACACAGGGACTGAGAGAGAGAGACACAGGGACCGAGAAAGAGACACAGGGACTGAGAGAGAGACAGGGACCGAGTGAGACACAGGGACCGAGAGAGAGACACAGGGACCGAGAAAGAGACACAGGGACCGAGAGAGACACAGGGACCGAGAGAGACACAGGGACCGAGAGAGAGACACAGGGACTGAGAGAGAGACACAGGGACCGAGTGAGAGACAGAGGGACCGAGAGAAACACAGGGACCGAGAGAGACTCAGGGGCCGAGTGACACCCAGGGACCGAGAGAGACACAGCGTCCGAGAGAGACACAGGTACCGAGAGAGACACAGGGACCGAGAAAGAGACACAGGGACCGAGAAAGAGACAGGGACCGAGAGAGAGAGAGACAGGGACCGAGAGAGAGACAGGGACCGAGAGAGAGACACAGGGACCAAGCGAGACACAGGGACCGAGTGAGACACAGAGACTGAGAGAGAGATAGGGACCGAGTGAGACACAGGGACTGAGAGAGAAATAGGCGTGAGAGTGAGACACAGGGACCGAGAGAGAGACACAGGGACCGAGAGAGACACAGGGACTGACAGAGACACAGGGACTGAGTGAGTGACACAGGGACTGAGAGAGACACAGGGACCGAGAGTGAGACACAGCGACCGAGAGAGAGACACAGGGACCGAGAGAGACACAGGGACCGAGAGAGACACCGGGTCCGAGAGAGAAATAGGGGTGAGAGAGAGAGACACAGGGACCGAGAGAGACACAGGGACTGAAAGAGGCACAGGGACCGAGTGAGTGACACAGGGACTGAGAGAGACACAGGGACCGAGAGTGAGACACAGGGACCGAGAGAGAGACACAGGGACCGAGAGAGAGACACAGGGTCTTAGAGAGAGGCACAGGGACCGAGAGAGAGACAGGGACCGAGTGAGACACAGGGATTGAGTGAGACACAGTGACCGAGAGAGACACAGGGGTGAGAGAGAGACACAGGGCCCTAGAGAGAGACACAGGGACCGAGAGAGACACAGGGACCGAGAGAGAGACACAGGGATTGAGCGAGTCACAGGGACCGAGGGAGACACAGGAACCGAGAGACACAGGGACCGAGAGAGAGACACAGGGACTGAGAGAGAGAGAGAGACAGGGACCAAGAGAGACACAGGGTCCGAGAGAGACACAGGGACCAAGAGAGACACAGGGACCGAGAGAGACACAGGGACTGAGAGAGACACAGGGTCCGAGAGAGAAACACAGGGACTGAGAGAGAGAGAGAGAGACAGGGACCAAGAGAGACACAGGGTCCGAGAGAGACACAGGGACCGAGAGAGACACAGAGACCGAGAGAGACACAGGGACTGAGTGAGACACAGGGTCCCAGACAGAGACACAGGGACTGAGAGAGAGAGGCAGGGACCGAGAGAGACACAGCGCCCGAGACAGAGACACAGGGACTGAGAGAGAGACACAGGGACCGAGAGAGACACAGGGACCGAGTGAGAGACACAGGGACTGAGAGAGTGACACAGGGATGGAGAGAGTCACAGGGACCGAGTGATAGACACAGGGACCGAGAGAGACACAGGGACCGAGAGAGACACAGGGACTGAGAGAGAGACACTGGGACAGAGAGAGAACAGGGACCGAGAGAGAGACACCAGGACCGAGAGAGAGAGACACAGGGACCGAGAGAGAGATGGACCGAGAGTGACACAGGGTCCGAGAGAGACACAGGGACTGACAGAGAGACACAGGGTCCGAGAGAGTCACAGGGACCGAAAGAGACACAGGGACCGAAAGGGAGACACAGGGACCGAGTGAGAGACACAGAGACCCAGAGAGACACAGGGACCGAGAGAGAGACACAGGGACAGAGAGAGACATAGGAACCGAGAGAGAGACACAGGGACTG
Organism: Prionace glauca; assembly: GCA_037974335.1. Taxonomy (NCBI): domain Eukaryota; kingdom Metazoa; phylum Chordata; class Chondrichthyes; order Carcharhiniformes; family Carcharhinidae; genus Prionace; species Prionace glauca. The sequence continues at coordinate 284,719 of JBBMRE010000238.1, forward strand.
AGAGAGAGACAGGGACCGAGAGAGAAACAGGGACCCAGAGAGAGACACAGGGACCGAGAGAGACACAGGGACCGAGAGAGACACAGGGACAGAGAGAGAGACACAGGGACCGAGAATGAGACACAGGGAGTGAGAGAGTGACAGGGACCGAGAGAGGCACAGGGACCGAGTGAGAGACACAGGGACCGAGAGAGACACAGGGATCGAGTGAGACACAGGGACTGATAGAGACACAGGGACCGAGTGAGTGACACAGGGACCGAGAGAGACACAGGGACCGAGAGTGAGACACTGGGACCGTGAGAGAGACACAGGGTCTTAGAGAGAGGCACAGGGACCGAGAGAGAGATAGGGATCGAGTGAGACACAGGGACTGAGTGAGACACAGTGACCGAGAGAGACACAGGGACCGAGAGAGACACAGGGACCGAGAGAGAGACACAGGGAGTGAGATAGAGACACCGGGACCGAGAGAGAGACAGGGACCGAGAGAGACACAGAGACCGAGAGAGAGACACAAGGACCGAGAGAGACACAGAGACCGAGAGAGACACAGGGACCGAGTGAGACACAGGGTCCGAGACAGAGACACAGGGACTGAGAGAGAGAGGCAGGGACCGAGAGTGACACAGGGTCCGAGACAGAGACACAGGGACTGAGAGAGAGACACAGGGACCGAGAGAGACGCAAGGACCGAGTGAGAGACACAGGGACCGAGAGAGACACAGGGACTGAGAGAGAGACACAGGGACGGAGAGAGTCACATGGACCGAGTGAGAGACACAGGGACCGAGAGAGACACAGGGATCGAGTGAGACACAGGGAGCAAGAGAGAGACACAGGGACCGAGAGAGAGACACAGGGACCGAGAAAGAGACAGGGAACGAGAGAGACACAGGGCCCTAGAGAGAGACACAGCGAGCGAGAGAGACACAGGGACCGAGCGAGAGACACAGGGATTGAGAGAGAGACACCGGGACCGAGAGAGACACAGGGACTGAGAGAGAGACACAGGGACCGAGAGAGACACAGGGACCGAGTGAGAGACACAGGGACCGAGAGAGACACAGGGACCGAGAGAAAACACAGGGACTCAGAGAGAGACACAGGGACGGAGAGAATCACAGGGACCGAGTAAGAGACACAGGGACCGAGAGAGACACCGGGACCGAGAGAGAGACAGGGACCGAGAGAGAGAGACACAGGGACCGAGAGAGAGACACCAGGACCGAGAGAGAGACACACAGGGTCCGAGAGAGAGAGGGACCGAGAGAGACACAGGGTCCGAGAGAGACACAGGGACTGACAGAGACACAGGGACCGAGAGAGACACATGGACCGAAAGAGACACAGGGACCGAAAGGGAGACACAGGGACCGAGTGAGAGACACTGAGACCGAGAGAGACACAGGGACCGAGAGAGAGTCACAGGGACAGAGAGAGACATAGGGACCGAGAGAGAGACACACAGGGACCGAGAGAGAGACACAGGGACCGAGAGAGACACAGGGACTGAGAGAGACACAGGGTCCGAGAGAGAGAGACACAGGGACCGAGAGAGAGGCACAGGGACCGAGAGAGACAGGGTCCGAGAGAGAGAGACACAGGGACCGAGTGAGACACAGGGACCGAGAGAGACACAAGGACCTTAAGAGTGACACAGGGACCGAGAGAGTCACAGGGACCGAGAGAGAGACACTGGGACCGACAGAGACGCTGAAACTGAGAGAGAGAGACAGGGACCGAGAGAGACACAGGGACCAAGAGAGTGACAGGGACCGAGTGAGAGACAGAGGGACCGAGAGAGACACAGGGACTGAGTGAGACACAGGGACTGAGAGAGACACAGGGACCGAGAGAGAGACACAGGGCCCGAGAGAGAGACACAGGGACCGAGAGAGACACAGGGACTGAGAGAGACACAGGGACCGAGAGAGAGACACAGGGACCGAGAGAGACACAGGGACTGAGAGAGAGACAAGGACCGAGAGAGACACTGTGACTGAGAGAGTCACAGGGACCGAGAGAGACACAGGGACCGAGTGAGACACAGTGACCGAGAGAGACACAGGGAGCAAGAGAGAGACACAGGGACCGAGAAAGAGACACAGGGACTGAGAGAGAGACAGGGACCGAGAGAGACACAGGGACCGAGAGAGACACAGGGACCGAGAGAGAGACACAGGAACCGAGAAAGAGACACAGGGACTGAGAGAGAGACAGGGACCGAGAGAGACACAGGGACCGAGAGAGAGACACAGGGACCGAGAAAGAGACACAGGGACTGAGAGAGAGACAGGGACCGAGAGAGAGACAGGGACCGAGAGAGACACAGGGACCGAGAGAGACACAGGGGCCGAGTGACACACAGGGACTGACAGAGACACAGCGTCCGAGAGAGACACAGGGACCGAGAGAGAGACACAGGGACCGAGAAAGAGACACAGGGACCGAGAAAGAGACACAGGGACTGAGAGAGAGACAGGGACCGAGAGAGACACAGGGACCGAGAGAGACACAGGGACCATTAGAGACACAGGGACCGAGAGAGAGACAGGGACCGAGAGAGAGAGAGACAGGGACCGAGAGAGAGACAGGGACCGAGAGAGATAGACACAGGGACCGAGCGAGACATAGGGGACGAGAGAGACACAGGGACCCAGAGAGAGATAGGGACCGAGTGAGACACAGTGACCCAGAGAAAGACACAGGGACCGAGAGAGACACTGGGACCGAGAGAGAAATAGGGGTGAGAGAGAGACACAGTGACCGAGAGAGACACAGGGACCGAGAGAGAGACACAGGGACCGAGAGAGACACAGGGACCGAGAGAGACACAGGGACCGAGAGAGAGACACAGGGACCAAGTGAGTGACACAGGGACCGAGAGAGACACAGGGACCGAGAGTGAGACACTGGGACTGAGAGAGAGACACAGGGACCAAGTGAGTGACACAGGGACCGAGAGAGACACAGGGACCGAGAGTGAGACACTGGGACCGAGAGAGACACAGGGACTGACAGAGACACAGGGACCGAGTGAGTGACAGAGGGACTGAGAGAGACACAGGGACCGAGAGTGAGACACAGCGACCGAGAGAGTGACACAGGGACCGAGAGAGAGACACAGGGACCGAGAGAGACACCGGGACCGAGAGAGAAATAGGGGTGAGAGAGAGACACAGGGACCGAGTGAGACACAGGGACCGAGAGAGAGACACAGGGACCGAGAGAGACACAGGGACTGAAAGAGACACAGGGACCGAGTGAGTGACACAGGGACTGAGAGAGACACAGGGACCGAGAGTGAGACACAGAGACCGAGAGAGAGACACAGGGACCGAGAGAGAGTCACAGGGTCTTAGAGAGAGGCACAGGGACCGAGAGAGACTTAGGGACCGAGAGAGTCACAGTGACCGAGAGAGACACAGGAACCGAGAGACACAGGGACCGAGAGAGAGACAGGGACTGAGAGAGACACAGGGACCGAGAGAGAGACATAGGGACTGAGAGAGAGAGAGAGACAGGGACCATGAGAGACACAGGGTCCGAGAGAGACACAGGGACCGAGAGAGACACAGGGACCGAGAGAGACACAGGGACTGAGACAGACACAGGGACCGAGAGAGAGACACAGGGACTGAGAGAGAGAGAGATACAGGGACCAAGAGAGACACAGGGTCCGAGAGAGACACAGGGACCGGGAGAGACACAGAGACCGAGAGAGACACAGGGACCGAGTGAGACACAGGGTCCTAGACAGAGACACAGGGACTGAGAGAGAGAGGCAGGGACCAAGAGAGACACAGCGTCCGAGAGAGAGACACAAGGACTGAGAGAGAGACACAGGGACCGAGAGAGACACTGGGACCGAGTGAGAGACACAGGGACCGAGAGAGACACAGGGACCGAGAGAGACACAGGGACGGAGAGAGTCACAGGGACCGAGTGAGAGACACAGGGACCGAGATAGACACAGGGACTGAGAGAGACACAGGGACTGAGAGAGAGACACCGGGACCGAGAGAGAACAGGGACCGAGAGAGAGACACCAGGACCGAGAGAGAGAGACACAGGGACCGAGAGAGAGATGGACCGAGAGAGACACAGGGTCCGAGAGAGACACAGGGACTGACAGAGAGACACAGGGACCGAGAGAGTCACAGGGACCGAAAGAGACACAGGGACCGAATGGGAGACACAGGGACCGAGTGAGAGACACAGAAACCCAGAGAGACACAGGGACCGAGAGAGAGACACAGGGACAGAGAGAGACATAGGGACCGAGTGAGAGACACAGGGACTGAGAGAGAGACAGGGACCGAGAGAGACACAGGGACCCAGAGAGAGAGACACAGGGAGTGAGAGAGACACAGGGACCGAGAGAGACACAGGGACTGAGAGAGAGACACCGGGACCGAGAGAGAGACAGGTACCGAGAGAGAGAGACACAGGGACCGAGAGAGAGACACAAGGACCGAGAGAGACACAGGGACCGAGAAAGACACAGGGACCGAGTGAGACACAGGGTCCGAGAGAGAGACACAGGGACAGAGAGAGACACAGGGACCGAGAGAGACACAGGGACCGAGTGAGAGACACAGGGACTGAGAGAAACACAGGGACCGAGAGAGACACAGGGACTGAGAGAGAGACACAGGGACGGAGAAAGTCACAGGGACCGACTGAGAGACACAGGACCGAGTGAGAGACACAGGGACCTAGAGAGACACAGGGACCGAGAGAGACACAGCGACTGAGAGAGAGACACCGGGACCGAGAGAGAGACAGGGACCGAGTGAGAGACACAGGGACCGAGAGAGACACAGGGACTGAGAGAGAGAGAGAGACAGGGACCATGAGAGACACAGGGTCCGAGAGAGACACAGGGACCGAGAGAGACACAGGGACCGAGAGAGACACAGAGAGTAAGAGAGAGAGACAGGGACCGAGAGAGAGACACAGTGACCGAGAGAGCGACACAGGGACCGAGAGAGACACTGTGACTGAGAGAGTCACAGGGACCGAGAGAGACACAGTGACCGAGAGAGATACACAGGGACCGAGTGAGACACAGTGACCGAGAGAGACACAGGGAGCAAGAGAGAGACACAGGGACCGAGAGAGAGACACAGGTACCGAGAAAGAGACACAGGGACTGAGAGAGAGACAGGGACCGAGAGAGACACAGGGACCGAGAGAGAGACACAGGGACCGAGAGAGACACAGGGACTGAGAGAGAGACAGGGACCGTGAAAGAGACACAGGGACCGAGAAAGAGACACAGGGACCGAGAAAGAGACACAGGGACTGAGAGAGAGACAGGGACCGAGAGAGACACAGGGACCGAGAGAGACACAGGGACCGAGTGAGAGACAGGGACCGAGTGAGACACAGGGACTGAGAGAGAGACATAGGGACCGAGAGAGAGAAATAGGGGTGAGAGAGAGACACAGGGACCGAGAGAGACACAGGGACCGAGTGAGACACAGGGACTGAGAGAGAGACATAGGGACCGAGAGAGACACAGGGACCGAGAGAGAGACACAGGGACCGAGAGAGACACAGGGACTGACAGAGACACAGGGACCGAGTGAGTGACACAGGGACTGAGAGAGACACAGGGACCGAGAGTGAGACACAGGGACCGAGAGAGAGACACAGGGACCGAGAGAGACACCGGGACCGAGAGTGAGACACAGGGACTGAGAGAGACACAGGGACCGAGGGAGAGACACAGTGACCGAGAGAGACACAGGGACTGAGAGAGAGAGACACAGGGACCGAGAAAGAGACACAGGGACTGAGAGAGAGACAGGGACCGAGTGAGACACAGGGACCGAGAGAGACACACAGGGACCGAGAAAGAGACACAGGGACCGAGAGAGACACAGGGACCGAGAGAGACACAGGGACCGAGAGAGACACAGGGACCGAGAGAGAGACACAGGGACTGAGAGAGAGACACAGGGACCGAGTGAGAGACAGAGGGACCGAGAGAAACACAGGGACCGAGAGAGACTCAGGGGCCGAGTGACACCCAGGGACCGAGAGAGACACAGCGTCCGAGAGAGACACAGGGACCGAGAAAGAGACACAGGGACCGAGAAAGAGACAGGGACCGAGAGAGAGAGAGACAGGGACCGCGAGAGAGACAGGGACCGAGAGAGACACAGGGACCAAGAGAGTGACAGGGACCGAGTGAGAGACAGAGGGACCGAGAGAGACACAGGGACTGAGTGAGACACAGGGACTGAGAGAGACACAGGGACCGAGAGAGAGACACAGGGCCCGAGAGAGAGACACAGGTACCGAGAGAGACACAGGGACTGAGAGAGACACAGGGACCGAGAGAGAGACACAGGGACCGAGAGAGACACAGGGACTGAGAGAGAGACAAGGACCGAGAGAGACACTGTGACTGAGAGAGTCACAGGGACCGAGAGAGACACAGGGACCGAGTGAGACACAGTGACCGAGAGAGACACAGGGAGCAAGAGAGAGACACAGGGACCGAGAAAGAGACACAGGGACTGAGAGAGAGACAGGGACCGAGAGAGACACAGGGACCGAGAGAGACACAGGGACCGAGAGAGAGACACAGGAACCGAGAAAGAGACACAGGGACTGAGAGAGAGACAGGGACCGAGAGAGACACAGGGACCGAGAGAGAGACACAGGGACCGAGAAAGAGACACAGGGACTGAGAGAGAGACAGGGACCGAGAGAGAGACAGGGACCGAGAGAGACACAGGGACCGAGAGAGACACAGGGGCCGAGTGACACACAGGGACTGACAGAGACACAGCGTCCGAGAGAGACACAGGGACCGAGAGAGAGACACAGGGACCGAGAAAGAGACACAGGGACCGAGAAAGAGACACAGGGACTGAGAGAGAGACAGGGACCGAGAGAGACACAGGGACCGAGAGAGACACAGGGACCATTAGAGACACAGGGACCGAGAGAGAGACAGGGACCGAGAGAGAGAGAGACAGGGACCGAGAGAGAGACAGGGACCGAGAGAGATAGACACAGGGACCGAGCGAGACATAGGGGACGAGAGAGACACAGGGACCCAGAGAGAGATAGGGACCGAGTGAGACACAGTGACCCAGAGAAAGACACAGGGACCGAGAGAGACACTGGGACCGAGAGAGAAATAGGGGTGAGAGAGAGACACAGTGACCGAGAGAGACACAGGGACCGAGAGAGAGACACAGGGACCGAGAGAGACACAGGGACCGAGAGAGACACAGGGACCGAGAGAGAGACACAGGGACCAAGTGAGTGACACAGGGACCGAGAGAGACACAGGGACCGAGAGTGAGACACTGGGACTGAGAGAGAGACACAGGGACCAAGTGAGTGACACAGGGACCGAGAGAGACACAGGGACCGAGAGTGAGACACTGGGACCGAGAGAGACACAGGGACTGACAGAGACACAGGGACCGAGTGAGTGACAGAGGGACTGAGAGAGACACAGGGACCGAGAGTGAGACTCAGCGACCGAGAGAGTGACACAGGGACCGAGAGAGAGACACAGGGACCGAGAGAGACACCGGGACCGAGAGAGAAATAGGGGTGAGAGAGAGACACAGGGACCGAGTGAGACACAGGGACCGAGAGAGAGACACAGGGACCGAGAGAGACACAGGGACTGAAAGAGACACAGGGACCGAGTGAGTGACACAGGGACTGAGAGAGACACAGGGACCGAGAGTGAGACACAGAGACCGAGAGAGAGACACAGGGACCGAGAGAGAGTCACAGGGTCTTAGAGAGAGGCACAGGGACCGAGAGAGACTTAGGGACCGAGAGAGTCACAGTGACCGAGAGAGACACAGGAACCGAGAGACACAGGGACCGAGAGAGAGACAGGGACTGAGAGAGACACAGGGACCGAGAGAGAGACATAGGGACTGAGAGAGAGAGAGAGACAGGGACCATGAGAGACACAGGGTCCGAGAGAGACACAGGGACCGAGAGAGACACAGGGACCGAGAGAGACACAGGGACTGAGACAGACACAGGGACCGAGAGAGAGACACAGGGACTGAGAGAGAGAGAGATACAGGGACCAAGAGAGACACAGGGTCCGAGAGAGACACAGGGACCGGGAGAGACACAGAGACCGAGAGAGACACAGGGACCGAGTGAGACACAGGGTCCTAGACAGAGACACAGGGACTGAGAGAGAGAGGCAGGGACCAAGAGAGACACAGCGTCCGAGAGAGAGACACAAGGACTGAGAGAGAGACACAGGGACCGAGAGAGACACTGGGACCGAGTGAGAGACACAGGGACCGAGAGAGACACAGGGACCGAGAGAGACACAGGGACGGAGAGAGTCACAGGGACCGAGTGAGAGACACAGGGACCGAGATAGACACAGGGACTGAGAGAGACACAGGGACTGAGAGAGAGACACCGGGACCGAGAGAGAACAGGGACCGAGAGAGAGACACCAGGACCGAGAGAGAGAGACACAGGGACCGAGAGAGAGATGGACCGAGAGAGACACAGGGTCCGAGAGAGACACAGGGACTGACAGAGAGACACAGGGACCGAGAGAGTCACAGGGACCGAAAGAGACACAGGGACCGAATGGGAGACACAGGGACCGAGTGAGAGACACAGAAACCCAGAGAGACACAGGGACCGAGAGAGAGACACAGGGACAGAGAGAGACATAGGGACCGAGTGAGAGACACAGGGACTGAGAGAGAGACAGGGACCGAGAGAGACACAGGGACCCAGAGAGAGAGACACAGGGAGTGAGAGAGACACAGGGACCGAGAGAGACACAGGGACTGAGAGAGAGACACCGGGACCGAGAGAGAGACAGGTACCGAGAGAGAGAGACACAGGGACCGAGAGAGAGACACAAGGACCGAGAGAGACACAGGGACCGAGAAAGACACAGGGACCGAGTGAGACACAGGGTCCGAGAGAGAGACACAGGGACAGAGAGAGACACAGGGACCGAGAGAGACACAGGGACCGAGTGAGAGACACAGGGACTGAGAGAAACACAGGGACCGAGAGAGACACAGGGACTGAGAGAGAGACACAGGGACGGAGAAAGTCACAGGGACCGACTGAGAGACACAGGACCGAGTGAGAGACACAGGGACCTAGAGAGACACAGGGACCGAGAGAGACACAGCGACTGAGAGAGAGACACCGGGACCGAGAGAGAGACAGGGACCGAGTGAGAGACACAGGGACCGAGAGAGACACAGGGACTGAGAGAGAGAGAGAGACAGGGACCATGAGAGACACAGGGTCCGAGAGAGACACAGGGACCGAGAGAGACACAGGGACCGAGAGAGACACAGAGAGTAAGAGAGAGAGACAGGGACCGAGAGAGAGACACAGTGACCGAGAGAGCGACACAGGGACCGAGAGAGACACTGTGACTGAGAGAGTCACAGGGACCGAGAGAGACACAGTGACCGAGAGAGATACACAGGGACCGAGTGAGACACAGTGACCGAGAGAGACACAGGGAGCAAGAGAGAGACACAGGGACCGAGAGAGAGACACAGGTACCGAGAAAGAGACACAGGGACTGAGAGAGAGACACAGGGACCGAGTGAGACACAGTGACCGAGAGAGACACAGGGAGCAAGAGAGAGACACAGGGACCGAGAGAGAGACACAGGTACCGAGAAAGAGACACAGGGACCGAGAGAGAGACACAGGGACCGAGAGAGACACAGGGACTGAGAGAGAGACAGGGACCGTGAAAGAGACACAGGGACCGAGAAAGAGACACAGGGACCGAGAAAGAGACACAGGGACTGAGAGAGAGACAGGGACCGAGAGAGACACAGGGACCGAGAGAGACACAGGGACCGAGTGAGAGACAGGGACCGAGTGAGACACAGGGACTGAGAGAGACACAGGGAGCAAGAGAGAGACACAGGGACCGAGAAAGAGACACAGGGACCGAGAAAGAGACAGGGACCGAGAGAGAGAGAGACAGGGACCGCGAGAGAGACAGGGACCGAGAGAGACACAGGGACCAAGAGAGTGACAGGGACCGAGTGAGAGACAGAGGGACCGAGAGAGACACAGGGACTGAGTGAGACACAGGGACTGAGAGAGACACAGGGACCGAGAGAGAGACACAGGGCCCGAGAGAGAGACACAGGTACCGAGAGAGACACAGGGACTGAGAGAGACACAGGGACCGAGAGAGAGACACAGGGACCGAGAGAGACACAGGGACTGAGAGAGAGACAAGGACCGAGAGAGACACTGTGACTGAGAGAGTCACAGGGACCGAGAGAGACACAGGGACCGAGTGAGACACAGTGACCGAGAGAGACACAGGGAGCAAGAGAGAGACACAGGGACCGAGAAAGAGACACAGGGACTGAGAGAGAGACAGGGACCGAGAGAGACACAGGGACCGAGAGAGACACAGGGACCGAGAGAGAGACACAGGAACCGAGAAAGAGACACAGGGACTGAGAGAGAGACAGGGACCGAGAGAGACACAGGGACCGAGAGAGAGACACAGGGACCGAGAAAGAGACACAGGGACTGAGAGAGAGACAGGGACCGAGAGAGAGACAGGGACCGAGAGAGACACAGGGACCGAGAGAGACACAGGGGCCGAGTGACACACAGGGACTGACAGAGACACAGCGTCCGAGAGAGACACAGGGACCGAGAGAGAGACACAGGGACCGAGAAAGAGACACAGGGACCGAGAAAGAGACACAGGGACTGAGAGAGAGACAGGGACCGAGAGAGACACAGGGACCGAGAGAGACACAGGGACCATTAGAGACACAGGGACCGAGAGAGAGACAGGGACCGAGAGAGAGAGAGACAGGGACCGAGAGAGAGACAGGGACCGAGAGAGATAGACACAGGGACCGAGCGAGACATAGGGGACGAGAGAGACACAGGGACCCAGAGAGAGATAGGGACCGAGTGAGACACAGTGACCCAGAGAAAGACACAGGGACCGAGAGAGACACTGGGACCGAGAGAGAAATAGGGGTGAGAGAGAGACACAGTGACCGAGAGAGACACAGGGACCGAGAGAGAGACACAGGGACCGAGAGAGACACAGGGACCGAGAGAGACACAGGGACCGAGAGAGAGACACAGGGACCAAGTGAGTGACACAGGGACCGAGAGAGACACAGGGACCGAGAGTGAGACACTGGGACTGAGAGAGAGACACAGGGACCAAGTGAGTGACACAGGGACCGAGAGAGACACAGGGACCGAGAGTGAGACACTGGGACCGAGAGAGACACAGGGACTGACAGAGACACAGGGACCGAGTGAGTGACAGAGGGACTGAGAGAGACACAGGGACCGAGAGTGAGACTCAGCGACCGAGAGAGTGACACAGGGACCGAGAGAGAGACACAGGGACCGAGAGAGACACCGGGACCGAGAGAGAAATAGGGGTGAGAGAGAGACACAGGGACCGAGTGAGACACAGGGACCGAGAGAGAGACACAGGGACCGAGAGAGACACAGGGACTGAAAGAGACACAGGGACCGAGTGAGTGACACAGGGACTGAGAGAGACACAGGGACCGAGAGTGAGACACAGAGACCGAGAGAGAGACACAGGGACCGAGAGAGAGTCACAGGGTCTTAGAGAGAGGCACAGGGACCGAGAGAGACTTAGGGACCGAGAGAGTCACAGTGACCGAGAGAGACACAGGAACCGAGAGACACAGGGACCGAGAGAGAGACAGGGACTGAGAGAGACACAGGGACCGAGAGAGAGACATAGGGACTGAGAGAGAGAGAGAGACAGGGACCATGAGAGACACAGGGTCCGAGAGAGACACAGGGACCGAGAGAGACACAGGGACCGAGAGAGACACAGGGACTGAGACAGACACAGGGACCGAGAGAGAGACACAGGGACTGAGAGAGAGAGAGATACAGGGACCAAGAGAGACACAGGGTCCGAGAGAGACACAGGGACCGGGAGAGACACAGAGACCGAGAGAGACACAGGGACCGAGTGAGACACAGGGTCCTAGACAGAGACACAGGGACTGAGAGAGAGAGGCAGGGACCAAGAGAGACACAGCGTCCGAGAGAGAGACACAAGGACTGAGAGAGAGACACAGGGACCGAGAGAGACACTGGGACCGAGTGAGAGACACAGGGACCGAGAGAGACACAGGGACCGAGAGAGACACAGGGACGGAGAGAGTCACAGGGACCGAGTGAGAGACACAGGGACCGAGATAGACACAGGGACTGAGAGAGACACAGGGACTGAGAGAGAGACACCGGGACCGAGAGAGAACAGGGACCGAGAGAGAGACACCAGGACCGAGAGAGAGAGACACAGGGACCGAGAGAGAGATGGACCGAGAGAGACACAGGGTCCGAGAGAGACACAGGGACTGACAGAGAGACACAGGGACCGAGAGAGTCACAGGGACCGAAAGAGACACAGGGACCGAATGGGAGACACAGGGACCGAGTGAGAGACACAGAAACCCAGAGAGACACAGGGACCGAGAGAGAGACACAGGGACAGAGAGAGACATAGGGACCGAGTGAGAGACACAGGGACTGAGAGAGAGACAGGGACCGAGAGAGACACAGGGACCCAGAGAGAGAGACACAGGGAGTGAGAGAGACACAGGGACCGAGAGAGACACAGGTACTGAGAGAGAGACACCGGGACCGAGAGAGAGACAGGTACCGAGAGAGAGAGACACAGGGACCGAGAGAGAGACACAAGGACCGAGAGAGACACAGGGACCGAGAAAGACACAGGGACCGAGTGAGACACAGGGTCCGAGAGAGAGACACAGGGACAGAGAGAGACACAGGGACCGAGAGAGACACAGGGACCGAGTGAGAGACACAGGGACTGAGAGAAACACAGGGACCGAGAGAGACACAGGGACTGAGAGAGAGACACAGGGACGGAGAAAGTCACAGGGACCGACTGAGAGACACAGGACCGAGTGAGAGACACAGGGACCTAGAGAGACACAGGGACCGAGAGAGACACAGCGACTGAGAGAGAGACACCGGGACCGAGAGAGAGACAGGGACCGAGTGAGAGACACAGGGACCGAGAGAGACACAGGGACTGAGAGAGAGAGAGAGACAGGGACCATGAGAGACACAGGGTCCGAGAGAGACACAGGGACCGAGAGAGACACAGGGACCGAGAGAGACACAGAGAGTAAGAGAGAGAGACAGGGACCGAGAGAGAGACACAGTGACCGAGAGAGCGACACAGGGACCGAGAGAGACACTGTGACTGAGAGAGTCACAGGGACCGAGAGAGACACAGTGACCGAGAGAGATACACAGGGACCGAGTGAGACACAGTGACCGAGAGAGACACAGGGAGCAAGAGAGAGACACAGGGACCGAGAGAGAGACACAGGTACCGAGAAAGAGACACAGGGACTGAGAGAGAGACAGGGACCGAGAGAGACACAGGGACCGAGAGAGAGACACAGGGACCGAGAGAGACACAGGGACTGAGAGAGAGACAGGGACCGTGAAAGAGACACAGGGACCGAGAAAGAGACACAGGGACCGAGAAAGAGACACAGGGACTGAGAGAGAGACAGGGACCGAGAGAGACACAGGGACCGAGAGAGACACAGGGACCGAGTGAGAGACAGGGACCGAGTGAGACACAGGGACTGAGAGAGAGACATAGGGACCGAGAGAGAGAAATAGGGGTGAGAGAGAGACACAGGGACCGAGAGAGACACAGGGACCGAGTGAGACACAGGGACTGAGAGAGAGACATAGGGACCGAGAGAGACACAGGGACTGACAGAGACACAGGGACCGAGTGAGTGACACAGGGACTGAGAGAGACACAGGGACCGAGAGTGAGACACAGGGACCGAGAGAGAGACACAGGGACCGAGAGAGACACCGGGACCGAGAGAGAAATAGGGGTGAGAGAGAGACACAGGGACCGAGAGAGACACAGGGACCGAGTGAGACACAGGGACCGAGAGAGAGACACAGGGACTGAAAGAGACACAGGGACCGAGTGAGTGACACAGGGACTGAGAGAGACACAGGGACCGAGAGTGAGACACAGGGACTGAGAGAGACACAGGGACCGAGGGAGAGACACAGTGACCGAGAGAGACACAGGGACTGAGAGAGAGAGACACAGGGACCGAGAAAGAGACACAGGGACTGAGAGAGAGACAGGGACCGAGTGAGACACAGGGACCGAGAGAGACACACAGGGACCGAGAAAGAGACACAGGGACCGAGAGAGACACAGGGACCGAGAGAGACACAGGGACCGAGAGAGACACAGGGACCGAGAGAGAGACACAGGGACTGAGAGAGAGACACAGGGACCGAGTGAGAGACAGAGGGACCGAGAGAAACACAGGGACCGAGAGAGACTCAGGGGCCGAGTGACACCCAGGGACCGAGAGAGACACAGCGTCCGAGAGAGACACAGGGACCGAGAAAGAGACACAGGGACCGAGAAAGAGACAGGGACCGAGAGAGAGAGAGACAGGGACCGCGAGAGAGACAGGGACCGAGAGAGAGAGACACAGGGACCGAGCGAGACACAGGGACCGAGTGAGACACAGAGACTGAGAGAGAGATAGGGACCGAGTGAGACACAGGGACTGAGAGAGAAATAGGGGTGAGAGTGAGACACAGGGACCGAGAGAGACACAGGGACCGAGTGAGAGACACAGGGACCGAGAGAGAGACACAGGGATCGAGAGAGACACAGGGACTGACAGAGACACAGGGACTGAGTGAGTGACACAGGGACTGAGAGAGACCAGGGACCGAGAGTGAGACACAGCGACCGAGAGAGAGACACAGGGACCGAGAGAGAGAAACAGGGACCGAGAGAGAGACACAGGGTCTTAGAGAGAGACAGGGACCGAGAGAGACACAGGGACCGAGTGAGACACAGGGACCGAGAGAGAGACACAGGGACCGAGAGAGACACAGGGACTGAAAGAGGCACAGGGACCGAGAGAGAGACAGGGACTGAGAGAGAGACACAGGGACCGAGAGTGAGACACAGGGACCGAGAGAGAGACACAGGGACCGAGAGAGAGACACAGGGTCTTAGAGAGAGGCACAGGGACCGAGAGAGAGACAGGGACCGAGTGAGACACAGGGATTGAGTGAGACACAGTGACCGAGAGAGACACAGGGGTGAGAGAGAGACACAGGGCCCTAGAGAGAGACACAGGGACCGAGAGAGACACAGGGACCGAGAGAGAGACACAGGGATTGAGCGAGTCACAGGGACCGAGGGAGACACAGGAACCGAGAGAGACACAGGGACTGAGAGAGAGACACAGGGATTGAGCGAGTCACAGGGACCGAGAGAGAACAGGGACCGAGAGAGACACAGGGACTGAGAGAGAGATGGACCGAGAGAGACACAGGGACTGACAGAGAGACACAGGGACCGAGAGAGTCACAGGGACCGAAAGAGACACAGGGACCGAAAGGGAGACACAGGGACCGAGTGAGAGACACAGAGACCCAGAGAGACACAGGGACCGAGAGAGAGACACAGGGACAGAGAGAGACATAGGGACCGAGAGAGAGACACAGGGACTGAGAGAGAGACAGGGACCGAGAGAGACACAGGGACCCAGAGAGAGACACAGGGACCGAGAGAGACACAGGGACCGAGAGAGACACAGGGACAGAGAGAGAGACACAGGGACCGAGAGAGAGACACAGGAACAGAGAGAGACATAGGGACCGAGAGAGAGACACAGCGCCTGAGAGAGAGACAGGGACTGAGAGAGAGACAGGGACCGAGAGAGACACTGTGACTGAGAGAGTCACAGGGACCGAGAGAGACACAGGGACCGAGTGAGACACAGTGACCGAGAGAGTCACAGGGAGCAAGAGAGAGACACAGGGACCGAGAGAGAGACACAGGAACCGAGAAAGAGACACAGGGACTGAGAGAGACACAGGGACCGAGAGAGAGACACAGGGACCGAGAATGAGACACAGGGAGTGAGAGAGTGACAGGGACCGAGAGAGGCACAGGGACCGAGAGATACACAGGGACCGAGAGAGACACAGGGGCCGAGTGACACACAGGGACTGACAGAGACACAGCGTCTGAGAGAGACACAGGGACCGAGAGAGAGACACAGGGACCGAGAAAGAGACACAGGGACTGAGAGAGAGACAGGGACCGAGAGAGACACAGGGACCGAGAGAGACACAGGGACCGAGAGAGACACAGGGACCGAGAGAGAGACAGGGACCGAGAGAGAGAGAGAGACAGGGACCGAGAGAGAGACAGGGACCGAGAGAGAGAGACACAGGGACCGAGCGAGACATAGGGACCGAGTGAGACACAGGGACCGAGAGAGACACAGGGAGTGAGAGAGACACAGAGACCGAGAGAGAGACACAAGGACCGAGAGAGACACAGAGACCGAGAGAGACACAGTGACCGAGTGAGACACAGGGTCCGAGACAGAGACACAGGGACTGAGAGAGAGAGGCAGGGACCGAGAGTGACACAGGGTCCGAGACAGAGACACAGGGACTGAGAGAGAGACACAGGGACCGAGAGAGACGCAGGGACCGAGTGAGAGACACAGGGACCGAGAGAGACACAGGGACTGAGAGAGTGACACAGGGACGGAGAGAGTCACAGGGACCGAGTGAGAGACACAGGGACCGAGAGAGACACAGGGATCGAGTGAGACACAGTGACCGAGAGAGACACAGGGAGCAAGAGAGAGACACAGGGACCGAGAGAGAGACACAGGGACCGAGAAAGAGACACAGGGACTGAGAGAGAGACAGGGAACGAGAGAGACACAGCGAGCGAGAGAGACACAGGGACCGAGCGAGAGACACAGGGATTGAGAGAGAGACACCGGGACCGAGAGAGAGACAGGGACCGAGAGAGACACAGGGACTGAGAGAGAGACACAGGGACCGAGAGAGACACAGGGACCGAGTGAGAGACACAGGGACCGAGAGAGACACAGGGACCGAGAGAAAACACAGGGACTCAGAGAGAGACACAGGGACGGAGAGAATCACAGGGACCGAGTGAGAGACACAGGGACCGAGAGAGACACCGGGACCGAGAGAGAGACAGGGACCGAGAGAGAGAGACACAGGGACCGAGAGAGAGACACAGGGACCGAGAAAGAGACAGGGAACGAGAGAGACACAGGGCCCTAGAGAGAGACACAGCGAGCGAGAGAGACACAGGGACCGAGAAAGACACAGGGACCGAGTGAGACACAGGGTCCGAGAGAGAGACACAGGGACAGAGAGAGACACAGGGACCGAGAGAGACACAGGGACCGAGTGAGAGACACAGGGACTGAGAGAAACACAGGGACCGAGAGAGACACAGGGACTGAGAGAGAGACACAGGGACGGAGAAAGTCACAGGGACCGACTGAGAGACACAGGACCGAGTGAGAGACACAGGGACCTAGAGAGACACAGGGACCGAGAGAGACACAGCGACTGAGAGAGAGACACCGGGACCGAGAGAGAGACAGGGACCGAGTGAGAGACACAGGGACCGAGAGAGACACAGGGACTGAGAGAGAGAGAGAGACAGGGACCATGAGAGACACAGGGTCCGAGAGAGACACAGGGACCGAGAGAGACACAGGGACCGAGAGAGACACAGAGAGTAAGAGAGAGAGACAGGGACCGAGAGAGAGACACAGTGACCGAGAGAGCGACACAGGGACCGAGAGAGACACTGTGACTGAGAGAGTCACAGGGACCGAGAGAGACACAGTGACCGAGAGAGATACACAGGGACCGAGTGAGACACAGTGACCGAGAGAGACACAGGGACCGAGTGAGAGACACAGGGACTGAGAGAAACACAGGGACCGAGAGAGACACAGGGACTGAGAGAGAGACACAGGGACGGAGAAAGTCACAGGGACCGACTGAGAGACACAGGACCGAGTGAGAGACACAGGGACCTAGAGAGACACAGGGACCGAGAGAGACACAGCGACTGAGAGAGAGACACCGGGACCGAGAGAGAGACAGGGACCGAGTGAGAGACACAGGGACCGAGAGAGACACAGGGACTGAGAGAGAGAGAGAGACAGGGACCATGAGAGACACAGGGTCCGAGAGAGACACAGGGACCGAGAGAGACACAGGGACCGAGAGAGACACAGAGAGTAAGAGAGAGAGACAAGGACCGAGAGAGAGACACAGTGACCGAGAGAGCGACACAGGGACCGAGAGAGACACTGTGACTGAGAGAGTCACAGGGACCGAGAGAGACACAGTGACCGAGAGAGATACACAGGGACCGAGTGAGACACAGTGACCGAGAGAGACACAGGGAGCAAGAGAGAGACACAGGGACCGAGAGAGAGACACAGGTACCGAGAAAGAGACACAGGGACTGAGAGAGAGACAGGGACCGAGAGAGACACAGGGACCGAGAGAGAGACACAGGGACCGAGAGAGACACAGGGACTGAGAGAGAGACAGGGACCGTGAAAGAGACACAGGGACCGAGAAAGAGACACAGGGACCGAGAAAGAGACACAGGGACTGAGAGAGAGACAGGGACCGAGAGAGACACAGGGACCGAGAGAGACACAGGGACCGAGTGAGAGACAGGAACCGAGTGAGACACAGGGACTGAGAGAGACACAGGGAGCAAGAGAGAGACACAGGGACCGAGAAAGAGACACAGGGACCGAGAAAGAGACAGGGACCGAGAGAGAGAGAGACAGGGACCGCGAGAGAGACAGGGACCGAGAGAGACACAGGGACCAAGAGAGTGACAGGGACCGAGTGAGAGACAGAGGGACCGAGAGAGACACAGGGACTGAGTGAGACACAGGGACTGAGAGAGACACAGGGACCGAGAGAGAGAGACACAGGGCCCGAGAGAGAGACACAGGTACCGAGAGAGACACAGGGACTGAGAGAGACACAGGGACCGAGAGAGAGACACAGGGACCGAGAGAGACACAGGGACTGAGAGAGAGACAAGGACCGAGAGAGACACTGTGACTGAGAGAGTCACAGGGACCGAGAGAGACACAGGGACCGAGTGAGACACAGTGACCGAGAGAGACACAGGGAGCAAGAGAGAGACACAGGGACCGAGAAAGAGACACAGGGACTGAGAGAGAGACAGGGACCGAGAGAGACACAGGGACCGAGAGAGACACAGGGACCGAGAGAGAGACACAGGAACCGAGAAAGAGACACAGGGACTGAGAGAGAGACAGGGACCGAGAGAGACACAGGGACCGAGAGAGAGACACAGGGACCGAGAAAGAGACACAGGGACTGAGAGAGAGACAGGGACCGAGAGAGAGACAGGGACCGAGAGAGACACAGGGACCGAGAGAGACACAGGGGCCGAGTGACACACAGGGACTGACAGAGACACAGCGTCCGAGAGAGACACAGGGACCGAGAGAGAGACACAGGGACCGAGAAAGAGACACAGGGACCGAGAAAGAGACACAGGGACTGAGAGAGAGACAGGGACCGAGAGAGACACAGGGACCGAGAGAGACACAGGGACCATTAGAGACACAGGGACCGAGAGAGAGACAGGGACCGAGAGAGAGAGAGACAGGGACCGAGAGAGAGACAGGGACCGAGAGAGATAGACACAGGGACCGAGCGAGACATAGGGGACGAGAGAGACACAGGGACCCAGAGAGAGATAGGGACCGAGTGAGACACAGTGACCCAGAGAAAGACACAGGGACCGAGAGAGACACTGGGACCGAGAGAGAAATAGGGGTGAGAGAGAGACACAGTGACCGAGAGAGACTCAGGGACCGAGAGAGAGACACAGGGACCGAGAGAGACACAGGGACCGAGAGAGACACAGGGACCGAGAGAGAGACACAGGGACCAAGTGAGTGACACAGGGACCGAGAGAGACACAGGGACCGAGAGTGAGACACTGGGACTGAGAGAGAGACACAGGGACCAAGTGAGTGACACAGGGACCGAGAGAGACACAGGGACCGAGAGTGAGACACTGGGACCGAGAGAGACACAGGGACTGACAGAGACACAGGGACCGAGTGAGTGACAGAGGGACTGAGAGAGACACAGGGACCGAGAGTGAGACTCAGCGACCGAGAGAGTGACACAGGGACCGAGAGAGAGACACAGGGACCGAGAGAGACACCGGGACCGAGAGAGAAATAGGGGTGAGAGAGAGACACAGGGACCGAGTGAGACACAGGGACCGAGAGAGAGACACAGGGACCGAGAGAGACACAGGGACTGAAAGAGACACAGGGACCGAGTGAGTGACACAGGGACTGAGAGAGACACAGGGACCGAGAGTGAGACACAGAGACCGAGAGAGAGACACAGGGACCGAGAGAGAGTCACAGGGTCTTAGAGAGAGGCACAGGGACCGAGAGAGACTTAGGGACCGAGAGAGTCACAGTGACCGAGAGAGACACAGGAACCGAGAGACACAGGGACCGAGAGAGAGACAGGGACTGAGAGAGACACAGGGACCGAGAGAGAGACATAGGGACTGAGAGAGAGAGAGAGACAGGGACCATGAGAGACACAGGGTCCGAGAGAGACACAGGGACCGAGAGAGACACAGGGACCGAGAGAGACACAGGGACTGAGACAGACACAGGGACCGAGAGAGAGACACAGGGACTGAGAGAGAGAGAGATACAGGGACCAAGAGAGACACAGGGTCCGAGAGAGACACAGGGACCGGGAGAGACACAGAGACCGAGAGAGACACAGGGACCGAGTGAGACACAGGGTCCTAGACAGAGACACAGGGACTGAGAGAGAGAGGCAGGGACCAAGAGAGACACAGCGTCCGAGAGAGAGACACAAGGACTGAGAGAGAGACACAGGGACCGAGAGAGACACTGGGACCGAGTGAGAGACACAGGGACCGAGAGAGACACAGGGACCGAGAGAGACACAGGGACGGAGAGAGTCACAGGGACCGAGTGAGAGACACAGGGACCGAGATAGACACAGGGACTGAGAGAGACACAGGGACTGAGAGAGAGACACCGGGACCGAGAGAGAACAGGGACCGAGAGAGAGACACCAGGACCGAGAGAGAGAGACACAGGGACCGAGAGAGAGATGGACCGAGAGAGACACAGGGTCCGAGAGAGACACAGGGACTGACAGAGAGACACAGGGACTGAGAGAGAGACACAGGGACCGAGAGAGACACAGGGACCGAGTGAGAGACACAGGGACCGAGAGAGACACAGGGACCGAGAGAAAACACAGGGACTCAGAGAGAGACACAGGGACGGAGAGAATCACAGGGACCGAGTGAGAGACACAGGGACCGAGAGAGACACCGGGACCGAGAGAGAGAGACAGGGACCGAGAGAGAGAGACACAGGGACCGAGAGAGAGACACAGGGACCGAGAAAGAGACAGGGAACGAGAGAGACACAGGGCCCTAGAGAGAGACACAGCGAGCGAGAGAGACACAGGGACCGAGAAAGACACAGGGACCGAGTGAGACACAGGGTCCGAGAGAGAGACACAGGGACAGAGAGAGACACAGGGACCGAGAGAGACACAGGGACCGAGTGAGAGACACAGGGACTGAGAGAAACACAGGGACCGAGAGAGACACAGGGACTGAGAGAGAGACACAGGGACGGAGAAAGTCACAGGGACCGACTGAGAGACACAGGACCGAGTGAGAGACACAGGGACCTAGAGAGACACAGGGACCGAGAGAGACACAGCGACTGAGAGAGAGACACCGGGACCGAGAGAGAGACAGGGACCGAGTGAGAGACACAGGGACCGAGAGAGACACAGGGACTGAGAGAGAGAGAGAGACAGGGACCATGAGAGACACAGGGTCCGAGAGAGACACAGGGACCGAGAGAGACACAGGGACCGAGAGAGACACAGAGAGTAAGAGAGAGAGACAGGGACCGAGAGAGAGACACAGTGACCGAGAGAGCGACACAGGGACCGAGAGAGACACTGTGACTGAGAGAGTCACAGGGACCGAGAGAGACACAGTGACCGAGAGAGATACACAGGGACCGAGTGAGACACAGTGACCGAGAGAGACACAGGGACCGAGTGAGAGACACAGGGACTGAGAGAAACACAGGGACCGAGAGAGACACAGGGACTGAGAGAGAGACACAGGGACGGAGAAAGTCACAGGGACCGACTGAGAGACACAGGACCGAGTGAGAGACACAGGGACCTAGAGAGACACAGGGACCGAGAGAGACACAGCGACTGAGAGAGAGACACCGGGACCGAGAGAGAGACAGGGACCGAGTGAGAGACACAGGGACCGAGAGAGACACAGGGACTGAGAGAGAGAGAGAGACAGGGACCATGAGAGACACAGGGTCCGAGAGAGACACAGGGACCGAGAGAGACACAGGGACCGAGAGAGACACAGAGAGTAAGAGAGAGAGACAAGGACCGAGAGAGAGACACAGTGACCGAGAGAGCGACACAGGGACCGAGAGAGACACTGTGACTGAGAGAGTCACAGGGACCGAGAGAGACACAGTGACCGAGAGAGATACACAGGGACCGAGTGAGACACAGTGACCGAGAGAGACACAGGGAGCAAGAGAGAGACACAGGGACCGAGAGAGAGACACAGGTACCGAGAAAGAGACACAGGGACTGAGAGAGAGACAGGGACCGAGAGAGACACAGGGACCGAGAGAGAGACACAGGGACCGAGAGAGACACAGGGACTGAGAGAGAGACAGGGACCGTGAAAGAGACACAGGGACCGAGAAAGAGACACAGGGACCGAGAAAGAGACACAGGGACTGAGAGAGAGACAGGGACCGAGAGAGACACAGGGACCGAGAGAGACACAGGGACCGAGTGAGAGACAGGAACCGAGTGAGACACAGGGACTGAGAGAGACACAGGGAGCAAGAGAGAGACACAGGGACCGAGAAAGAGACACAGGGACCGAGAAAGAGACAGGGACCGAGAGAGAGAGAGACAGGGACCGCGAGAGAGACAGGGACCGAGAGAGACACAGGGACCAAGAGAGTGACAGGGACCGAGTGAGAGACAGAGGGACCGAGAGAGACACAGGGACTGAGTGAGACACAGGGACTGAGAGAGACACAGGGACCGAGAGAGAGACACAGGGCCCGAGAGAGAGACACAGGTACCGAGAGAGACACAGGGACTGAGAGAGACACAGGGACCGAGAGAGAGACACAGGGACCGAGAGAGACACAGGGACTGAGAGAGAGACAAGGACCGAGAGAGACACTGTGACTGAGAGAGTCACAGGGACCGAGAGAGACACAGGGACCGAGTGAGACACAGTGACCGAGAGAGACACAGGGAGCAAGAGAGAGACACAGGGACCGAGAAAGAGACACAGGGACTGAGAGAGAGACAGGGACCGAGAGAGACACAGGGACCGAGAGAGACACAGGGACCGAGAGAGAGACACAGGAACCGAGAAAGAGACACAGGGACTGAGAGAGAGACAGGGACCGAGAGAGACACAGGGACCGAGAGAGAGACACAGGGACCGAGAAAGAGACACAGGGACTGAGAGAGAGACAGGGACCGAGAGAGAGACAGGGACCGAGAGAGACACAGGGACCGAGAGAGACACAGGGGCCGAGTGACACACAGGGACTGACAGAGACACAGCGTCCGAGAGAGACACAGGGACCGAGAGAGAGACACAGGGACCGAGAAAGAGACACAGGGACCGAGAAAGAGACACAGGGACTGAGAGAGAGACAGGGACCGAGAGAGACACAGGGACCGAGAGAGACACAGGGACCATTAGAGACACAGGGACCGAGAGAGAGACAGGGACCGAGAGAGAGAGAGACAGGGACCGAGAGAGAGACAGGGACCGAGAGAGATAGACACAGGGACCGAGCGAGACATAGGGGACGAGAGAGACACAGGGACCCAGAGAGAGATAGGGACCGAGTGAGACACAGTGACCCAGAGAAAGACACAGGGACCGAGAGAGACACTGGGACCGAGAGAGAAATAGGGGTGAGAGAGAGACACAGTGACCGAGAGAGACTCAGGGACCGAGAGAGAGACACAGGGACCGAGAGAGACACAGGGACCGAGAGAGACACAGGGACCGAGAGAGAGACACAGGGACCAAGTGAGTGACACAGGGACCGAGAGAGACACAGGGACCGAGAGTGAGACACTGGGACTGAGAGAGAGACACAGGGACCAAGTGAGTGACACAGGGACCGAGAGAGACACAGGGACCGAGAGTGAGACACTGGGACCGAGAGAGACACAGGGACTGACAGAGACACAGGGACCGAGTGAGTGACAGAGGGACTGAGAGAGACACAGGGACCGAGAGTGAGACTCAGCGACCGAGAGAGTGACACAGGGACCGAGAGAGAGACACAGGGACCGAGAGAGACACCGGGACCGAGAGAGAAATAGGGGTGAGAGAGAGACACAGGGACCGAGTGAGACACAGGGACCGAGAGAGAGACACAGGGACCGAGAGAGACACAGGGACTGAAAGAGACACAGGGACCGAGTGAGTGACACAGGGACTGAGAGAGACACAGGGACCGAGAGTGAGACACAGAGACCGAGAGAGAGACACAGGGACCGAGAGAGAGTCACAGGGTCTTAGAGAGAGGCACAGGGACCGAGAGAGACTTAGGGACCGAGAGAGTCACAGTGACCGAGAGAGACACAGGAACCGAGAGACACAGGGACCGAGAGAGAGACAGGGACTGAGAGAGACACAGGGACCGAGAGAGAGACATAGGGACTGAGAGAGAGAGAGAGACAGGGACCATGAGAGACACAGGGTCCGAGAGAGACACAGGGACCGAGAGAGACACAGGGACCGAGAGAGACACAGGGACTGAGACAGACACAGGGACCGAGAGAGAGACACAGGGACTGAGAGAGAGAGAGATACAGGGACCAAGAGAGGACCACAGGGTCCGAGAGAGACACAGGGACCGGGAGAGACACAGAGACCGAGAGAGACACAGGGACCGAGTGAGACACAGGGTCCTAGACAGAGACACAGGGACTGAGAGAGAGAGGCAGGGACCAAGAGAGACACAGCGTCCGAGAGAGAGACACAAGGACTGAGAGAGAGACACAGGGACCGAGAGAGACACTGGGACCGAGTGAGAGACACAGGGACCGAGAGAGACACAGGGACCGAGAGAGACACAGGGACGGAGAGAGTCACAGGGACCGAGTGAGAGACACAGGGACCGAGATAGACACAGGGACTGAGAGAGACACAGGGACTGAGAGAGAGACACCGGGACCGAGAGAGAACAGGGACCGAGAGAGAGACACCAGGACCGAGAGAGAGAGACACAGGGACCGAGAGAGAGATGGACCGAGAGAGACACAGGGTCCGAGAGAGACACAGGGACTGACAGAGAGACACAGGGACCGAGAGAGTCACAGGGACCGAAAGAGACACAGGGACCGAATGGGAGACACAGGGACCGAGTGAGAGACACAGAAACCCAGAGAGACACAGGGACCGAGAGAGAGACACAGGGACAGAGAGAGACATAGGGACCGAGTGAGAGACACAGGGACTGAGAGAGAGACAGGGACCGAGAGAGACACAGGGACCCAGAGAGAGAGACACAGGGAGTGAGAGAGAAACAGGGACCGAGAGAGACACAGGGACTGAGAGAGAGACACCGGGACCGAGAGAGAGACAGGTACCGAGAGAGAGAGACACAGGGACCGAGAGAGAGACACAAGGACCGAGAGAGACACAGGGACCGAGAAAGACACAGGGACCGAGTGAGACACAGGGTCCGAGAGAGAGACACAGGGACAGAGAGAGACACAGGGACCGAGAGAGACACAGGGACCGAGTGAGAGACACAGGGACTGAGAGAAACACAGGGACCGAGAGAGACACAGGGACTGAGAGAGAGACACAGGGACGGAGAAAGTCACAGGGACCGACTGAGAGACACAGGACCGAGTGAGAGACACAGGGACCTAGAGAGACACAGGGACCGAGAGAGACACAGCGACTGAGAGAGAGACACCGGGACCGAGAGAGAGACAGGGACCGAGTGAGAGACACAGGGACCGAGAGAGACACAGGGACTGAGAGAGAGAGAGAGACAGGGACCATGAGAGACACAGGGTCCGAGAGAGACACAGGGACCGAGAGAGACACAGGGACCGAGAGAGACACAGAGAGTAAGAGAGAGAGACAGGGACCGAGAGAGAGACACAGTGACCGAGAGAGCGACACAGGGACCGAGAGAGACACTGTGACTGAGAGAGTCACAGGGACCGAGAGAGACACAGTGACCGAGAGAGATACACAGGGACCGAGTGAGACACAGTGACCGAGAGAGACACAGGGAGCAAGAGAGAGACACAGGGACCGAGAGAGAGACACAGGTACCGAGAAAGAGACACAGGGACTGAGAGAGAGACAGGGACCGAGAGAGACACAGGGACCGAGAGAGAGACACAGGGACCGAGAGAGACACAGGGACTGAGAGAGAGACAGGGACCGTGAAAGAGACACAGGGACCGAGAAAGAGACACAGGGACCGAGAAAGAGACACAGGGACTGAGAGAGAGACAGGGACCGAGAGAGACACAGGGACCGAGAGAGACACAGGGACCGAGTGAGAGACAGGGACCGAGTGAGACACAGGGACTGAGAGAGAGACATAGGGACCGAGAGAGAGAAATAGGGGTGAGAGAGAGACACAGGGACCGAGAGAGACACAGGGACCGAGTGAGACACAGGGACTGAGAGAGAGACATAGGGACCGAGAGAGACACAGGGACTGACAGAGACACAGGGACCGAGTGAGTGACACAGGGACTGAGAGAGACACAGGGACCGAGAGTGAGACACAGGGACCGAGAGAGAGACACAGGGACCGAGAGAGACACCGGGACCGAGAGAGAAATAGGGGTGAGAGAGAGACACAGGGACCGAGAGAGACACAGGGACCGAGTGAGACACAGGGACCGAGAGAGAGACACAGGGACTGAAAGAGACACAGGGACCGAGTGAGTGACACAGGGACTGAGAGAGACACAGGGACCGAGAGTGAGACACAGGGACTGAGAGAGACACAGGGACCGAGGGAGAGACACAGTGACCGAGACACAGGGACTGAGAGAGAGAGACACAGGGACCGAGAAAGAGACACAGGGACTGAGAGAGAGACAGGGACCGAGTGAGACACAGGGACCGAGAGAGACACACAGGGACCGAGAAAGAGACACAGGGACCGAGAGAGACACAGGGACCGAGAGAGACACAGGGACCGAGAGAGACACAGGGACCGAGAGAGAGACACAGGGACTGAGAGAGAGACACAGGGACCGAGTGAGAGACAGAGGGACCGAGAGAAACACAGGGACCGAGAGAGACTCAGGGGCCGAGTGACACCCAGGGACCGAGAGAGACACAGCGTCCGAGAGAGACACAGGGACCGAGAAAGAGACACAGGGACCGAGAAAGAGACAGGGACCGAGAGAGAGAGAGACAGGGACCGCGAGAGAGACAGGGACCGAGAGAGAGAGACACAGGGACCGAGCGAGACACAGGGACCGAGTGAGACACAGAGACTGAGAGAGAGATAGGGACCGAGTGAGACACAGGGACTGAGAGAGAAATAGGGGTGAGAGTGAGACACAGGGACCGAGAGAGACACAGGGACCGAGTGAGAGACACAGGGACCGAGAGAGAGACACAGGGATCGAGAGAGACACAGGGACTGACAGAGACACAGGGACTGAGTGAGTGACACAGGGACTGAGAGAGACCAGGGACCGAGAGTGAGACACAGCGACCGAGAGAGAGACACAGGGACCGAGAGAGAGAAACAGGGACCGAGAGAGAGACACAGGGTCTTAGAGAGAGACAGGGACCGAGAGAGACACAGGGACCGAGTGAGACACAGGGACCGAGAGAGAGACACAGGGACCGAGAGAGACACAGGGACTGAAAGAGGCACAGGGACCGAGAGAGAGACAGGGACTGAGAGAGAGACACAGGGACCGAGAGTGAGACACAGGGACCGAGAGAGAGACACAGGGACCGAGAGAGAGACACAGGGTCTTAGAGAGAGGCACAGGGACCGAGAGAGAGACAGGGACCGAGTGAGACACAGGGATTGAGTGAGACACAGTGACCGAGAGAGACACAGGGGTGAGAGAGAGACACAGGGCCCTAGAGAGAGACACAGGGACCGAGAGAGACACAGGGACCGAGAGAGAGACACAGGGATTGAGCGAGTCACAGGGACCGAGGGAGACACAGGAACCGAGAGAGACACAGGGACTGAGAGAGAGACACAGGGATTGAGCGAGTCACAGGGACCGAGAGAGAACAGGGACCGAGAGAGACACAGGGACTGAGAGAGAGATGGACCGAGAGAGACACAGGGACTGACAGAGAGACACAGGGACCGAGAGAGTCACAGGGACCGAAAGAGACACAGGGACCGAAAGGGAGACACAGGGACCGAGTGAGAGACACAGAGACCCAGAGAGACACAGGGACCGAGAGAGAGACACAGGGACAGAGAGAGACATAGGGACCGAGAGAGAGACACAGGGACTGAGAGAGAGACAGGGACCGAGAGAGACACAGGGACCCAGAGAGAGACACAGGGACCGAGAGAGACACAGGGACCGAGAGAGACACAGGGACAGAGAGAGAGACACAGGGACCGAGAGAGAGACACAGGAACAGAGAGAGACATAGGGACCGAGAGAGAGACACAGCGCCTGAGAGAGAGACAGGGACTGAGAGAGAGACAGGGACCGAGAGAGACACTGTGACTGAGAGAGTCACAGGGACCGAGAGAGACACAGGGACCGAGTGAGACACAGTGACCGAGAGAGTCACAGGGAGCAAGAGAGAGACACAGGGACCGAGAGAGAGACACAGGAACCGAGAAAGAGACACAGGGACTGAGAGAGACACAGGGACCGAGAGAGAGACACAGGGACCGAGAATGAGACACAGGGAGTGAGAGAGTGACAGGGACCGAGAGAGGCACAGGGACCGAGAGATACACAGGGACCGAGAGAGACACAGGGGCCGAGTGACACACAGGGACTGACAGAGACACAGCGTCTGAGAGAGACACAGGGACCGAGAGAGAGACACAGGGACCGAGAAAGAGACACAGGGACTGAGAGAGAGACAGGGACCGAGAGAGACACAGGGACCGAGAGAGACACAGGGACCGAGAGAGACACAGGGACCGAGAGAGAGACAGGGACCGAGAGAGAGAGAGAGACAGGGACCGAGAGAGAGACAGGGACCGAGAGAGAGAGACACAGGGACCGAGCGAGACATAGGGACCGAGTGAGACACAGGGACCGAGAGAGACACAGGGAGTGAGAGAGACACAGAGACCGAGAGAGAGACACAAGGACCGAGAGAGACACAGAGACCGAGAGAGACACAGTGACCGAGTGAGACACAGGGTCCGAGACAGAGACACAGGGACTGAGAGAGAGAGGCAGGGACCGAGAGTGACACAGGGTCCGAGACAGAGACACAGGGACTGAGAGAGAGACACAGGGACCGAGAGAGACGCAGGGACCGAGTGAGAGACACAGGGACCGAGAGAGACACAGGGACTGAGAGAGTGACACAGGGACGGAGAGAGTCACAGGGACCGAGTGAGAGACACAGGGACCGAGAGAGACACAGGGATCGAGTGAGACACAGTGACCGAGAGAGACACAGGGAGCAAGAGAGAGACACAGGGACCGAGAGAGAGACACAGGGACCGAGAAAGAGACACAGGGACTGAGAGAGAGACAGGGAACGAGAGAGACACAGCGAGCGAGAGAGACACAGGGACCGAGCGAGAGACACAGGGATTGAGAGAGAGACACCGGGACCGAGAGAGAGACAGGGACCGAGAGAGACACAGGGACTGAGAGAGAGACACAGGGACCGAGAGAGACACAGGGACCGAGTGAGAGACACAGGGACCGAGAGAGACACAGGGACCGAGAGAAAACACAGGGACTCAGAGAGAGACACAGGGACGGAGAGAATCACAGGGACCGAGTGAGAGACACAGGGACCGAGAGAGACACCGGGACCGAGAGAGAGACAGGGACCGAGAGAGAGAGACACAGGGACCGAGAGAGAGACACCAGGACCGAGAGAGAGACACACAGGGTCCGAGAGAGAGAGGGACCGAGAGAGACACAGGGTCCGAGAGAGACACAGGGACTGACAGAGAGACACAGGGACCGAGAGAGTCACAGGGACCGAAAGAGACACAGGGACCGAAAGGGAGACACAGGGACCGAGTGAGAGACACTGAGACCCAGAGAGACACAGGGACCGAGAGAGAGACACAGGGACAGAGAGAGACATAGGGACCGAGTGAGAGACACAGGGACTGAGAGAGAGACAGGGACCGAGAGAGACACAGGGACCCAGAGAGAGAGACACAGGGAGTGAGAGAGACACAGGGACCGAGAGAGACACAGGGACTGAGAGAGAGACACCGGGACCGAGAGAGAGACAGGTACCGAGAGAGAGAGACACAGGGACCGAGAGAGAGACACAAGGACCGAGAGAGACACAGGGACCGAGAAAGACACAGGGACCGAGTGAGACACAGGGTCCGAGAGAGAGACACAGGGACAGAGAGAGACACAGGGACCGAGAGAGACACAGGGACCGAGTGAGAGACACAGGGACTGAGAGAAACACAGGGACCGAGAGAGACACAGGGACTGAGAGAGAGACACAGGGACGGAGAAAGTCACAGGGACCGACTGAGAGACACAGGACCGAGTGAGAGACACAGGGACCTAGAGAGACACAGGGACCGAGAGAGACACAGCGACTGAGAGAGAGACACCGGGACCGAGAGAGAGACAGGGACCGAGTGAGAGACACAGGGACCGAGAGAGACACAGGGACTGAGAGAGAGAGAGAGACAGGGACCATGAGAGACACAGGGTCCGAGAGAGACACAGGGACCGAGAGAGACACAGGGACCGAGAGAGACACAGAGAGTAAGAGAGAGAGACAGGGACCGAGAGAGAGACACAGTGACCGAGAGAGCGACACAGGGACCGAGAGAGACACTGTGACTGAGAGAGTCACAGGGACCGAGAGAGACACAGTGACCGAGAGAGATACACAGGGACCGAGTGAGACACAGTGACCGAGAGAGACACAGGGAGCAAGAGAGAGACACAGGGACCGAGAGAGAGACACAGGTACCGAGAAAGAGACACAGGGACTGAGAGAGAGACAGGGACCGAGAGAGACACAGGGACTGAGAGAGAGACAGGGACCGTGAAAGAGACACAGGGACCGAGAAAGAGACACAGGGACCGAGAAAGAGACACAGGGACTGAGAGAGAGACAGGGACCGAGAGAGACACAGGGACCGAGAGAGACACAGGGACCGAGTGAGAGACAGGGACCGAGTGAGACACAGGGACTGAGAGAGAGACATAGGGACCGAGAGAGAGAAATAGGGGTGAGAGAGAGACACAGGGACCGAGAGAGACACAGGGACCGAGTGAGACACAGGGACTGAGAGAGAGACATAGGGACCGAGAGAGACACAGGGACTGACAGAGACACAGGGACCGAGTGAGTGACACAGGGACTGAGAGAGACACAGGGACCGAGAGTGAGACACAGGGACCGAGAGAGAGACACAGGGACCGAGAGAGACACCGGGACCGAGAGAGAAATAGGGGTGAGAGAGAGACACAGGGACCGAGAGAGACACAGGGACCGAGTGAGACACAGGGACCGAGAGAGAGACACAGGGACTGAAAGAGACACAGGGACCGAGTGAGTGACACAGGGACTGAGAGAGACACAGGGACCGAGAGTGAGACACAGGGACTGAGAGAGACACAGGGACCGAGGGAGAGACACAGTGACCGAGAGAGACACAGGGACTGAGAGAGAGAGACACAGGGACCGAGAAAGAGACACAGGGACTGAGAGAGAGACAGGGACCGAGTGAGACACAGGGACCGAGAGAGACACACAGGGACCGAGAAAGAGACACAGGGACCGAGAGAGACACAGGGACCGAGAGAGACACAGGGACCGAGAGAGACACAGGGACCGAGAGAGAGACACAGGGACTGAGAGAGAGACACAGGGACCGAGTGAGAGACAGAGGGACCGAGAGAAACACAGGGACCGAGAGAGACTCAGGGGCCGAGTGACACCCAGGGACCGAGAGAGACACAGCGTCCGAGAGAGACACAGGGACCGAGAAAGAGACACAGGGACCGAGAAAGAGACAGGGACCGAGAGAGAGAGAGACAGGGACCGCGAGAGAGACAGGGACCGAGAGAGAGAGACACAGGGACCGAGCGAGACACAGGGACCGAGTGAGACACAGAGACTGAGAGAGAGATAGGGACCGAGTAAGACACAGGGACTGAGAGAGAAATAGGGTGAGAGTGAGACACAGGGACCGAGAGAGACACAGGGACCGAGTGAGAGACACAGGGACCGAGAGAGAGACACAGGGATCGAGAGAGACACAGGGACTGACAGAGACACAGGGACTGAGTGAGTGACACAGGGACTGAGAGAGACCAGGGACCGAGAGTGAGACACAGCGACCGAGAGAGAGACACAGGGACCGAGAGAGAGAAACAGGGACCGAGAGAGAGACACAGGGTCTTAGAGAGAGACAGGGACCGAGAGAGACACAGGGACCGAGTGAGACACAGGGACCGAGAGAGAGACACAGGGACCGAGAGTGAGACACAGGGACCGAGAGAGAGACACAGGGACCGAGAGAGAGACACAGGGTCTTAGAGAGAGGCACAGGGACCGAGAGAGAGACAGGGACCGAGTGAGACACAGGGATTGAGTGAGACACAGTGACCGAGAGAGACACAGGGGTGAGAGAGAGACACAGGGCCCTAGAGAGAGACACAGGGACCGAGAGAGACACAGGGACCGAGAGAGAGACACAGGGATTGAGCGAGTCACAGGGACCGAGGGAGACACAGGAACCGAGAGAGACACAGGGACTGAGAGAGAGACACAGGGATTGAGCGAGTCACAGGGACCGAGAGAGAACAGGACCGAGAGAGACACAGGGACTGAGAGAGAGATGGACCGAGAGAGACACAGGGACTGACAGAGAGACACAGGGACGAGAGAGTCACAGGGACCGAAAGAGACACAGGGACCGAAAGGGAGACACAGGGACCGAGTGAGAGACACAGAGACCCAGAGAGACACAGGGACCGAGAGAGAGACACAGGGACAGAGAGAGACATAGGGACCGAGAGAGAGACACAGGGACTGAGAGAGAGACAGGGACCGAGAGAGACACAGGGACCCAGAGAGAGACACAGGGACCGAGAGAGACACAGGGACCGAGAGAGACACAGGGACAGAGAGAGAGACACAGGGACCGAGAGAGAGACACAGGAACAGAGAGAGACATAGGGACCGAGAGAGAGACACAGCGCCTGAGAGAGAGACAGGGACTGAGAGAGAGACAGGGACCGAGAGAGACACTGTGACTGAGAGAGTCACAGGGACCGAGAGAGACACAGGGACCGAGTGAGACACAGTGACCGAGAGAGTCACAGGGAGCAAGAGAGAGACACAGGGACCGAGAGAGAGACACAGGAACCGAGAAAGAGACACAGGGACTGAGAGAGACACAGGGACCGAGAGAGAGACACAGGGACCGAGAATGAGACACAGGGAGTGAGAGAGTGACAGGGACCGAGAGAGGCACAGGGACCGAGAGATACACAGGGACCGAGAGAGACACAGGGGCCGAGTGACACACAGGGACTGACAGAGACACAGCGTCTGAGAGAGACACAGGGACCGAGAGAGAGACACAGGGACCGAGAAAGAGACACAGGGACTGAGAGAGAGACAGGGACCGAGAGAGACACAGGGACCGAGAGAGACACAGGGACCGAGAGAGACACAGGGACCGAGAGAGAGACAGGGACCGAGAGAGAGAGAGAGACAGGGACCGAGAGAGAGACAGGGACCGAGAGAGAGAGACACAGGGACCGAGCGAGACATAGGGACCGAGTGAGACACAGGGACCGAGAGAGACACAGGGAGTGAGAGAGACACAGAGACCGAGAGAGAGACACAAGGACCGAGAGAGACACAGAGACCGAGAGAGACACAGTGACCGAGTGAGACACAGGGTCCGAGACAGAGACACAGGGACTGAGAGAGAGAGGCAGGGACCGAGAGTGACACAGGGTCCGAGACAGAGACACAGGGACTGAGAGAGAGACACAGGGACCGAGAGAGACGCAGGGACCGAGTGAGAGACACAGGGACCGAGAGAGACACAGGGACTGAGAGAGTGACACAGGGACGGAGAGAGTCACAGGGACCGAGTGAGAGACACAGGGACCGAGAGAGACACAGGGATCGAGTGAGACACAGTGACCGAGAGAGACACAGGGAGCAAGAGAGAGACACAGGGACCGAGAGAGAGACACAGGGACCGAGAAAGAGACACAGGGACTGAGAGAGAGACAGGGAACGAGAGAGACACAGCGAGCGAGAGAGACACAGGGACCGAGCGAGAGACACAGGGATTGAGAGAGAGACACCGGGACCGAGAGAGAGACAGGGACCGAGAGAGACACAGGGACTGAGAGAGAGACACAGGGACCGAGAGAGACACAGGGACCGAGTGAGAGACACAGGGACCGAGAGAGACACAGGGACCGAGAGAAAACACAGGGACTCAGAGAGAGACACAGGGACGGAGAGAATCACAGGGACCGAGTGAGAGACACAGGGACCGAGAGAGACACCGGGACCGAGAGAGACAGGGACCGAGAGAGAGAGACACAGGGACCGAGAGAGAGACACCAGGACCGAGAGAGAGACACACAGGGTCCGAGAGAGAGAGGGACCGAGAGAGACACAGGGTCCGAGAGAGACACAGGGACTGACAGAGAGACACAGGGACCGAGAGAGTCACAGGGACCGAAAGAGACACAGGGACCGAAAGGGAGACACAGGGACCGAGTGAGAGACACTGAGACCGAGAGAGACACAGGGACCGAGAGAGAGTCACAGGGACAGAGAGAGACATAGGGACCGAGAGAGAGACACACAGGGACCGAGAGAGAGACACAGGGACCGAGAGAGACACAGGGACTGAGAGAGACACAGGGTCCGAGAGAGAGAGACACAGGGACCGAGAGAGAGAGACACAGGGACTGAGAGAGAGACACAGGGACTTAGAGAGAGACACAGGGACCAAGAGAGACACCAGGACCGAGAGAGACACTGGGACCGAGAGAGAGACACAGGGACCGAGAGAGACACAGGGACGGAGTGAGAGACACGGACCGAGAGAGAGAGACACAGGGACCGAGTGAGACACAGGGACCGAGTGAGAGGCACAGGGACCGAGAGAGACAGGGTCCGAGAGAGAGAGACACAGGGACCGAGTGAGACACAGGGACCGAGAGAGACACAAGGACCTTAAGAGTGACACAGGGACCGAGAGAGTCACAGGGACCGAGAGAGAGACACAGGGACTGAGAGAGAGACACAGGGACCGAGAGAGACGCTGAAACTGAGAGAGAGAGACAGGGACCGAGAGAGACACAGGGACCAAGAGAGTGACAGGGACCGAGTGAGAGACAGAGGGACCGAGAGAGACACAGGGACTGAGAGAGACACAGGGACCGAGAGAGAGACACAGGAACCGAGAGAGAGACACAGGGACTGAGCGAGACACAGGGACCGAGAGAGAGACACAGGGACCGAGAGAGACACAGGGACTGAGAGAGACACAGGGACCGAGAGAGAGAGACACAGGGACCGAGAGAGACACAGGGACTGAGAGAGACACAGGGTCCTAGAGAGAGAGACACAGGGACCGAGAGAGAGAGACACAGGGACTGAGAGAGAGACACAGGGACTTAGAGAGAGACACAGGGACCAAGAGAGACACCAGGACCGAGAGAGACACTGGGAGCGAGAGAGAGACACAGGGACCGAGAGAGAGACACCAGGACAGAGAGAGAGACACAGGCACTGAGAGAGACACAGGGACCGGGAGAGACACAGGGACCAAGTGAGAGACACAGTGACCGAGTGAGAGACAAATGGACAGAGAGAGAGAGACAGAGGGACCGAGAGAAACACAGTGACCGAGAGAGAGAGACAGGGACCGAGAGAGAGACAAAGGGACCGAGAGAGAGACACAGGGACCGAGTGAGAGACAAATGGACAGAGAGAGAGACAGAGGGACCGAGAGAAACACAGTGACCGAGAGAGAGAGACAGGGACCGAGAGAGAGACAAAGGGACCGAGAGAGAGAGACACAGGGACCGAGTGAGACACAGGGACCGAGAGAGAGAGACAGGGTCCGAGAGAGAGAGACACAGGGACCGAGTGAGACACAGGGTCCGAGAGATTGACAGGGACCGAGTGAGACACAGGGACCCAGAGAGAGTCACAGGGACCGACAGAGACACTGAAACTGAGAGAGAGACACAGGGACCGAGAGAGACACAGGGACCGAGAGAGACACAGGGACCGAGTGAGACACAGAGACTGAGAGAGACACAGGGACCGAGAGAGAGAGAGACAGTGATCGAGAGTGACACAGGAACTGAGAGAGAGAGACACAGGGACCGAGAGAGACACAGGGACCGAGAGGGAGAGACAGTGATCGAGAGTGACACAGGGACTGAGAGAGAGAGACACAGGGACCGAGTGAGACACAGGGACCGAGAGAGACACAAGGACCTTAAGAGTGACACAGGGACCGAGAGAGTCACAGGGACCGAGAGAGAGACACTGGGACCGACAGAGACGCTGAAACTGAGAGAGAGAGACAGGGACCGAGAGAGACACAGGGACCAAGAGAGTGACAGGGACCGAGTGAGAGACAGAGGGACCGAGAGAGACACAGGGACTGAGTGAGACACAGGGACTGAGAGAGACACAGGGACCGAGAGAGAGACACAGGGCCCGAGAGAGAGACACAGGGACCGAGAGAGACACAGGGACTGAGAGAGACACAGGGACCGAGAGAGAGACACAGGGACCGAGAGAGAGACACAGGGACTGAGCGAGACACAGGGACCGAGAGAGAGACACAGGGACCGAGAGAGACACAGGGACTGAGAGAGACACAGGGTCCTAGAGAGAGAGAGACACAGGGACCGAGAGAGAGAGACACAGGGACTGAGAGAGAGACACAGGGACTTAGAGAGAGACACAGGGACCAAGAGAGACACCAGGACCGAGAGAGACACTGGGAGCGAGAGAGAGACACAGGGACCGAGAGAGAGACACCAGGACAGAGAGAGAGACACAGGCACTGAGAGAGAGAGACAGGAACCGGGAGTGACACAGGGACCAAGTGAGAGACACAGTGACCGAGTGAGAGACAAATGGACAGAGAGAGAGAGACAGAGGGACCGAGAGAAACACAGTGACCGAGAGAGAGAGACAGGGACCGAGAGAGAGACAAAGGGACCGAGAGAGAGACACAGGGACCGAGTGAGAGACAAATGGACAGAGAGAGAGACAGAGGGACCGAGAGAAACACAGTGACCGAGAGAGAGAGACAGAGACCGAGAGAGAGACAAAGGGACCGAGAGAGAGACACAGGGACCGAGTGAGACACAGGGACCGAGAGAGAGAGACAGGGTCCGAGAGAGAGAGACACAGGGACCGAGTGAGACACAGGGTCCGAGAGATTGACAGGGACCGAGTGAGACACAGGGACCCAGAGAGAGTCACAGGGACCGACAGAGACACTGAAACTGAGAGAGAGACACAGGGACCGAGAGAGACACAGGAACCGAGAGAGACACAGGGACCGAGTGAGACACAGAGACTGAGAGAGACACAGGGACCGAGAGAGAGAGACAGTGATCGAGAGTGACACAGGGACTGAGAGAGAGAGACACAGGGACCGAGAGAGACACAGGGACCGAGAGGGAGAGACAGTGATCGAGAGTGACACAGGGACTGAGAGAGAGAGACACAGGGACCGAGAGAGACACAGGGACCGAAAGAGAGAGACAGTGATCGAGAGTGACACAGGGACTGAGGGAGAGAGACACAGGGACCGAGTGAGACACAGGGACCGAGAGAGAGACACAGGGACCGAGAGAGAGACACAGGGACCGAGAGAGACTCAGGGACTGAGAGAGTCACAGGGACCGAGAGAGAGACACAGGCACCGAGAGAGAGACACAGGGACTGAGATAGAGACACAGGGACGGAGAGAGAGACACAGGGACCGAGAGAGACACCAGGATCGAGAGAGACACAGGGGTGAGAGAGAGATACAGGGACCGAGTGAGACACTGGGACCGAGTGAAACACAGGGACCAAGAGAGACACAGGGACCGAGAGAGAGACACAGTGACCGAGAGAGTCACAGGGACCGAGAGATTCACAGGGACCGAGAGAGAGACACAGGGACCGAGAGAGACACAGGGACTGAGAGAGACACAGGGACCGAGAGAGAGACACAGGGACCGAGAGAGACACAGGGACTGAGAGAGACACAGGGTCCTAGAGAGAGAGACACAGGGACCGAGAGAGAGAGACACAGGGACTGAGAGAGAGACACAGGAACTGAGAGAGAGACACAGGGACCAAGAGAGACACCAGGACCGAGAGAGACACTGGGACCAAGAGAGAGACACAGGGACCGAGAGAGAGACACCAGGACAGAGAGAGAGACACAGGGACTGAGAGAGAGAAACAGGGACTGGGAGAGACACAGGGACCGAGTGAGAGACACAGGGACCGAGTGTGAGACAAATGGACAGAGAGAGAGACATAGGGATCGAGTGAGACACAGGGACCGAGAGAGAGACAGGGACCGAGTGAGAGACACAGGGACCGAGTGAGAGACAAATGGACAGAGAGAGAGACAGAGGGACCGAGAGAAACACAGTGACCGAGAGAGAGAGACAGAGACCGAGAGAGAGACAAAGGGACCGAGAGAGAGACACAGGGACCGAGTGAGACACAGGGACCGAGAGAGAGAGACAGGGTCCGAGAGAGAGAGACACAGGGACCGAGTGAGACACAGGGTCCGAGAGATTGACAGGGACCGAGTGAGACACAGGGACCCAGAGAGAGTCACAGGGACCGACAGAGACACCGAAACTGAGAGAGAGACACAGGGACCGAGAGAGAGACACAGGGACTGAGAGAGACACAGGGACCGAGAGAGAGACACAGGGACTGAGAGAGACACAGGGACCGAGTGAGACATAGAGACTGAGAGAGACACAGGGACCGAGAGAGACACAGGGACCGTGAGAGACACAGGGACCGAGTGAGACATAGAGACTGAGAGAGACACAGGGACCGAGAGAGAGACACAGGGACCGTGAGAGAGAGACAGTGATCGAGAGTGACACAGGGACTG
This sequence comes from Prionace glauca, assembly GCA_037974335.1. Classification (NCBI taxonomy): domain Eukaryota; kingdom Metazoa; phylum Chordata; class Chondrichthyes; order Carcharhiniformes; family Carcharhinidae; genus Prionace; species Prionace glauca. Next base: position 324,147 of record JBBMRE010000238.1, read on the forward strand.
AGGGAGAGAGACACAGGGACCGAGAGAGACACAGGGACCGAGAGAGAGAGACAGTGATCGAGAGAGAGACACAGGGACTGAGGGAGAGAGACACAGGGACCGAGAGAGAGACACAGGGACCGAGAGAGAGACACAGGGACTGAGAGAGACACAGGGACCGAGAGAGACACAGGGACCGAGAGAGAGACACAGGGACTGAGAGAGACACAGGGACCGAGAGAGTCACAGGGACCGAGAGAGAGACACAGGCACCGAGAGAGAGACACAGGGACGGAGAGAGAGACACAGGGAACGAGAGAGACACCAGGACCGAGAGAGACACAGGGACCGAGAGTGAGACACAGGGACCAAGAGAGACACAGGGACGGAGAGAGAGACACAGTGACCGAGAGAGAGACACCAGGACAGAGAGAGAGATAGGGGCCGAGGGAGACACAGGGACGAAGAGTGAGACACAGGGACCAAGAGAGACACAGGGACCGAGAGAGAGAGACACAGTGACCGGTAGAGAGACACAGGGACCGAGAAAGACACAGGGAGCAAGAGAGAGACACAGGGACCGAGAGAGACACCGTGACCGAGACAGACACAGGGACCGAGTCAGAGACAGGTACTGAGTGAGAGACAAAGGGACTGAGTGGGACACAGGGACCGAGTGAAAGACACAGGGACCGAGAGAGAGACACAAGGACTGAGAGGGACACAGGGACCGAGTGAGAGACACAGGGACCGAGTGAGAGACACAGGGACCGAGAGAGACACAGGGACCAAGTGAGAGGCACAGGGACCGAGAGAGACAGGTTCCGAGAGAGAGAGACACAGGGACCGAGTGAGACACAGCGACCGAGAGAGTGACAGGGACCGAGTGAGACACAGGGACCCAGAGAGAGACACAGGGACCGAGAGAGAGACACAAGGACCTTAAGAGTGACACAGGGACCGAGAGAGACACAGGGACCGAGAGAGAGACACTGGGACCGACAGAGACGCTGAAACTGAGAGAGAGAGACAGGGACCGAGTGAGACACAGGGACCAAGAGAGTGACAGGGACCGAGTGAGAGACAGAGGGACCGAGAGAGACACAGGGACTGAGTGAGACACAGGGACTGAGAGAGACACAGGGACCGAGAGAGAGACACAGGGACCGAGAGAGAGACACAGGGACCGAGAGAGACACAGGTACTGAGAGAGACACAGGGACCGAGAGAGAGACACAGGGACCGAGAGAGAGAGACACAGGGACTGAGCGAGACACAGGGACCGAGAGAGAGACACAGGGACCGAGAGAGACACAGGGGTGAGAGGGAGACACAGGGACAGAGAGAGACACAGGGACCGAGTGAGACACAGCGACCGAGAGAGACACAGGGACCGAGAGAGAGACACAGGTACCGAGAGAGACACAGGGACCAAGAGAGAGACAAAGGGACTGAGCGAGTCACAGGGACCGAGAGAGAGACACAGGGACCGAGAGTGAAACACAGGGACCGAGAGAGACACAGGGACCGAGAGAGAGACACCGGGACCGAGTGAGAGACACAGGGACTGAGCGAGTCATAGGGACCGAGAGAGACACAGGGACCGAGAGAGAGACACAGGGACCGAGAGAGAGAGATACAGCGACCGAGAGAGACACAGGGACTGAGAGAGACATAGGGTCCGAGAGAGAGAGACACAGGGACTGAGAGAGAGAGCCACAGGGACCAAGAGAGACACCAGGACCGAGAGAGACACAGGGACCGAGAGAGAGACACAGGGACCGAGAGAGAGAGAGACACAGGGACTGAGAGAGACCCAGGGACCGACAGAGACACAGGGACCGAGTGAGACACAGGGACCGAGAGAGAGACAAATGGACAGAGAGAGAGACAGAGGGACCGAGAGAAACACAGTGACCGAGAGAGAGAGACAGGGACCGAGAGAGAGACACAGGGACCGAGAGAGACACAGGGACCGAGAGAGACTCAGGCACCGAGAGACACACAGGGACCGAGAGAGACACAGGGACCGAGAGAGACACAGGGACCGAGAGAGAGACAGTGACCGAGAGAGTCACAGGGATCTAGAGAGACACAGGGGTGAGAGGGAGACACAGGGACCGAGAGAGACACAGGGACCGAGTGAGACACAGGGACCGAGAGAGAGACACAATCGTCCAAGAGAGAAAGACAGGGAGCGAGAGAGAGACAGAGGGACCGAGAGAGACACAGGGACCGGGAGAGACACTGGGACCGAGAGAGACACAGGGACCGAGTAAGACACAGAGACCGAGAGAGACACAGGGACCGAGAGAGTCACAGGGACCGAGAGATGCACAGGGGTGAGAGGGAGATACAGGGACCGAGAGAGACACAGGGAACGAGAGAGACACAGGGACCGAGTGAGACACAGCGACCGAGAGAGACACAGGGACCGAGAGAGAGACACAGGGACCGAGTGAGACACAGGGACCGAGAGAGAGACACAGAGACTGAGAGAGACACAGGGACCGAGAGAGTCACAAGGACTTAGCGAGAGACACAGGGACCGAGAGAGTCACAGGGACCGAGTGAGACACAGGGACCGAGTGAGACACAGTGACCGAGAGAGTGACAGGGACCGAGAAAGGGACATGTACCGAGTGAGAGACACAGGGACCGAGTGAGAGACAAATGGACAGAGAGAGAGACAGAGGGACCGAGAGAAACACAGTGACCGAGAGAGAGAGACAGGGACCGAGAGAGAGAGAAACAGGGATCGAGTGAGACACAGGGACCGAGAGAGTGACAGGGACCGAGTGAGAGACACAATCGTCCGAGAGAGAAAGACAGGGAGCGAGAGAGATACACAGGGACCGAGAGAGACACAGGGACCGAGTGAGACACAGAGACCGAGAGAGACACAGGTACCGAGAGAGAGACAGTGACCGAGAGAGACACAGGGACTGAGAGAGAGAGACACAGGGACCGAGAGAGAGACACAAGGACCGAGAGAGACACAGGGACCGAGAGAGACACCAGGACCGAGAGAGACACTGGGACCGAGAGCGAGACACAGGGACCGAGAGAGAGACACCAGGACAGAGAGAGAGACACAGGGACCAAGAGAGAGAGAGACAGGGACCGGGAGAGACACAGGGACCGAGTGAGAGACACAGGGACCGAGTGAGAGACAAATGGACAGAGAGAGAGACAGAGGGACCGAGAGAAACACAGTGACCGAGAGAGAGAGACAGGGACCGAGAGAGAGACAAAGGGACTGAGAGAGAGACACAGGGACCGAGTGAGACACAGGGACCGAGAGAGAGACACAGGGAGCAAGAGAGACACAGGGACCAAGAGAGAGACAAAGGGACTGAGCGAGTCACAGGGACCGAGAGAGACACAGGGACCGAGAGAGAGACACAGGGACCGAGAGTGAAACACAGGGACCGAGAGAGACACAGGGACCGAGAGAGAGACACAGGGACTGAGCGAGTCACAGGGACCGAGAAAGACACAGGGACCGAGAGAGAGACACAGGGACCGAGAGTGAAACACTGGGACCGAGAGAGACACAGGGACCGAGAGAGACAGAGGGACCGAGAGAGACACAGGGACCGAGAGAGACACAGGGACCGAGTAAGACACAGAGATCGAGAGAGATACAGGGACCGAGAGAGACACAGGGACCAAGAGAGAGACACAGGGACCAAGAGAGAGACACAGGGACCGTGAGAGAGACACAGGGACTGAGAGAGACACAGGGTCTGAGAGAGAGACACAGGGACAGAGAGAGAGAGACACAGGGACTGAGAGAGAGACACAGGGACCAAGAGAGACACAGGGACCGAGAGAGAGACACAGGGACCGAGAGAGAGACACAGGGACAGAGAGAGAGACACAGGGACTGAGAGACACACAGGGAACGAGAGAGACACAGGGACCAAGAGAGACACCAGGACCGAGAGAGACACAGGGACCGAGAGAGAGACACAGGGACCAAGAGAGACACCAGGACCGAGAGAGACACAGGGACCGAGAGAGAGACACAGGGACCGAGAGAGAGACACAGGGACAGAGAGAGACACAGGAACTGAGAGACACACAGGGACCGAGAGAGACACAGGGACCGAGTGAGAGACACAATCGTCCAAGAGAGAAAGACAGGGAGCGAGAGAGAGACACAGGGACCGAGATAGACACAGGGACCCAGAGAGACACAGGGACCGAGAGAGAGACACAGGGACCGAGAGAGACACAGGGACCGAGAGAGACACAGGGACCGAGAGGCACAGGGACCGAGAGGGAGACACAGGGACCAAGAGAGACACAGTGACCGAGAGAGGGACACCGGGACAGAGAGATAGACACAGGGACCGAGAGAGACACAGGGATCCAGAGAGAGACACAGGGACCGAGAGAGACACAAGGACTTAGCGAGAGACACAGGGACCGAGAGAGTCACAGGGACCGAGAGAGAGAGACACAAGGACCGAGAGAGTCACAGGGGTGAGAGGGAGACACAGGGACCAAGAGAGACATAGGGACCGAGTGAGACACAGCGACCGAGAGAGACACAGGGACCGAGAGAGAGACATAGGGACCGAGAGAGACACAGGGACCGAGAGTGAAACACAGGGACCGAGAGAGACACAGGCACCGAGACAGAGAAACAGGGACAATTGAGAGACAGGGACCGAGAGAGAGAGACAGGGACCGAGTGAGACACACGGACCGAGGGAGACACAGGGACCGAGAGAGAGACACAGGGACCAAGAGAGACACAGTGACCGAGAGAGGGACACCGGGACAGAGAGAGAGACACAGGGACCGAGAGAGACTCAGGGACTGAGAGAGTCACAGGGACCGAGAGAGAGACACAGAGACCGAGAGAGACACAGGCACCGAGAGAGAGACACAGGGACTGAGATAGAGACACAGGGACGGAGAGAGAGACACAGGGACCGAGAGAGACACCAGGACCGAGAGAGACACAGGGACCGAGAGAGAGACACAGTGACCGAGAGAGAGACACCAGGACAGAGAGAGAGATAGGGGCCGAGGGAGACACAGGGACAGAGAGTGAGACACAGGGACCAAGAGAGACACAGGGACCGAGAGAGACACCGTGACCGAGAGAGACACAGGGACCGAGTCAGAGACAGGTACTGAGTGAGAGACATAGGGACTGAGTGGGACACAGGGACCGAGTGAAAGACACAGGGACCGAGTGAGAGACACAGGGACCGAGAGAGTGACAGGGACCGAGTGAGAGACAGGGACCGAGAGAGTGACAGGGACCGAGTGAGAGACACAGGGACCTAGTGAGACACAGGGACCGAGAGAGAGACAGTGACCGAGAGAGTCACAGGGACCGAGAGAGACACAGGGGTGAGAGGGAGACACAGGGACCGAGAGAGAGACACAGGGACCGAGAGAGACACAGGGACTGAGAGAGAGACACAGGGACTGAGAGAGAGAGACAGGGACCAGGAGAGACACAGGGACCGAGTGAGACACAGGGACCGAGAGAATGACAGGGACCGAGACAGAGACACAGTTACCGAGTGAGAGACAAAGGGACAGAGAGAGAGACACAGGGACAGAGAGAGACACAGGGACCGAGTGAGACACAGCGACCGAGAGAGACACAGGGACCGAGAGAGAGACACAGGTACCGAGAGAGACACAGGGACCAAGAGAGAGACAAAGGGACTGAGCGAGTCACAGGGACCGAGAGAGACACAGGGACCGAGAGTGAAACACAGGGACCGAGAGAGATACAGGGACCGAGAGAGAGACACCGGGACCGAGTGAGAGACACAGGGACTGAGCGAGTCATAGGGACCGAGAGAGACACAGGGACCGAGAGAGAGACACAGGGACCGAGAGAGAGAGATACAGCGACCGAGAGAGACACAGGGACTGAGAGAGACATAGGGTCCGAGAGAGAGAGACACAGGGACTGAGAGAGAGAGCCACAGGGACCAAGAGAGACACCAGGACCGAGAGAGACACAGGGACCGAGAGAGAGACACAGGGACCGAGAGAGAGAGAGACACAGGGACTGAGAGAGACCCAGGGACCGACAGAGACACAGGGACCGAGTGAGACACAGGGACCGAGAGAGAGACAAATGGACAGAGAGAGAGACAGAGGGACCGAGAGAAACACAGTGACCGAGAGAGAGAGACAGGGACCGAGAGAGAGACACAGGGACCGAGAGAGACACAGGGACCGAGAGAGACTCAGGCACCGAGAGACACACAGGGACCGAGAGAGACACAGGGACCGAGAGAGACACAGGGACCGAGAGAGAGACAGTGACCGAGAGAGTCACAGGGATCTAGAGAGACACAGGGGTGAGAGGGAGACACAGGGACCGAGAGAGACACAGGGACCGAGTGAGACACAGGGACCGAGAGAGAGACACAATCGTCCAAGAGAGAAAGACAGGGAGCGAGAGAGAGACAGAGGGACCGAGAGAGACACAGGGACCGGGAGAGACACTGGGACCGAGAGAGACACAGGGACCGAGTAAGACACAGAGACCGAGAGAGACACAGGGACCGAGAGAGTCACAGGGACCGAGAGATGCACAGGGGTGAGAGGGAGACACAGGGACCGAGAGAGACACAGGGAACGAGAGAGACACAGGGACCGAGTGAGACACAGCGACCGAGAGAGACACAGGGACCGAGAGAGAGACACAGGGACCGAGTGAGACACAGGGACCGAGAGAGAGACACAGAGACTGAGAGAGACACAGGGACCGAGAGAGTCACAAGGACTTAGCGAGAGACACAGGGACCGAGAGAGTCACAGGGACCGAGTGAGACACAGGGACCGAGTGAGACACAGTGACCGAGAGAGTGACAGGGACCGAGAAAGGGACATGTACCGAGTGAGAGACACAGGGACCGAGTGAGAGACAAATGGACAGAGAGAGAGACAGAGGGACCGAGAGAAACACAGTGACCGAGAGAGAGAGACAGGGACCGAGAGAGAGAGAAACAGGGATCGAGTGAGACACAGGGACCGAGAGAGTGACAGGGACCGAGTGAGAGACACAATCGTCCGAGAGAGAAAGACAGGGAGCGAGAGAGATACACAGGGACCGAGAGAGACACAGGGACCGAGTGAGACACAGAGACCGAGAGAGACACAGGTACCGAGAGAGAGACAGTGACCGAGAGAGACACAGGGACTGAGAGAGAGAGACACAGGGACCGAGAGAGAGACACAAGGACCGAGAGAGACACAGGGACCGAGAGAGACACCAGGACCGAGAGAGACACTGGGACCGAGAGCGAGACACAGGGACCGAGAGAGAGACACCAGGACAGAGAGAGAGACACAGGGACCAAGAGAGAGAGACAAATGGACAGAGAGAGAGACACAGGGACCGAGAGAAACACAGTGACCGAGAGAGAGAGACAGGGACCGAGAGAGAGACAAAGGGACTGAGAGAGAGACACAGGGACCGAGTGAGACACAGGGACCGAGAGAGAGAGACAGGGTCCGAGAGAGAGAGACACAGTGACCGAGAGAGACACAGGGACCGAGTGAGACACAGCGACTGAGAGAGACACAGGGACCGAGAGAGAGACACAGGGACCGAGAGTGAAACACAGGGACCGAGAGAGACACAGGGACCGAGAGAGAGACACAGGGACTGAGCGAGTCACAGGGACCGAGAAAGACACAGGGACCGAGAGAGAGACACAGGGACCGAGAGTGAAACACAGGGACCGAGAGAGACACAGGGACCGAGAGAGACAGAGGGACCGAGAGAGACACAGGGACCGAGAGAGACACAGGGACCGAGTAAGACACAGAGATCGAGAGAGATACAGGGACCGAGAGAGACACAGGGACCAAGAGAGAGACACAGGGACCGAGTGAGAGACACAAGGACCGATAGAGACACAGGGACTGAGAGAGACACAGGGTCTGAGAGAGAGACACAGGGACAGAGAGAGAGAGACACAGGGACTGAGAGAGAGACACAGGGACCAAGAGAGACACAGGGACCGAGAGAGAGACACAGGGACCGAGAGAGAGACACAGGGACAGAGAGAGAGACACAGGGACTGAGAGACACACAGGGAACGAGAGAGACACAGGGACCAAGAGAGACACCAGGACCGAGAGAGACACAGGGACCGAGAGAGAGACACAGGGACCAATAGAGACACCAGGACCGAGAGAGACACAGGGACCGAGAGAGAGACACAGGGACCGAGAGAGAGACACAGGGACAGAGAGAGACACAGGAACTGAGAGACACACAGGGACCGAGAGAGACACAGGGACCGAGTGAGAGACACAATCGTCCAAGAGAGAAAGACAGGGAGCGAGAGAGAGACACAGGGACCGAGATAGACACAGGGACCCAGAGAGACACAGGGACCGAGAGAGAGACACAGGGACCGAGAGAGACACAGGGACCGAGAGAGACACAGGGACCGAGAGGCACAGGGACCGAGAGGGAGACACAGGGACCAAGAGTGACACAGTGACCGAGAGAGGGACACCGGGACAGAGAGATAGACACAGGGACCGAGAGAGACACAGGGATCCAGAGAGAGACACAGGGACCGAGAGAGACACAAGGACTTAGCGAGAGACACAGGGACCGAGAGAGTCACAGGGACCGAGAGAGAGAGACACAAGGACCGAGAGAGTCACAGGGGTGAGAGGGAGACACAGGGACCAAGAGAGACATAGGGACCGAGTGAGACACAGCGACCGAGAGAGACACAGGGACCGAGAGAGAGACATAGGGACCGAGAGAGACACAGGGACCGAGAGTGAAACACAGGGACCGAGAGAGACACAGGCACCGAGACAGAGACACAGGGACAATTGAGAGACAGGGACCGAGAGAGAGAGACAGGGACCGAGTGAGACACACGGACCGAGGGAGACACAGGGACCGAGAGAGAGACACAGGGACCAAGAGAGACACAGTGACCGAGAGAGGGACACCGGGACAGAGAGAGAGACACAGGGACCGAGAGAGACTCAGGGACTGAGAGAGTCACAGGGACCGAGAGAGAGACACAGAGACCGAGAGAGACACAGGCACCGAGAGAGAGACACAGGGACTGAGATAGAGACACAGGGACGGAGAGAGAGACACAGGGACCGAGAGAGACACCAGGACCGAGAGAGACACAGGGACCGAGAGAGAGACACAGTGACCGAGAGAGAGACACCAGGACAGAGAGAGAGATAGGGGCCGAGGGAGACACAGGGACAGAGAGTGAGACACAGGGACCAAGAGAGACACAGGGACCGAGAGAGACACCGTGACCGAGAGAGACACAGGGACCGAGTCAGAGACAGGTACTGAGTGAGAGACATAGGGACTGAGTGGGACACAGGGACCGAGTCAAAGACACAGGGACCGAGAGAGAGACACAAGGACTGAGAGGGACACAGGGACCAAGAGAGACACAGGGACCGAGTGAGAGACACGGACCGAGAGAGAGAGAGACACAGGGACCGAGTGAGACACAGGGACCGAGAGAGTGACAGGGACCGAGTGAGAGACACAGGGACCGAGTGAGAGACAGGGACCGAGAGAGTGACAGGGACCGAGTGAGAGACACAGGGACCGAGAGAGAGACACAATCGTCCGAGAGAAAGACAGGGAGCGAGAGAGAGACAGAGGGACCGAGAGAGACACAGGGACCGAGTGAGACACAGGGACCGAGAGAGACTCAAGCACCGAGAGAGACACAGGGAACGAGTGAGAGACACAGGGACCGAGAGAGACACAGGGACCGAGAGAGACTCAGGCACCGAGAGAGACACAGGGACCGAGTAAGACACAGAGACCGATAGAGACACAGGGACCGAGAGAGAGACAGTGACCGAGAGAGTCACAGGGACCGAGAGAGACACAGGGGTGAGAGGGAGACACAGGGACCGAGAGAGACACAGGGACCGAGTGAGACACAGCGACCGAGAGAGACACAGGGACCGAGAGAGAGACACAGGGACCGAGTGAGACACAGGGATCCAGAGAGAGACACAGGGACCGAGAGAGACACAAGGACTTAGCGAGAGACACAGGGACCGAGAGAGTCACAGGGAACGAGAGAGAGAGACACAGGGACCGAGTGAGACACAGGGACCGAGAGAGAGACACAGGGACCGAGTGAGACACAGGGAACGAGAGAGAGACACCGGGACAGAGAGAGACACAGGGACCGAGAGAGAGACACAAGGACCGAGAGAGAGACACAAGGACCGAGAGAGAGACATAAGGACCGAGAGAGACACAGGGACCGAGTGAGACACAGAGACCGAGAGAGAGACATAGGGTCCGAGAGAGAGACATCGGGACCGAGTGAGACACAGGAACCGAGTGAGAGACAGGGACCCAGAGAGAGACACAGGGACCGAGAGAGACACAAGGACTTAGCGAGAGACACAGGGACCGAGAGAGTCACAGGGACCGAGAGAGAGAGACACAAGGACCGAGAGAGACACAGGGACCGAGAGAGACACAGGGACAGAGAGAGACACAGGGACCGAGAGAGACACAGGGACCGAGTGAGACACAGAGACCGAGAGAGACACAGGGACCGAGAGAGAGACAGTGACCGAGAGAGACACAGGGACTGAGAGAGAGAGAGACACAGGGACCGAGAGAGAGACACAAGGACCGAGAGAGACACAGGGACCGAGAGAGACACCAGGACCGAGAGAGACACTGGGACCGAGAGAGAGACACAGGGACCGAGAGAGAGACACCAGGACAGAGAGAGAGACACAGGGACTGAGAGAGAGAGACAGGGACCGAGAGAGACACAGGGACCGAGAGAGACTCAGGCACCGAGAGAGACACAGGGACCGAGTAAGACAAAGAGACCGATAGAGACACAGGGACCGAGAGAGAGACAGTGACCGAGAGAGTCACAGGGACCGAGAGAGACACAGGGGTGAGAGGGAGACACAGGGACCGAGAGAGACACAGGGACCGAGTGAGACACAGCGACCGAGAGAGACACAGGGACCGAGAGAGAGACACAGGGGCCGAGTGAGACACAGGGATCCAGAGAGAGACACAGGGACCGAGAGAGACACAAGGACTTAGCGAGAGACACAGGGACCGAGAGAGTCACAGGGACCGAGAGAGAGAGACACAGGGACCGAGTGAGACACAGGGACCGAGAGAGAGACACAGGGACCGAGTGAGACACAGGGAACAAGAGAGAGACACCGGTACAGAGAGAGACACAGGGACCGAGAGAGAGACACAAGGACCGAGAGAGAGACACAAGGACCGAGAGAGAGACATAAGGACCCAGAGAGACACAGGGACTGAGTGAGTCACAGGGACCGAGTGAGTCACAGAGACCGAGAGAGAGACACAGGGTCCGAGAGAGAGACATCGGGACCGAGTGAGACATAGGAACCGAGTGAGACACAGGGACCCAGAGAGAGACACAGGGACCGAGAGAGACACAAGGACCGAGAGAGACACAGGGACTGAGTGAGACACAGCGACCGAGAGAGACACAGGGACCGAGAGAAAAAGACACAGGGACCGAGAGAGAGACACAGGGACCGAGTGAGACACAAGGACCGAGAGAGTGACAGGGACCGAGTGAGACACAGGGACCCAGAGAGAGTCACAGGGACCGAGAGAGACACAGGGACCGAGTGAGACACAGTGACCGAGAGAGACACAGGGACTGAGAGAGAGAGAGACACAGGGACCGAGAGAGAGACACAAGGACCGAGAGAGAGACACAAGGACCGAGAGAGAGACATAAGGACCCAGAGAAACACAGGGACCGAGTGAGACACAGAGACCGAGAGAGAGACACAGGGTCCGAGAGAGAGACATCGGGACCGAGTGAGACACAGGAACCGAGTGAGACACAGGGACCCAGAGAGAGACACAGGGACCGAGAGAGTCACAGGGACCGAGAGAGACACAGGGACCGAGTGAGACACAGAGACCGAGAGAGACACAGGGACCGAGAGAGAGACAGTGACCGAGAGAGACACAGGGACTGAGAGAGTGAGAGACACAGGGACCGAGAGAGAGACACAAGGACCGAGAGAGAAACAGGGACCGAGAGAGACACCAGGACCGAGAGAGACACAGGGACCGAGAGAGAGACACAGGGACCGAGAGAGACACAGGGACCGAGAGAGAGACACAGGGACTGAGCGAGTCACAGGGACCGAGAGAGACACAGGGACCGAGAGAGACAGAGGGACCGAGAGAGACACAGGGACCGAGAGAGACACAGGGACCGAGTAAGACACAGAGATCGAGAGAGATACAGGGACCGAGAGAGACACAGGGACCAAGAGAGAGACACAGGGACCGAGTGAGAGACACAAGGACCGATAGAGACACAGGGACTGAGAGAGACACAGGGTCTGAGAGAGAGACACAGGGACAGAGAGAGAGAGACACAGGGACTGAGAGAGAGACACAGGGACCAAGAGAGACACAGGGACCGAGAGAGAGACACAGGGACCGAGAGAGAGACACAGGGACAGAGAGAGAGACACAGGGACTGAGAGACACACAGGGAACGAGAGAGACACAGGGACCAAGAGAGACACCAGGACCGAGAGAGACACAGGGACCGAGAGAGAGACACAGGGACCAAGAGAGACACCAGGACCGAGAGAGACACAGGGACCGAGAGAGAGACACAGGGACCGAGAGAGAGACACAGGGACAGAGAGAGACACAGGAACTGAGAGACACACAGGGACCGAGAGAGACACAGGGACCGAGTGAGAGACACAATCGTCCAAGAGAGAAAGACAGGGAGCGAGAGAGAGACACAGGGACCGAGATAGACACAGGGACCCAGAGAGACACAGGGACCGAGAGAGAGACACAGGGACCGAGAGAGACACAGGGACCGAGAGAGACACAGGGACCGAGAGGCACAGGGACCGAGAGGGAGACACAGGGACCAAGAGAGACACAGTGACCGAGAGAGGGACACCGGGACAGAGAGATAGACACAGGGACCGAGAGAGACACAGGGATCCAGAGAGAGACACAGGGACCGAGAGAGACACAAGGACTTAGCGAGAGACACAGGGACCGAGAGAGTCACAGGGACCGAGAGAGAGAGACACAAGGACCGAGAGAGTCACAGGGGTGAGAGGGAGACACAGGGACCAAGAGAGACATAGGGACCGAGTGAGACACAGCGACCGAGAGAGACACAGGGACCGAGAGAGAGACATAGGGACCGAGAGAGACACAGGGACCGAGAGTGAAACACAGGGACCGAGAGAGACACAGGCACCGAGACAGAGACACAGGGACAATTGAGAGACAGGGACCGAGAGAGAGAGACAGGGACCGAGTGAGACACACGGACCGAGGGAGACACAGGGACCGAGAGAGAGACACAGGGACCAAGAGAGACACAGTGACCGAGAGAGGGACACCGGGACAGAGAGAGAGACACAGGGACCGAGAGAGACTCAGGGACTGAGAGAGTCACAGGGACCGAGAGAGAGACACAGAGACCGAGAGAGACACAGGCACCGAGAGAGAGACACAGGGACTGAGATAGAGACACAGGGACGGAGAGAGAGACACAGGGACCGAGAGAGACACCAGGACCGAGAGAGACACAGGGACCGAGAGAGAGACACAGTGACCGAGAGAGAGACACCAGGACAGAGAGAGAGATAGGGGCCGAGGGAGACACAGGGACAGAGAGTGAGACACAGGGACCAAGAGAGACACAGGGACCGAGAGAGACACCGTGACCGAGAGAGACACAGGGACCGAGTCAGAGACAGGTACTGAGTGAGAGACATAGGGACTGAGTGGGACACAGGGACCGAGTGAAAGACACAGGGACCGAGTGAGAGACACGGACCGAGAGAGAGAGACACAGGGACCGAGTGAGACACAGGGACCGAGAGAGTGACAGGGACCGAGTGAGAGACACAGGGACCTAGTGAGACACAGGGACCGAGAGAGAGACAGTGACCGAGAGAGTCACAGGGACCGAGAGAGACACAGGGGTGAGAGGGAGACACAGGGACCGAGAGAGAGACACAGGGACCGAGAGAGACACAGGGACTGAGAGAGAGACACAGGGACTGAGAGAGAGAGACAGGGACCAGGAGAGACACAGGGACCGAGTGAGACACAGGGACCGAGAGAATGACAGGGACCGAGACAGAGACACAGGTACCGAGTGAGAGACAAAGGGACAGAGAGAGAGACACAGGGACCGAGAGAGACACAGTGACCGACAGAGAGAGACAGGGACCAAGAGAGTGACAGGGACCGAGTGAGACACAGGGACCGAGAGAGACACAGTGACCGACAGAGAGAGACAGGGACCAAGAGAGTGACAGGGACCGAGAGAGTCACAGGGACCGAGAGAGACACAGGGGTGAGAGGGAGACACAGGGACCGAGAGAGACACAGGGACCGAGTGAGACACAGCGAACGAGAGAGACACAGGGACCGAGAGAGAGACACAGGGATCGAGAGAGACACAAGGACTTAGCGAGAGACACAGGGACCGAGAGAGACACAGGGATCCAGAGAGAGACACAAGGACCGAGAGAGACACAGGGGTGAGAGGGAGACACAGGGACAGAGAGAGACACAGGGACCGAGTGAGACACAGCGACCGAGAGAGACACAGGGACCGAGAGAGAGACACAGGTACCGAGAGAGACACAGGGACCAAGAGAGAGACAAAGGGACTGAGCGAGTCACAGGGACCGAGAGAGACACAGGGACCGAGAGTGAAACACAGGGACCGAGAGAGACACAGGGACCGAGAGAGAGACACCGGGACCGAGTGAGAGACACAGGGACTGAGCGAGTCATAGGGACCGAGAGAGACACAGGGACCGAGAGAGAGACACAGGGACCGAGAGAGAGAGATACAGCGACCGAGAGAGACACAGGGACTGAGAGAGACATAGGGTCCGAGAGAGAGAGACACAGGGACTGAGAGAGAGAGCCACAGGGACCAAGAGAGACACCAGGACCGAGAGAGACACAGGGACCGAGAGAGAGACACAGGGACCGAGAGAGAGAGAGACACAGGGACTGAGAGAGACCCAGGGACCGACAGAGACACAGGGACCGAGTGAGACACAGGGACCGAGAGAGAGACAAATGGACAGAGAGAGAGACAGAGGGACCGAGAGAAACACAGTGACCGAGAGAGAGAGACAGGGACCGAGAGAGAGACACAGGGACCGAGAGAGACACAGGGACCGAGAGAGACTCAGGCACCGAGAGACACACAGGGACCGAGAGAGACACAGGGACCGAGAGAGACACAGGGACCGAGAGAGAGACAGTGACCGAGAGAGTCACAGGGATCTAGAGAGACACAGGGGTGAGAGGGAGACACAGGGACCGAGAGAGACACAGGGACCGAGTGAGACACAGGGACCGAGAGAGAGACACAATCGTCCAAGAGAGAAAGACAGGGAGCGAGAGAGAGACAGAGGGACCGAGAGAGACACAGGGACCGGGAGAGACACTGGGACCGAGAGAGACACAGGGACCGAGTAAGACACAGAGACCGAGAGAGACACAGGGACCGAGAGAGTCACAGGGACCGAGAGATGCACAGGGGTGAGAGGGAGACACAGGGACCGAGAGAGACACAGGGAACGAGAGAGACACAGGGACCGAGTGAGACACAGCGACCGAGAGAGACACAGGGACCGAGAGAGAGACACAGGGACCGAGTGAGACACAGGGACCGAGAGAGAGACACAGAGACTGAGAGAGACACAGGGACCGAGAGAGTCACAAGGACTTAGCGAGAGACACAGGGACCGAGAGAGTCACAGGGACCGAGTGAGACACAGGGACCGAGTGAGACACAGTGACCGAGAGAGTGACAGGGACCGAGAAAGGGACATGTACCGAGTGAGAGACACAGGGACCGAGTGAGAGACAAATGGACAGAGAGAGAGACAGAGGGACCGAGAGAAACACAGTGACCGAGAGAGAGAGACAGGGACCGAGAGAGAGAGAAACAGGGATCGAGTGAGACACAGGGACCGAGAGAGTGACAGGGACCGAGTGAGAGACACAATCGTCCGAGAGAGAAAGACAGGGAGCGAGAGAGATACACAGGGACCGAGAGAGACACAGGGACCGAGTGAGACACAGAGACCGAGAGAGACACAGGTACCGAGAGAGAGACAGTGACCGAGAGAGACACAGGGACTGAGAGAGAGAGACACAGGGACCGAGAGAGAGACACAAGGACCGAGAGAGACACAGGGACCGAGAGAGACACCAGGACCGAGAGAGACACTGGGACCGAGAGCGAGACACAGGGACCGAGAGAGAGACACCAGGACAGAGAGAGAGACACAGGGACCAAGAGAGAGAGAGACAGGGACCGGGAGAGACACAGGGACCGAGTGAGAGACACAGGGACCGAGTGAGAGACAAATGGACAGAGAGAGAGACAGAGGGACCGAGAGAAACACAGTGACCGAGAGAGAGAGACAGGGACCGAGAGAGAGACAAAGGGACTGAGAGAGAGACACAGGGACCGAGTGAGACACAGGGACCGAGAGAGAGAGACAGGGTCCGAGAGAGAGAGACACAGTGACCGAGAGAGACACAGGGACCGAGTGAGACACAGCGACTGAGAGAGACACAGGGACCGAGAGAGAGACACAGGGACCGAGAGTGAAACACAGGGACCGAGAGAGACACAGGGACCGAGAGAGAGACACAGGGACTGAGCGAGTCACAGGGACCGAGAAAGACACAGGGACCGAGAGAGAGACACAGGGACCGAGAGTGAAACACAGGGACCGAGTAAGACACAGAGATCGAGAGAGATACAGGGACCGAGAGAGACACAGGGACCAAGAGAGAGACACAGGGACCGAGTGAGAGACACAAGGACCGATAGAGACACAGGGACTGAGAGAGACACAGGGTCTGAGAGAGAGACACAGGGACAGAGAGAGAGAGACACAGGGACTGAGAGAGAGACACAGGGACCAAGAGAGACACAGGGACCGAGAGAGAGACACAGGGACCGAGAGAGAGACACAGGGACAGAGAGAGAGACACAGGGACTGAGAGACACACAGGGAACGAGAGAGACACAGGGACCAAGAGAGACACCAGGACCGAGAGAGACACAGGGACCGAGAGAGAGACACAGGGACCAAGAGAGACACCAGGACCGAGAGAGACACAGGGACCGAGAGAGAGACACAGGGACCGAGAGAGAGACACAGGGACAGAGAGAGACACAGGAACTGAGAGACACACAGGGACCGAGAGAGACACAGGGACCGAGTGAGAGACACAATCGTCCAAGAGAGAAAGACAGGGAGCGAGAGAGAGACACAGGGACCGAGATAGACACAGGGACCCAGAGAGACACAGGGACCGAGAGAGAGACACAGGGACCGAGAGAGACACAGGGACCGAGAGAGACACAGGGACCGAGAGGCACAGGGACCGAGAGGGAGACACAGGGACCAAGAGAGACACAGTGACCGAGAGAGGGACACCGGGACAGAGAGATAGACACAGGGACCGAGAGAGACACAGGGATCCAGAGAGAGACACAGGGACCGAGAGAGACACAAGGACTTAGCGAGAGACACAGGGACCGAGAGAGTCACAGGGACCGAGAGAGAGAGACACAAGGACCGAGAGAGTCACAGGGGTGAGAGGGAGACACAGGGACCAAGAGAGACATAGGGACCGAGTGAGACACAGCGACCGAGAGAGACACAGGGACCGAGAGAGAGACATAGGGACCGAGAGAGACACAGGGACCGAGAGTGAAACACAGGGACCGAGAGAGACACAGGCACCGAGACAGAGACACAGGGACAATTGAGAGACAGGGACCGAGAGAGAGAGACAGGGACCGAGTGAGACACACGGACCGAGGGAGACACAGGGACCGAGAGAGAGACACAGGGACCAAGAGAGACACAGTGACCGAGAGAGGGACACCGGGACAGAGAGAGAGACACAGGGACCGAGAGAGACTCAGGGACTGAGAGAGTCACAGGGACCGAGAGAGAGACACAGAGACCGAGAGAGACACAGGCACCGAGAGAGAGACACAGGGACTGAGATAGAGACACAGGGACGGAGAGAGAGACACAGGGACCGAGAGAGACACCAGGACCGAGAGAGACACAGGGACCGAGAGAGAGACACAGTGACCGAGAGAGAGACACCAGGACAGAGAGAGAGATAGGGGCCGAGGGAGACACAGGGACAGAGAGTGAGACACAGGGACCAAGAGAGACACAGGGACCGAGAGAGACACCGTGACCGAGAGAGACACAGGGACCGAGTCAGAGACAGGTACTGAGTGAGAGACATAGGGACTGAGTGGGACACAGGGACCGAGTCAAAGACAAAGGGACCGAGAGAGAGACACAAGGACTGAGAGGGACACAGGGACCAAGAGAGACACAGGGACCGAGTGAGAGACACGGACCGAGAGAGAGAGAGACACAGGGACCGAGTGAGACACAGGGACCGAGAGAGTGACAGGGACCGAGTGAGAGACACAGGGACCGAGTGAGAGACACAGGGACCGAGAGAGAGACACAATCGTCCGAGAGAAAGACAGGGAGCGAGAGAGAGACAGAGGGACCGAGAGAGACACAGGGACCGAGTGAGACACAGGGACCGAGAGAGACTCAAGCACCGAGAGAGACACAGGGAACGAGTGAGAGACACAGGGACCGAGAGAGACACAGGGACCGAGAGAGACTCAGGCACCGAGAGAGACACAGGGACCGAGTAAGACACAGAGACCGATAGAGACACAGGGACCGAGAGAGAGACAGTGACCGAGAGAGTCACAGGGACCGAGAGAGACACAGGGGTGAGAGGGAGACACAGGGACCGAGAGAGACACAGGGACCGAGAGAGACACAGGGACCGAGAGAGAGACACAGGGACCGAGTGAGACACAGCGACCGAGAGAGACACAGGGACCGAGAGAGAGACACAGGGACCGAGTGAGACACAGGGATCCAGAGAGAGACACAGGGACCGAGAGAGACACAAGGACTTAGCGAGAGACACAGGGACCGAGAGAGTCACAGGGAACGAGAGAGAGAGACACAGGGACCGAGTGAGACACAGGGACCGAGAGAGAGACACAGGGACCGAGTGAGACACAGGGAACGAGAGAGAGACACCGGGACAGAGAGAGACACAGGGACCGAGAGAGAGACACAAGGACCGAGAGAGAGACACAAGGACCGAGAGAGAGACATAAGGACCGAGAGAGACACAGGGACCGAGTGAGACACAGAGACCGAGAGAGAGACATAGGGTCCGAGAGAGAGACATCGGGACCGAGTGAGACACAGGAACCGAGTGAGAGACAGGGACCCAGAGAGAGACACAGGGACCGAGAGAGACACAAGGACTTAGCGAGAGACACAGGGACCGAGAGAGTCACAGGGACCGAGAGAGAGACACAAGGACCGAGAGAGACACAGGGACCGAGAGAGACACAGGGACAGAGAGAGACACAGGGACCGAGAGAGACACAGGGACCGAGTGAGACACAGAGACCGAGAGAGACACAGGGACCGAGAGAGAGACAGTGACCGAGAGAGACACAGGGACTGAGAGAGAGAGAGACACAGGGACCGAGAGAGAGACACAAGGACCGAGAGAGACACAGGGACCGAGAGAGACACCAGGACCGAGAGAGACACTGGGACCGAGAGAGAGACACAGGGACCGAGAGAGAGACACCAGGACAGAGAGAGAGACACAGGGACTGAGAGAGAGAGACAGGGACCGAGAGAGACACAGGGACCGAGAGAGACTCAGGCACCGAGAGAGACACAGGGACCGAGTAAGACAAAGAGACCGATAGAGACACAGGGACCGAGAGAGAGACAGTGACCGAGAGAGTCACAGGGACCGAGAGAGACACAGGGGTGAGAGGGAGACACAGGGACCGAGAGAGACACAGGGACCGAGTGAGACACAGCGACCGAGAGAGACACAGGGACCGAGAGAGAGACACAGGGGCCGAGTGAGACACAGGGATCCAGAGAGAGACACAGGGACCGAGAGAGACACAAGGACTTAGCGAGAGACACAGGGACCGAGAGAGTCACAGGGACCGAGAGAGAGAGACACAGGGACCGAGTGAGACACAGGGACCGAGAGAGAGACACAGGGACCGAGTGAGACACAGGGAACAAGAGAGAGACACCGGTACAGAGAGAGACACAGGGACCGAGAGAGAGACACAAGGACCGAGAGAGAGACACAAGGACCGAGAGAGAGACATAAGGACCCAGAGAGACACAGGGACTGAGTGAGTCACAGGGACCGAGTGAGTCACAGAGACCGAGAGAGAGACACAGGGTCCGAGAGAGAGACATCGGGACCGAGTGAGACATAGGAACCGAGTGAGACACAGGGACCCAGAGAGAGACACAGGGACCGAGAGAGACACAAGGACCGAGAGAGACACAGGGACTGAGTGAGACACAGCGACCGAGAGAGACACAGGGACCGAGAGAAAAAGACACAGGGACCGAGATAGAGACACAGGGACCGAGTGAGACACAGGGACCGAGAGAGAGACAGGGACCGAGTGAGACACAGGGACCCAGAGAGAGTCACAGGGACCGAGAGAGACACAGGGACCGAGTGAGACACAGTGACCGAGAGAGACACAGGGACTGAGAGAGAGAGAGACACAGGGACCGAGAGAGAGACACAAGGACCGAGAGAGAGACACAAGGACCGAGAGAGAGACATAAGGACCCAGAGAAACACAGGGACCGAGTGAGACACAGAGACCGAGAGAGAGACACAGGGTCCGAGAGAGAGACATCGGGACCGAGTGAGACACAGGAACCGAGTGAGACACAGGGACCCAGAGAGAGACACAGGGACCGAGAGAGACACAAGGACTTAGCGAGAGACACAGGGACCGAGAGAGTCACAGGGACCGAGAGAGACACAGGGACCGAGTGAGACACAGAGACCGAGAGAGACACAGGGACCGAGAGAGAGACAGTGACCGAGAGAGACACAGGGACTGAGAGAGTGAGAGACACAGGGACCGAGAGAGAGACACAAGGACCGAGAGAGAAACAGGGACCGAGAGAGACACCAGGACCGAGAGAGACACTGGGACCGAGAGAGAGAGACAGGGACCGGGAGAGACACAGGGACCGAGTGAGAGACACAGGGACCGAGTTAGAGACAAATGGACAGAGAGAGAGAGACAGAGGGACCGAGAGAAACACAGTGACCGAGAGAGAGAGACAGGTACCGAGAGAGAGACAAAGGGACCGAGAGAGAGACACAGGGACCGAGTGAGACACAGGGACCGAGAGAGAGAGACAGGGTCCGAGAGAGAGAGACACAGGGACCGAGAGAGACACAGCGACCGAGTGAGACACAGGGTCCGAGAGATTGACAGGGACCGAGTGAGACACAGGGACCCAGAGAGAGTCACAGGGACCGATAGAGACACTGAAACTGAGAGAGAGACACAGGGACCGAGAGAGACACAGGGACCGAGAGAGACACAGGGACTGAGTGAGACACAGAGACTGAGAGAGACACAGGAACCGAGAGAGACACAGGGACCGAGAGAGAGAGACAGTGATCGAGAGTGACACAGGGACTGAGAGAGAGAGACACAGGGACCGAGAGAGACACAGGGACTGAGGGAGAGATACACAGGGACCGAGTGAGAGACACAGGGACTGAGCAAGTCACAGGGACCGAGAGAGACACAGGGACCGATAGAGAGACACAGGGACCGAGTGAGAGACACAGGGACTGAGCAAGTCACAGGGACCGAGAGAGACACAGGGACCGATAGAGAGACACAGGGACTGAGAGAGTCACAGGGACCGAGAGAGAGACAGAGGCACCGAGAGAGAGACACAGGGACCGAGAGAGACACCAGGACCGACAGAGACACAGGGACCGAGAGAGAGACACAGTGAACGAGAGAGAGACACCAGGACAGAGAGAGAGATAGGGGCCGAGGGAGACACAGGGACAGAGAGTGAGACACCGTGACCGAGAGAGACACAGGGACCGAGTCAGAGACAGGTACTGAGTGAGAGACACAGGGACTGAGTGGGATACAGGGACCGAGTGAAAGACACAGGGACCGAGAGAGAGACATAAGGACTGAGAGGGACACAGGGACCGAGTGAGAGACACAGGGACCGAGAGAGAGACACAGGGACCGAGAGAGACACAGGGAACGAGTGAGAGACACGGACCGAGAGAGAGGCACAGGGACCGAGTGAGACACAGGGACCGAGAGAGACACCAGAACCGAGAGAGACACTGGGACCGAGAGAGAGACACAGGGACCGAGAGAGAGACACCAGGACAGAGAGAGAGACACAGGGACTGAGAGAGAGAGACACAGGGACCGAGAGAGAGACACAGGGACCGAGTGAGAGACAAAGGGACAGAGAGAGAGACAGAGGGACCGAGAGAAACACAGTGACCGAGAGAGACACAGGGACCGAGAGAGAGAGACAGGGACCGAGAGAGAGACAAAGGGACCGAGAGAGAGACACAGGGACCGAGTGAGACACAGGGACCGAGAGAGAGACGGGACCGAGTGAGAGACACAGGGACCGAGTGAGAGACAAATGGACAGAGAGAGAGAGACAGAGTGACCGAGAGAAACACAGTGACTGAGAGAGAGAGACAGGGACCGAGAGAGAGACAAAGGGACCGAGAGAGAGACACAGGGACCGAGTGAGACACAGGGACCGAGAGAGAGAGACAGGGTCCGAGAGAGAGAGACACAGCGACCGAGTGAGACACAGGGTCCGAGAGATTGACAGGGACCGAGTGAGACACAGGGACCCAGAGAGAGTCACAGGGACCGACAGAGACACTGAAACTGAGAGAGAGACACAGGGACCGAGAGAGACACAGGGACCGAGAGAGACACAGGGACCGACAGAGACACAGAGACTGAGAGAGACACAGGAACCGAGAGAGAGACACAGGGACCGAGTGAGAGACAAATGGACAGAGAGAGAGACAGAGGGACCGAGAGAAACACAGTGACCGAGAGTGACACAGGGACTGAGAGAGAGAGACACAGGGACCGAGAGACACACAGGGACTGAGGGAGAGAGACACAGGGACCGAGTGAGAGACACAGGGACTGAGCAAGTCACAGGGACCGAGAGAGACACAGGGACCGATAGAGAGACACAGGGACCGAGAGAGAGACAAGGGACCAACAGAGACTCAGGGACTGAGAGAGTCACAGGGACCGAGAGAGAGACACAGGCACCGAGAGAGAGACTCAGGGACTGAGATAGAGACACAGGGACGGAGAGAGAGACACAGGGACCTAGAGAGACACCAGGACCGAGAGAGACACAGGGACCGAGAGAGAGACACAGTGACCGAGAGAGAGACACCAGGACAGAGAGAGAGATAGGGGCCAAGGGAGACATAGGGACAGAGAGTGAGACACAGGGACCAAGAGAGACACAGGGACCAAGTCAGAGACAGGTACTGAGTGAGAGACATAGGGACTGAGTGGGACACAGGGACCGAGTGAAAGACACAGGGACCGAGAGAGAGACACAAGGACTGAGAGGGACACAGGGACCGAGTGAGAGACACGGACCGAGAGAGAGAGAGACACAGGGACCGAGAGAGTGACAGGGACCGAGAGAGAGACACAGGGACCGAGAGAGACACAATCGTCCAAGAGAGAAAGACAGGGACCGAGAGAGACTGAGGGACCGAGTAAGACACAGAGACCGATAGAGACACAGGGACCGAGAGAGACACAGGGGTGAGAGGGAGACACAGGGACCGAGAGAGACACAGGGACCGAGTGAGACACAGCGACCGAGAGAGACACAGGGACCGAGAGAGAGACACAGGGACCGAGTGAGACACAGGGATCCAGAGAGAGACACAGGGACCGAGAGAGACACAAGGACTTAGCGAGAGACACAGGGACCGAGAGAGTCACAGGGACCGAGAGAGAGAGACAAAAGGACCGAGAGAGACACAGGGGTGAGAGGGAGACACAGGGACCGAGAGAGACACAGGGACCGAGTGAGACACAGCGACCGAGAGAGACACAGGGACCGAGAGAGAGACAAAGGGAGCGAGAGAGACACAGGGACCAAGAGAGAGACAAAGGGACTGAGCGAGTAACAGGGACCGAGAGAGACACAGGGACCGAGAGAGAGACACAGGGACCGAGAGTGAAACACAGGGACCGAGAGAGACACAGGGACCGAGAGAGAGACAGGGACCGAGAGTGAAACACAGGGACCGAGAGAGACACAGGGACCGAGAGAGAGACACCGGGACCGAGTGAGAGACACAGGGACTGAGCGAGTCACAGGGACCGAGAGAGACACAGGGACCGAGAGAGAGACACAGGGACCGAGAGTGAAACACAGGGACCGAGAGAGGCACAGGGACCGAGAGAGTGACAGGGACCGAGAGAGACACAGGGACCGAGAGAGAGACACAGGGAGCGAGAGAGAGACAGAGGGACCGAGAGAGACACAGGGACCGAGAGAGACTCAGGCACCGAGAGAGAGACACAGGGACCGAGAGAGACACAGGGACCGAGAGAGAGACACAGGGACCGAGAGAGACACAGGGACCAAGAGAGAGACAAAGGGACTGAGCAAGTCACAGGGACCGAGAGAGACACAGGGACCGAGTGAGAGACACAGGGACCGAGTGAGAGACACAGGGACCGATAGAGACACAGGGACTGAGAGAGACACAGGGTCCGAGAGAGAGACACAGGGACTGAGAGAGTGAGACACAGGGACTGAGAGAGAGGCACAGGGACCAAGAGAGACACCAGGACCGACAGAGACACAGGGACCGAGAGAGAGACACAGGGATCGAGAGAGAGACACAGGGACAGAGAGAGAGACACAGGGACCGAGAGAGACACAGGGACCAAGAGAGACACCAGGACCGAGAGAGACACAGGGACCGAGA
The DNA here is from genome assembly GCA_037974335.1 of Prionace glauca. Lineage (NCBI taxonomy): Eukaryota > Metazoa > Chordata > Chondrichthyes > Carcharhiniformes > Carcharhinidae > Prionace > Prionace glauca. The sequence continues at coordinate 349,126 of JBBMRE010000238.1, forward strand.
GAGAAACACAGGGACCAAGAGAGACACCAGGACCGAGAGAGACACAGGGACTGAGAGAGAGACACAGGGACCGAGAGAGAGACACAGGGACGGAGAGAGACACAGGGACTGAGAGACACACAGGGACCGAGAGAGACATAGGGACCGAGTGAGAGACACAATCGTCCAAGAGAGAAAGACAGGGAGCGAGAGAGTGACAGGGACCGAGTGAGAGACACAATCGTCCAAGAGAGAAAGACAGGGAGCGAGAGAGAGACACAGGGACCGAGAGAGTCACAGGGGTGAGAGGGAGACACAGGGACCGAGAGGGACACAGGGACCGAGTGAGATACAGGGACCGAGAGAGACACAGGGACCGAGAGAGAGACACAGGGACCGAGTGAGACACAGGGACCGAGAGAGAGACACAAGGACTGAGAGGGACACAGGGACCGAGAGAGACACAAGGACTTAGCGAGAGACACAGGGACCGAGAGAGTCACAGGGACCGAGAGAGAGAGACACAAGGACCGAGAGAGTCACAGGGGTGAGAGGGAGACACAGGGACCGAGAGAGACACAGGGACCGAGTGAGACACAGCGACCGAGAGAGACACAGGGACCGAGAGAGAGACACAGGGACCGAGAGAGACACAGGGACCAAGAGAGAGACAAAGGGACTGAGCGAGTCACAGGGACCGAGAGAGACACAGGCACCGAGACAGAGAAACAGGGACAATTGAGAGACAGGGACCGAGAGAGAGAGACAGGGACCGAGTGAGACACACGGACCGAGGGAGACACAGGGACCGAGAGAGAGACACAGGGACCAAGAGAGACACAGTGACCGAGAGAGGGACACCGGGACAGAGAGAGAGACACAGGGACCGAGAGAGACTCAGGGACTGAGAGAGTCACAGGGACCGAGAGAGAGACACAGAGACCGAGAGAGACACAGGCACCGGGAGAGAGACACAGGGACTGAGATAGAGACACAGGGACGGAGAGAGAGACACAGGGACCGAGAGAGACACCAGGACCGAGAGAGACACAGGGACCGAGAGAGAGACACAGTGACCGAGAGAGAGACACCAGGACAGAGAGAGAGATAGGGGCCGAGGGAGACACAGGGACAGAGAGTGAGACACAGGGACCAAGAGAGACACAGGGTCCGAGAGAGACACCGTGACCGAGAGAGACACAGGGACCGAGTCAGAGACAGGTACTGAGTGAGAGACATAGGGACCGAGAGAGAGACACAAGGACTGAGAGGGACACAGGGACCAAGAGAGACACAGGGACCGAGAGAGAGACACGGACCGAGAGAGAGAGAGACACAGGGACCTAGTGAGACACAGGGACCGAGAGAGAGACACAATCGTCCGAGAGAAAGACAGGGAGCGAGAGAGAGACAGAGGGACCGAGAGAGACACAGGGACCGAGTGAGACACAGGGACCGAGAGAGACTCAGGCACCGAGAGAGACACAGGGACCGAGTGAGAGACACAGGGACCGAGAGAGACACAGGGACCGAGTGAGACACAGCGACCGAGAGAGACACAGGGACCGAGAGAGAAAGACACAGGGACCGAGAGAGAGACACAGGGACCGAGTGAGACACAGGGACCGAGAGAGTGACAGGGACCGAGTGAGACACAGGGACCCAGAGAGAGTCACAGGGAGTGACAGAGACACTGAAACTGAGAGAGAAAGACTGGGAGCGACTGAGACACAGGGACCGAGAGAGAGACAGGGACCGAGAGTGAAACACAGGGACCGAGAGAGACACAGGGACCGAGAGAGAGACACCGGGACCGAGTGAGAGACACAGGGACTGAGCGAGTCACAGGGACCGAGAGAGACACAGGGACCGAGAGAGAGACACAGGGACCGAGAGTGAAACACAGGGACCGAGAGAGGCACAGGGACCGAGAGAGTCACAGGGACCGAGAGAGACACAGGGACCGAGAGAGAGACACAGGGAGCGAGAGAGACACAGAGGGACCGAGAGAGACACAGGGACCGAGAGAGACTCAGGCACCGAGAGAGAGACACAGGGACCGAGAGAGACACAGGGACCGAGAGAGAGACACAGGGACCGAGAGAGACACAGGGACCAAGAGAGAGACAAAGGGACTGAGCAAGTCACAGGGACCGAGAGAGACACAGGGACCGAGTGAGAGACACAGGGACCGAGTGAGAGACACAGGGACCGAGAGAGACACAGGGTCCGAGAGAGAGACACAGGGACTGAGAGAGTGAGACACAGGGACTGAGAGAGACACCAGGACCGACAGAGACACAGGGACCGAGAGAGAGACACAGGGACCGAGAGAGAGACACAGGGACAGAGAGAGAGACACAGGGACTGAGAGACACACAGGGACCGAGAGAGACACTGGGACCTAGAGAGAAACACAGGGACCAAGAGAGACACCAGGACCGAGAGAGACACAGGGACTGAGAGAGAGACACAGGGACCGAGAGAGAGACACAGGGACGGAGAGAGACACAGGGACTGAGAGACACACAGGGACTGAGAGAGAGACACAGGGACCGAGAGAGAGACACAGGGACCGAGAGAGACACAGGGACTGAGAGAGAGACACAGGGACCGAGAGAGAGACACAGGGACCAAGAGAGACACCAGGACCGAGAGAGACACAGGGACTGAGAGAGAGACACAGGGACCGAGAGAGAGACACAGGGACGGAGAGAGACACAGGGACTGAGAGTCACACAGGGACCGAGAGAGACATAGGGACCGAGTGAGAGACACAATCGTCCAAGAGAGAAAGACAGGGAGCGAGAGAGTGACAGGGACCGAGTGAGAGACACAATCGTCCAAGAGAGAAAGACAGGGAGCGAGAGAGAGACACAGGGACCGAGAGAGTCACAGGGGTGAGAGGGAGACACAGGGACCGAGAGGGACACAGGGACCGAGTGAGATACAGGGACCGAGAGAGACACAGGGACCGAGAGAGAGACACAGGGACCGAGTGAGACACAGGGATCCAGAGAGAGACACAGGGACCGAGAGAGACACAAGGACTTAGCGAGAGACACAGGGACCGAGAGAGTCACAGGGACCGAGAGAGAGAGACACAAGGACCGAGAGAGTCACAGGGGTGAGAGGGAGACACAGGGACCGAGAGAGACACAGGGACCGAGTGAGACACAGCGACCGAGAGAGACACAGGGACCGAGAGAGAGACACAGGGACCGAGAGAGACACAGGGACCGAGACAGAGAAACAGGGACAATTGAGAGACAGGGACCGAGAGAGAGAGACAGGGACCGAGTGAGACACACGGACCGATGGAGACACAGGGACCGAGAGAGAGACACAGGGACCAAGAGAGACACAGTGACCGAGAGAGGGACACCGGGACAGAGAGAGAGACACAGGGACCGAGAGAGACTCAGGGACTGAGAGAGTCACAGGGACCGAGAGAGAGACACAGAGACCGAGAGAGACACAGGCACCGGGAGAGAGACACAGGGACTGAGATAGAGACACAGGGACGGAGAGAGAGACACAGGGACCGAGAGAGACACCAGGACCGAGAGAGACACAGGGACCGAGAGAGAGACACAGTGACCGAGAGAGAGACACCAGGACAGAGAGAGAGATAGGGGCCGAGGGAGACACAGGGACAGAGAGTGAGACACAGGGACCAAGAGAGACACAGGGTCCGAGAGAGACACCGTGACCGAGAGAGACACAGGGACCGAGTCAGAGACAGGTACTGAGTGAGAGACATAGGGACTGAGTGGGACACAGGGACCGAGTGAAAGACACAGGGACCGAGAGAGAGACACAAGGACTGAGAGGGACACAGGGACCAAGAGAGACACAGGGACCGAGTGAGAGACACGGACCGAGAGAGAGAGAGACACTGGGACCGAGTGAGACACAGGGACCGAGAGAGTGACAGGGACCGAGTGAGAGACACAGGGACCTAGTGAGACACAGGGACCGAGAGAGAGACACAATCATCCGAGTGAAAGACAGGGAGCGTGAGAGAGACAGAGGGACCGAGAGAGACACAGGGACCGAGTGAGACACAGGGACCGAGAGAGACTCAGGCACCGAGAGAGACACAGGGACCGAGAGAGACACAGGGACCGAGTGAGACACAGCGACCGAGAGAGACACAGGGACCGAGAGAGAAAGACACAGGGACCGAGAGAGAGACACAGGGACCGAGTGAGACACAGGGACCGAGAGAGTGACAGGGACCGAGTGAGACACAGGGACCCAGAGAGAGTCACAGGGAGTGACAGAGACACTGAAACTGAGAGAGAAAGACTGGGAGCGACTGAGACACAGGGACCGAGAGAGAGACAGGGACCGAGTGAGAGACACAATCGTCCGAGAGAGAAAGACAGGGAGCGAGAGAGAGACACAGGGACCGAGAGAGACACAGGGACAGAGAGAGACACAGGGACCGAGAGAGACACAGGGACCGAGTGAGACACAGAGACCGAGAGAGACACAGGGACCGAGAGAGAGACAGTGACCGAGAGAGACACAGGGACTGAGAGAGAGAGAGACACAGGGACCGAGAGAGAGACACAAGGACCGAGAGAGACACAGGGACCAAGAGAGACACCAGGACCGAGAGAGACACTGGGACCGAGAGAGAGACACAGGGACCGAGAGAGAGACACCAGGACAGAGAGAGAGACACAGAGACTGAGAGAGAGAGACAGGGACCGGGAGAGACACAGGGACCGAGTGAGAGACACAGGGACCGAGTGACAGACAAATGGACAGAGAGAGAGACAGAGGGACCGAGAGAAACACAGTGACCGAGAGAGAGAGACAGGGACCGAGTGAGACAAAGGGACCGAGAGAGAGACAGGGACCGAGTGAGAGACACAGGGACCGAGTTAGAGACAAATGGACAGAGAGAGAGAGACAGAGGGACCGAGAGAAACACAGAGACCGAGAGAGAGAGACAGGGACCGAGAGAGAGACAAAGGGACCGAGAGAGAGACACAGGGACCGAGTGAGACACAGGGACCGAGAGAGAGAGACAGGGTCCGGGAGAGGGAGACACAGCGACCGAGTGAGACACAGGGTCCGAGAGATTGACAGGGACCGAGTGAGACACAGGGACCCAGAGAGAGTCACAGGGACCGACAGAGACACTGAAACTGAGAGAGAGACACAGGGACCGAGAGAGACACAGGGACCGAGAGAGACACAGGGACCGAGTGAGACACAGAGACTGAGAGAGACACAGGAACCGAGAGAGACACAGGGACCGAGAGAGAGAGACAGTGATCGAGAGTGACACAGGGACTGAGAGAGAGAGACACAGGGACCGAGAGAGAAACAGGGACTGAGGGAGAGAGACACAGGGACCGAGTGAGAGACACAGGGACTGAGCAAGTCACAGGGACCGAGAGAGACACAGGGACCGATAGAGAGACACAGGGACCGAGAGAGAGACACAGGGACCAACAGAGACTCAGCGACTGAGAGAGAGACACAGAGACCGAGAGAGACACAGGCACCGAGAGAGAGACACAGGGACTGAGATAGAGACACAGGGACGGAGAGAGAGACACAGGGACCGAGAGAGACACCAGGACCGAGAGAGACACAGGGACCGAGAGAAAGACACAGTGACCGAGAGAGAGACACCAGGACAGAGAGAGAGATAGGGGCCGAGGGAGACACAGGGACAGAGAGTGAGACACAGGGACCAAGAGAGACACAGGGACCGAGAGAGACACCGTGACCGAGAGAGACACAGGGACCGAGTCAGAGACAGGTACTGAGTGAGAGACATAGGGACTGAGTGGGACACAGGGACCGAGTGAAAGACACAGGGACCGAGAGAGAGACACAAGGACTGAGAGGGACACAGGGACCGAGTGAGAGACACAGGGACCGAGAGAGAGACACAGGGACCGAGAGAGACACAGGGACCGAGTGAGAGACACGGACCGAGAGAGAGAGAGACACAGGGACCGAGTGAGACACAGGGACCGAGAGAGTGACAGGGACCGAGTGAGAGACACAGGAACCGAGTGAGACACAGGGACCGAGAGAGACACAGGGACCGAGAGAGACACAGGGACCGAGTGAGAGAAACGGACCGAGAGAGAGAGAGAGACACAGGGACCGAGTGAGACACAGGGACCGAGAGAGTGACAGGGACCGAGTGAGAGACACAGGAACCGAGTGAGACACAGGGACCGAGAGAGACACAGGGACCGAGAGAGAGACAGTGACCGAGAGAGTCACAGGGACCGAGAGAGACACAGGGGTGAGAGGGAGACACAGGGACCGAGAGAGTGACAGGGACCGAGTGAGACACAGCGACCGAGAGAGACACAGGGACCGAGAGAGAGACACAGGGACCGAGTAAGACACAGAGACCGAGAGAGACACAGGGACCGAGAGAGAGATAGTGACCGAGAGAGCCACAGGGACCGAGAGAGACACAGGGGTGAGAGGGAGACACAGGGACCGAGAGAGACACAGGGACCGAGAGAGAGACACAGGGACCGAGTGAGAAACAGGGATCCAGAGAGAGACACAGGGACCGAGAGAGACACAGGGACCGAGAGAGAGAGACACAAGGACCGAGAGAGACACAGGGGTGAGAGGGAGACACAGGGACCGAGAGAGAGACACAGGGACCGAGAGAGACACAGGGACCAAGAGAGAGACAAAGGGACTGAGCGAGTCACAGGGACCGAGAGAGACACAGGGACCGAGAGTGAAACACAGGGACCGAGAGAGACACAGGGACCGAGAGAGAGACACCGGGACCGAGTGAGAGACACAGGGACTGAGCGAGTCATAGGGACCGAGAGAGACACAGGGACCGAGAGAGAGACACAGAGACCGAGAGAGAGACACAGGGACTGAGAGAGACACAGGGACTGAGAGAGACAAAGTGTCCGAGAGAGAGACACAGGGACCGAGAGAGAGACACAGGGACAGAGAGAGACACAGGGGCTGAGAGACACACAGGGTCCGAGAGAGACACAGGGACCGAGAGAGAGACACAGGGACCGAGAGAGAGACACAGGGACAGAGAGAGAGAGACAGGGACCGAGAGAGAGACACAGGGACAGAGAGAGACACAGGGACCGAGAGAGACACAGGGGCGAGAGAGAGACAGGGACCGAGAGAGAGACACAGGGACAGAGAGAGACACAGAGACCGAGAGAGACACAGGGACCGAGAGAGAGACAAAGGGACTGAGCTAGTCACAGGGACCGAGAGAGACACAGGGACAGAGAGAGACACAGGGACCGAGAGAGAGACACAGGGACCGAGAGAGAGACACAGGGACAGAGAGAGAGAGACAGGGACCGAGAGAGAGACACAGGGACAGAGAGAGACACAGGGACCGAGAGAGACACAGGGGCGAGAGAGAGACAGGGACCGAGAGAGAGACACAGGGACAGAGAGAGACACAGAGACCGAGAGAGACACAGGGACCGAGAGAGAGACAAAGGGACTGAGCGAGTCACAGGGACCGAGGAGAGACACAGGGACCGAGTGAGAGACACAGGGACTGAGCGAGTCATAGGGACCGAGAGAGACACAGGGACCGAGAGAGAGACACAGGGACCGATAGAGACACAGGGACTGAGAGAGACACAGGGTCCGAGAGAGAGAGACAGAGGGACTGAGAGAGAGAGACAGGGACCGAGAGAGACACCAGGACCGAGAGAGACACAGGGACTGAGAGAGAGACACAGGGACCAAGAGAGACACCAGGACCGAGAGAGACACAGGGACCGAGAGAGAGACACAGGGACCGAGAGAGAGACACAGGGACAGAGAGAGACACAGGGACTGAGAGACACACAGGGACCGAGAGAGACACAGGGACCGAGTGAGAGACACAGGGAGCGAGAGAGACACAGGGACCGAGAGAGTGAAAGGGACCGAGTGAGAGACAGTGACCGAGAGAGTCACATCGGTGAGAGGGAGACACAGGGACCGAGAGAGACTCAGGCACCGAGAGAGACACAGGGACCGAGTAAGACACAGGGACTGAGAGAGAGACAGTGACCGAGAGAGTCACAGGGGTGAGAGGGAGACACAGGGACCGAGAGAGACACAGGGACCGAGTGAGACACAGTGACCGAGAGAGACACAGGGACCGAGAGAGAGACAGTGACCGAGAGAGTCACAGGGGTGAGAGGGAGACACAGGGACCGAGAGAGACACAGGGTCCGAGTGAGACACAGGGGCGGAGAGAGACACAGGGTCCGAGAGAGAGACACAGGGACCGAGAGAGACACAGGCACCGAGACAGAGACACAGGGACAATTGAGAGACAGGGACCGAGAGAGAGAGACAGGGACCGAGTGAGACACACGGACCGAGGGAGACACAGGGACCGAGAGAGAGACACAGGGACCAAGAGAGACACAGTGACCGAGAGAGGGACACCGGGACAGAGAGAGAGACACAGGGACCGAGAGAGACTCAGGGACTGAGAGAGTCACAGGGACCGAGAGAGAGACACAGGCACCGAGAGAGAGACACAGGGACTGAGATAGAGACACAGGGACGGAGAGAGAGACACAGGGACCGAGAGAGACCCCAGGACCGAGAGAGACACAGGGACCGAGAGAGAGACACAGTGACCGAGAGAGAGACACCAGGACAGAGAGAGAGATAGGGGCCGAGGGAGACACAGGGACAGAGAGTGAGACACAGGGACCAAGAGAGACACAGGGACCGAGAGAGACACCGTGACCGAGAGAGACACAGGGACCGAGTCAGAGACAGGTACAGAGTGAGAGACATAGGGACTGCGTGGGACACAGGGACCGAGTGAAAGACACAGGGACCGAGAGAGAGACACAAGGACTGAGAAGGACACAGGGACCGAGTGAGAGACACGGACCGAGAGAGAGAGACACAGGGACCGAGTGAGAGACACAGGGACCGAGTGAGAGACACAGGGACTGAGTGAGAGACACGGACCGAGAGAGAGAGACACAGGGTCCGAGAGAGACACAGGGACCGAGAGAGACACAGGGACCGAGTGAGAGACACGGACCGAGAGAGAGAGAGACACAGGGACCGAGTGAGACACAGGGACCGAGCGAGTGACAGGGACCGAGTGAGAGACACAGGGACCTAGTGAGACACAGGGACCGAGAGAGACACAGAGACCGATAGAGACACAGGGACCGAGAGAGACACAGGGACCGAGAGAGACACAGGGACCGAGTGAGACAAAGCGACCGAGAGAGACACAGGGACCGAGAGAGAGACACAGGGACCGAGTGAGACACAGCGACCGAGAGAGACACAGGGACCGAGAGAGAGACACAGGGACCGAGTGAGACACAGGGATCCAGAGAGAGACACAGGGACCGAGAGAGACACAAGGACTTAGCGAGAGACACAGGGACCGAGAGAGTCACAGGGATCGAGAGAGAGAGACACAAGGACCGAGAGAGACACAGGGGTGAGAGGGAGACACAGGGACCGAGAGAGACACAGGGACCGAGAGAGACACAGGGACCGAGTGAGACACAGCGACCGAGAGAGACACAGGGACCGAGAGAGACACAGGGACCAAGAGAGAGACAAAGGGACTGAGCGAGTCACAGGGACCGAGAGAGACACAGGGCCCGAGAGAGAGACACCGGGACCCTGTGAGAGACACAGGGACTGAGCGAGTCATAGGGACCGAGAGAGACACAGGGACCGAGAGAGAGACACAGCGACCGAGAGAGACACAGGGACTGAGAGAGACACAGGGTCCGAGAGAGAGAGACACAGGGACAGAGAGAGACACAGGGACTGAGAGACACACAGGGACCGAGAGAGACACAGGGACCGAGTGAGACACAGGGACCGAGAGAGAGAGACACAGGGACTGAGAGAGAGACACAGGGACAGAGAGAGACAGAGGGACCGAGAGAGACTCAGGCACCGAAAGAGACACAGGGACCGAGTAAGACACAGAGACCGAGAGAGAGAGACACAGGGGTGAGAGGGAGACACAGGGACCTAGTGAGACACAGGGACCGAGAGAGACACAGGGACCGAGTAAGACACGGAGACCGAGTAAGACACTGGGACCGAGAGAGTCACAGGGACCGAGAGAGACACAGGTTCCGAGAGAGAGACAAGGACTTAGCGAGAGACACAGGGACCGAGTGAGACACAGGGACCAAGAGAGAGACACAGGGACCGAGTGAGTCACAGGGACCGAGAGAGAGAGACACAAGGACCGAGAGAGACACAGGGGTGAGAGGGAGACACAGGGACCGAGAGAGACACAGGGACCGAGTGAGACACAGTGACCGAGAGAGACACAGGTTCCGAGAGAGAGACAAGGACTTAGCGAGAGACACAGGGACCGAGTGAGACACAGGGACCAAGAGAGAGACACAGGGACCGAGTGAGTCACAGGGACCGAGAGAGAGAGACACAAGGACCGAGAGAGACACAGGGGTGAGAGGGAGACACAGGGACCGAGAGAGACACAGGGACCGAGTGAGACACAGCGACCGAGAGAGACACAGGGACCGAGAGAGAGACACAGGGACCGAGAGAGACACAGGGACCAAGACAGAGACAAAGGGACTGACCGAGTCACAGGGACCGAGAGAGACACAGGGACCGAGAGAGTCACAGGGACCGAGAGAGACACAGGGGTGAGAGGGAGACACAGGGACCGAGAGAGACACAGGGACCGATTGAGACACAGTGACCGAGAGAGACACAGGTTCCGAGAGAGAGACACAGGGACCGAGTGAGACACAAGGACTTAGCGAGAGACACAGGGACCGAGTGAGACACAGGGACCAAGAGAGAGACACAGGGACCGAGTGAGTCACAGGGACCGAGAGAGAGAGACACAAGGACCGAGAGAGACACAGGGACCGAGAGTGAAACACAGGGACCGAGAGAGACACAGGGACCGAGTGAGACACAGCGACCGAGAGAGACACAGGGACCGAGAGAGAGACACAGGGACCGAGAGAGACACAGGGACCAAGAGAGAGACAAAGGTACTGAGCGAGTCACAGGGTCCGAGAGAGACACAGGGACCGAGAGTGAAACACAGGGACCGAGATAGACACAGTGACCGAGACAGAAACACAGGGACCAAGAGAGACACAGTGACCGAGAGAGGGACACCGGGACAGAGAGAGAGACACAGGGACCGAGAGAGACTCAGGGACTGAGAGAGTCACAGGGACCGAGAGAGAGACACAGGCACCGAGAGAGAGACACAGGGACTGAGATAGAGACACAGGGACAGAGAGAGAGACACAGGGACCGAGAGAGACACCAGGACCGAGAGAGACACAGGGACCGAGAGAGACACAGGGACCGAGTGAGAGACACAGGGACCGAGAGAGACACAGGGACCTAGTGAGACACAGGGAGCGAGAGAGACACAGGGACCGAGTGAGAGACACAGGGACCTAGTGAGACACAGGGAGCGAGAGAGAGACAGAGGGACCGAGAGAGACTCAGGCACCGAGAGAGACACAGGGACCGAGAGAGAGACAGGGACCGAGAGAGTCACAAGGATCTAGAGAGACACAGGGGTGAGAGGGAGACACAGAGACTGAGAGAGACACAGGAACCGAGAGAGACACAGGGACCGAGAGAGAGAGACAGTGATCGAGAGTGACAGAGGGACTGAGAGAGAGAGAGACACAGGGACCGAGAGAGACACAGGGACTGAGGGAGAGAGACACAGGGACCGAGTGAGAGACACAGGGACCGATAGAGAGACAGGGACCGAGAGAGAGACAGTGACCGAGAGAGTCACAGGGATCTAGAGAGACACAGGGGTGAGAGGGAGACACAGGGACCGAGAGAGACACAGGGACCGAGTGAGAGACACAGGGATCTAGTGAGACACAGGGACCGAGAGAGAGGACACAGGGACTGAGAGAGAGACAGTGACCGAGAGAGTCACAGGGACCGAGAGAGACACAGGGTGAGAGGGAGACACAGGGACCGAGTGAGACACAGCGACCGAGAGAGACACAGGGTCCGAGTGAGACACAGGGATCCAGAGAGTGACACAGGGACCGAAAGAGACACAAGGACTTAGCGAGAGACACAGGGACCGAGAGAGTCACAGGGACCGAGAGAGAGAGACACAAGGACCGAGAGAGACACAGGGGTGAGAGGGAGACACAGGGACCGTGAGAGACTCAGGGACCGAGTGAGACACAGGGACCGAGAGAGAGATACAGGGACGAGAGAGACACAGGGACCAAGAGAGAGACAAAGGGACTGAGAGTGAAACACAGGGACCGAGAGAGACACAGGGACCAAGAGAGACACAGGGACTGAGAGAGACACAGGCACCGAGACAGAGACACAGGGACAATTGAGAGACAGGGACCGAGAGAGAGAGACAGGGACCGAGTGAGACACACGGACCGAGGGAGACACAGGGACCGAGAGAGAGACACAGGGACCAAGAGAGACACAGTGACCGAGAGAGGGACACCGGGACAGAGAGAGACACAGGGACCGAGACAGAGACAGTTACCGATTGAGAGACACAGGGACCGATTGAGAGACACAGGGACCGAGAGAGAGACACCGGGACCGAGTGAGACACAGGGACCGAGAGAGAGACACCGGGACCGAGTGAGACACAGGGACCGAGAGAGAGAGACACAGGGACCGAGAGAGAGACACAGGGACCGAGAGAGAGACACAGCGACCGAGAGAGACACAGGGACTGAGAGAGACACAGGGTCCGAGAGAGAGAGACACAGGGACCGAGAGAGATAGACACAGGGACTGAGAGAGAGACACAGGGTCTGAGAGAGAGACACAGGGACCGAGAGAGAGACACAGGGACCGAGAGAGAGACACAGGGACCGAGAGAGACACAGGGACCAAGAGAGAGACAAAGGTACTGAGCGAGTCACAGGGTCCGAGAGAGACACAGGGACCGAGAGTGAAACACAGGGACCGAGAGAGACACAGTGACCGAGACAGAAACACAGGGACCAAGAGAGACACAGTGACCGAGAGAGGGACACCGGGACAGAGAGAGAGACACAGGGACCGAGAGAGACTCAGGGACTGAGAGAGTCACAGGGACAGAGAGAGAGACACAGGGACCGAGAGAGACACCAGGACCGAGAGAGACACAGGGACCGAGAGAGAGAGACACAGTGACCGAGAGAGAGACACCAGGACAGAGAGAGAGATAGGGGCCGAGGGAGACACAGGGACAGACAGTGAGACACAGGGACCAAGAGAGACACAGGGACCGAGAGAGACACCGTGAACGAGAGAGACACAGGGACCGAGTCAGAGACAGGTACTGAGTGAGAGACATAGGGACTGAGTGGGACACAGGGACCGAGTGAAAGACACAGGGACCGAGAGAGAGACACAAGGACTGAGAGGGACACAGGGACCGAGTGAGAGACACAGGGACCGAGTGAGAGACACAGGGACCGAGAGAGACACAGGGACCGGGTGAGAGAAACGGACCGAGAGAGAGAGAGAGACACAGGGACCGAGTGAGACACAGGGACCGAGAGAGTGACAGGGACCGAGTGAGAGACACAGGGACCTAGTGAGACACAGGGACCGAGAGAGAGACAGGGACCGAGAGTGAAACACAGGGACCGAGAGAGACACAGGGACCGAGAGAGAGACACCGGGACCGTGTGAGAGACACAGGGACTGAGCGAATCATAGGGACCGAGAGAGACACAGGGACCGAGAGAGAGACACAGCGACCGAGAGAGAGACACAGGGACTGAGAGAGACACAGGGTCCGAGAGAGAGAGACACAGGGACCGAGAGAGAGACACAGGGACCGAGAGAGACACAGGGACCAAGAGAGAGACAAAGGGACTGAGAGATGGACACAGGGACCGAGAGAGACACAGGGACCGAGAGAGTCACAGGGACCGAGAGAGAGACACAGGGGACCGAGAGAGACACAGGGACCAAGAGAGAGACAAAGGGACTGAGAGAGAGACACAGGGACAGAGAGAGTCACAGGGACTGAGAGACACACAGGGACCGAGAGAGACACAGGGACCGAGAGAGACACAGGGACCGAGAGAGACACAGGGACCGAGAGAGAGAGACAATCGTCCAAGAGAGAAAGACAGGGAGCGAGAGAGAGACAGAGGGACCGAGAGAGAGACACAGGGACTGAGAGAGACTCAGGCACCGAGAGAGACACAGGGACCGAGAGAGAGACAGTGACCGAGAGAGTCACAGGGATCTAGAGAGACACAGGGGTGCGAGGGAGACACAGGGACCGAGAGAGACACAGGGACCGAGTGAGAGACACAGGGACCGAGAGAGACACAGGGACCTAGTGAGACACAGGGAGCGAGAGAGACACAGGGACCGAGTGAGAGACAGAGGGACCTAGTGAGAGACAAAGGGACTGAGAGATGGACACAGGGACCGAGAGAGACACAGGGACCGAGAGAGTCACAGGGACCGAGAGAGAGACACAGGGGACCGAGAGAGACACAGGGACCAAGAGAGAGACAAAGGGACTGAGAGAGAGACACAGGGACAGAGAGAGACACAGGGACTGAGAGACACACAGGGACCGAGAGAGGACACAGGGACCGAGAGAGACACAGGGACCGAGAGAGAGACACAGGACCGAGAGAGAGAGACAATCGTCCAAGAGAGAAAGACAGGAGCGAGAGAGAGACAGAGGGACCGAGAGAGAGACACAGGGGACTGAGAGAGACTCAGGCACCGAGAGAGACACAGGGACCGAGAGAGAGACAGTGACCGAGAGAGTCACAGGGATCTAGAGAGACACAGGGTGCGAGGGAGACACAGGGACCGAGAGAGACACAGGGACCGAGTGAGAGACACAGGGACCGAGAGAGACACAGGGACCTAGTGAGACACAGGGAGCGAGAGAGACACAGGGACCGAGTGAGAGACACAGGGACCTAGTGAGACACAGGGAGCGAGAGAGAGACAGAGGGACCGAGAGAGACTCAGGCACCGAGAGAGACACAGGGACCGAGTAAGACACAGAGACCGAGAGAGAGAAAGTGACCGAGAGAGTCACAGGGATCTAGAGAGACACAGGGGTGAGAGGGAGACACAGAGACTGAGAGAGACTCAGGAACCGAGAGGGACACAGGGACCGAGAGAGAGAGACAGTGATCGAGAGTGACACAGGGACTGAGAGAGAGAGAGACAGGGACTGAGAGAGACACAGGGACTGAGGGAGAGAGACACAGGGACCGAGTGAGAGACACAGGGACTGATCAAGTCACAGGGACCGAGAGAGACACAGGGACCGATAGAGAGACACAGGGACCGAGAGAGAGACAGTGACCGAGAGAGTCACAGGGATCTAGAGAGACACAGGGGTGAGAGGGAGACACAGGGACCGAGAGAGACACAGGGACCGAGTGAGAGACACAGGGATCTAGTGAGACACAGGGACCGAGAGAGAGACACAGGGACTGAGAGAGAGACAGTGACCGAGAGAGTCACAGGGACCGAGAGAGAGACAGTGACCGAGAGAGTCACAGGGACCGAGAGAGACACAGGGGTGAGAGGGAGACACAGGGACCGAGTGAGACACAGCGACCGAGAGAGACACAGGGTCCGAGTGAGACACAGGGATCCAGAGAGAGACACAGGGACCGAAAGAGACACAAGGACTTAGCGAGAGACACAGGGACCGAGAGAGTCACAGGGACCGAGAGAGAGAGACACAAGGACCGAGAGAGACACAGGGGTGAGAGGGAGACACAGGGACCGTGAGAGACTCAGGGACCGAGTGAGACACAGCGACCGAGAGAGACACAGGGACCGAGAGAGAGACACAGGGACCGAGAGAGACACAGGGACCAAGAGAGAGACAAAGGGACTGAGCGAGTCACAGGGACCGAGAGAGACACAGGGACCGAGAGTGAAACACAGGGACCGAGAGAGACACAGGGACCGAGAGAGACACAGGGACTGAGAGAGACACAGGCACCGAGACAGAGACACAGGGACAATTGAGAGACAGGGACCGAGAGAGAGAGACAGGGACCGAGTGAGACACACGGACCGAGGGAGACACAGGGACCGAGAGAGAGACACAGGGACCAAGAGAGACACAGTGACCGAGAGAGGGACACCGGGACAGAGAGAGACACAGGGACCGAGACAGAGACAGTTACCGATTGAGAGACACAGGGACCGATTGAGAGACACAGGGACCGAGAGAGAGACACCGGGACCGAGTGAGACACAGGGACCGAGAGAGAGACACCGGGACCGAGTGAGACACAGGGACCGAGAGAGAGAGACACAGGGACCGAGAGAGAGACACAGGGACCGAGAGAGAGACACAGCGACCGAGAGAGACACAGGGACTGAGAGAGACCCAGGGTCCGAGAAAGAGAGACACAGGGACCGAGAGAGATAGACACAGGGACTGAGAGAGAGACACAGGGTCTGAGAGAGAGACACAGGGACCAAGAGAGACACCAGGACCGAGAGAGACACAGGGACCGAGAGAGAGACACAGGGACCGAGAGAGAGAGACACACGGGACCGAGTGAGACACAGGGACCGAGAAAGTGACAGGGACCGAGTGAGAGACACAGGGACCTAGTGAGACACCAGGACCGAGAGAGACACAGGGACCGAGAGAGAGACACAGGGACTGAGAGAGAGACACAGGGACCGAGAGAGAGACACAGGGACCGAGAGAGAGAGACACAGGGACCGAGAGAGAGACACAGGGACCGAGAGAGAGAGACCCAGGGACCGAGAGAGACACAGGGACCGAGAGAGAGACAGGGACCGAGAGAGAGACACAATCGTCCAAGAGAGAAAGACAGGGAGGGAGAGAGAGACAGAGGGACCGAGAGAGAGATACAGGGACCGAGAGAGACACAGGGACTGAGAGAGACACAGGGTCCGAGAGAGAGAGACACAGGGACTGAGAGAGAGACACAGGGACCGAGAGGGAGACACAGTGACCGAGAGAGACACAGGGACCGAGAGAGACACAGGGAACGAGAGAGAGACACAGGGACTGAGAGAGAGACACAGGGACCGAGAGAGAGACACAGGGACCCAGAGAGAGACACAGGGACCGAGAGAGACACAGGGACCGAGAGAGACACAGGCACCGAGACAGAGACACAGGGACAATTGAGTGACAGGGACCGAGAGAGAGAGACAGGGACGATTGAGACACACGGACCGAGGGAGACCGGGAGAGAGACACAGGGACCAAGAGAGACACAGGGACCGAGAGAGAGACAGTTACCGATTGAGAGACACAGGGACCGAGAGAGAGACACCGGGACCGAGTGAGAGACACAGGGACCGAGAGAGAGACACAGCGACCGAGAGAGACACAGGGACTGAGAGAGACCCAGGGTCCGAGAAAGAGAGACACAGGACCGAGAGAGATAGACACAGGGACTGAGAGAGAGACACAGGGTCTGAGAGAGAGACACAGGGACCAAGAGAGACACCAGGACCGAGAGAGACACAGGGACCGAGAGAGAGACACAGGGACCGAGAGAGAGAGACACAGGGACCGAGTGAGACACAGGGACCGAGAGAGTGACAGGGACCGAGTGAGAGACACAGGACCTAGTGAGACACCAGGACCGAGAGAGACACAGGGACCGAGAGAGAGACACAGGGACTGAGAGAGAGACACAGGGACCGAGAGAGAGACACAGGGACCGAGAGAGAGAGACACAGGGACCGAGAGAGAGACACAGGGACCGAGAGAGAGAGACCCAGGGACCGAGAGAGACACAGGGACCGAGAGAGAGACAGGGACCGAGAGAGAGACACAATCGTCCAAGAGAGAAAGACAGGGAGGGAGAGAGAGACAGAGGGACCGAGAGAGAGATACAGGGACCGAGAGAGACACAGGGACTGAGAGAGACACAGGGTCCGAGAGAGAGAGACACAGGGACTGAGAGAGAGACACAGGGACCGAGAGGGAGACACAGGGACCGAGCAGACACAGTGACCGAGAGAGACACAGGGACCGAGAGAGACACAGGGAACGAGAGAGAGACACAGGGACTGAGAGAGAGACACAGGGACCGAGAGAGAGACACAGGGACCCAGAGAGAGACACAGGGACCGAGAGAGACACAGGGACCGAGAGAGACACAGGCACCGAGACAGAGACACAGGGACTGAGAGAGAGACACAGGGACCGAGAGAGAGACACAGGGACCCAGAGAGAGACACAGGGACCGAGAGAGACACAGGGACCGAGAGAGACACAGGCACCGAGACAGAGACACAGGGACAATTGAGTGACAGGGACCGAGAGAGAGAGACAGGGACCGATTGAGACACACGGACCGAGGGAGACCGGGAGAGAGACACAGGGACCAAGAGAGACACAGGGACCGAGAGAGAGACAGTTACCGATTGAGAGACACAGGGACCGAGAGAGAGACACCGGGACCGAGTGAGAGACACAGGGACCGAGAGAGAGACACAGCGACCGAGAGAGACACAGGGACTGAGAGAGACCCAGGGTCCGAGAAAGAGAGACACAGGGACCGAGAGAGATAGACACAGGGACTGAGAGAGAGACACAGGGTCTGAGAGAGAGACACAGGGACCAAGAGAGACACCAGGACCGAGAGAGACACAGGGACCGAGAGAGAGACACAGGGACCGAGAGAGAGAGACACAGGGACCGAGTGAGACACAGGGACCGAGAGAGTGACAGGGACCGAGTGAGAGACACAGGGACCTAGTGAGACACCAGGACCGAGAGAGACACAGGGACCGAGAGAGAGACACAGGGACTGAGAGAGAGACACAGGACCGAGAGAGAGACACAGGGACCGAGAGAGAGAGACACAGGGACCGAGAGAGAGACACAGGGACCGAGAGAGAGAGACCCAGGGACCGAGAGAGACACAGGGACCGAGAGAGAGACAGGGACCGAGAGAGAGACACAATCGTCCAAGAGAGAAAGACAGGGAGGGAGAGAGAGACAGAGGGACCGAGAGAGAGATACAGGGACCGAGAGAGACACAGGGACTGAGAGAGACACAGGGTCCGAGAGAGAGAGACACAGGGACTGAGAGAGAGACACAGGGACCGAGAGGGAGACACAGGGACCGAGCAGACACAGTGACCGAGAGAGACACAGGGACCGAGAGAGACACAGGGAACGAGAGAGAGACACAGGGACTGAGAGAGAGACACAGGGACCGAGAGAGAGACACAGGGACCCAGAGAGAGACACAGGGACCGAGAGAGACACAGGGACCGAGAGAGACACAGGCACCGAGACAGAGACACAGGGACAATTGAGTGACAGGGACCGAGAGAGAGAGACAGGGACCGATTGAGACACACGGACCGAGGGAGACCGGAGAGAGACACAGGGACCAAGAGAGACACAGGGACCGAGAGAGAGACAGTTACCGATTGAGAGACACAGGGACCGAGAGAGAGACACCGGGACCGAGTGAGAGACACAGGGACTGAGCGAGTCATATGGACCGAGAGAGACACAGGGACCGAGAGAGAGACACAGGGACCGAGAGAGAGACACAGCGACCGAGAGAGAGACACAGCGACCGAGAGAGACACAGGGACTGAGAGAGACACAGGGTCCGAGTGAGAGAGACACAGGGACCGAGAGAGACACCAGGACCGAGAGAGACACAGGGACCGAGAGAGAGACACAGGGACCGAGAGAGAGACACCAGGACAGAGAGAGAGACACAGGGACTGAGAGAGACACAGGGACCGAGAGAGACACAGGGACCGAGAGAGAGAAAGTGACCGAGAGAGTCACAGGGATCTAGAGAGACACAGGGGTGAGAGGGAGACACAGGGACCGAGAGAGACACAGGGACCGAGTGAGACACAGCGACCGAGAGAGACACAGGGACCGAGAGAGAGATACAGGACCGAGAGAGAGATACAGGGACCGAGAGAGACACAGGGACTGAGAGAGACACAGGGTCCGAGAGAGAGAGACACAAGGACCGAGAGAGAGAGACAGAGGGACTGAGAGAGAGACAGGGACTGAGAGAGAGAGACAGGGACCAAGAGAGACACCAGGCCCAAGAGAGACACAGGGACCGAGAGAGAGACACAGGGACCGAGACAGAGAGACCAGGACAGAGAGAGAGACACAGGGACTGAGAGAGAGAGACAGGGACCGAGAGAGACAGGGACCAGGAGAGACACAGGGACCGAGTGAGACACAGGGACCGAGAGAGTGACAGGGACCGAGACAGAGACATGTCCCAAGTGAGAGACACAGGGACCGAGTGAGAGACAAAGGGACAGAGAGAGAGACACAGGGACCGAGAGAGAGACACAGGGACCGAGAGGGAGACACAGGGACCGAGTGAGACACAGGGACCGAGAGAGAGAGACAGGGTCCGAGAGAGAGAGACACAGGGACCTAGTGAGAGAGACACAGGAACTGAGTGAGAAACAGGGACCGAGAGAGTGACAGGGACCGAGTGAGACACAGGGACTGAGAGAGACACAGGGACCGAGAGAGGCACAGGGACGGAGAGAGAGGACACAGGGACCGAGAGAGACACCAGGACCGAGAGAGACACAGGGGTGAGAGAGAGATACAGGGACCGAGAGAGAAAGACAGGGAGCGAGAGAGAGACACAGGGAGCGAGAGGGAGACACAGGGACCGAGAGAGACACAGGGACCGAGAGAGACACAGGGACTGAGAGAGACACAGGGACAGAGTGAGACACAGAGACCGAGAGAGACACAGGGACCGAGAGAGAGACAGTGACCGAGAGAGACACAGGAACTGAGAGAGAGAGACACAGGGACCGAGAGAGAGACACAAGGACCGAGAGAGACGCAGGGACCGAGTGAGACACAGAAACTGAGAGAGACACAGGGACCGAGAGAGACACAGGGACCAACAGAGAGACAGTGACCGAGAGAGACACAGGGACTGAGCGAGAGACACAAGGACCGAGAGAGAGACACAGGGACCGAGAGAGACACAGGGACCGAGTGAGAGGCACAGGGACCGAGAGAGACAGGGTCCGAGAGAGAGAGACACAGGGACCGAGTGAGACACAGGGAACGAGAGAGTGACAGGGACCGAGAGAGTGACAGGGACCGAGTGAGACACAGGGACCGAGAGAGAGACATAAGGACCGAGAGAGACACAGGGACCGAGTGAGACACAGGGACCGAGAGAGACACAGGGACCGAGAGAGACACAGGGACCGAGTGAGACACAGGGACCGAGAGAGACACAGGGACCGAGAGAGACAAAGGGACCGAGAGAGAGACAGTGACCGAGAGAGACACAGGGACCGAGAGAGAGACACAGAGACCGAGAGAGACACAAGGACCTTGAGAGAGACACAGGGACCGAGAGAGAGACAGGGACCGAGAGAGTCACAGGGACCGAGAGAGTCACAGGGACCGAGAGAGAGACACTGGGACCGAGAGAGAGACAGGGACCGAGAGAGACACAGGGACCGAGAGAGAGACACAATCGTCCGAGAGAGAAAGACAGGGAGCGAGAGAGAGACAGAGGGACCGAGAGAGACACAGCTACCGAGAGAGACACAGGGACCGAGAGAGAGACACAGGGACCGAGAGAGACACAGGGACCAAGTGAGACACAGATGCCGAGAGAGAGACTCATGGACCGAGAGAGACACAGGGACCGAGTGAGACACAGGGACCGAGAGAGAGGACACAAGGACCGAGAGAGACACAGGGACCGAGTGAGACACAGGGACCGAGAGAGACACAGGGACCGAGAGAGACACAGGGACCGAGAGAGAGACAGTGACCGAGAGAGACACAGGGACCGAGAGAGAGACACCGGGACAGAGAGAGACACAGGGACCGAGACAGAGACAGTGACCGAGTGAGAGACACAGGGACCGATTGAGAGACACATGGACAGAGAGAGAGACACAGGAACCTAGTGAGAAACAGGGACCGAGAGAGTGACAGGGACCGAGTGAGACACAGGGACCCAGAGAGAGACACAGGGACCGAGAGAGACACAAGGACTTAGCGAGAGACACAGGGACCGAGAGAGTCACAGGGACCGAGAGAGAGAGACACAAGGACCGAGAGAGACTCAGGGGTGAGAGGGAGACACAGGGACCGAGAGAGACACAGGGACCGAGTGAGACACAGTGACCGAGAGAGACACAGGGACCGAATGAGTGACACAGGGACTGAGCGAGTCACAGGGACCGAGAGAGGACACAGGGACCGAGAGAGAGACACAGGGACCGAGTGAGAGACACAGGGACTGAGCAAGTCACAGGGACCAAGAGAGACACAGGGACTGAGAGAGTTACAGGGACCGAGAGAGAGACACAGGCACCGAGAGAGAGACACAGGGACTGAGAGAGACACAGGGACCGAGAGACACAGTGAGCACGTG